>OZ025241.1:25833058-25885558 GCA_964019155.1 Osedax fenrisi | reverse complement strand
TACTGGATGACTGAAACGCTACCTCTTCCCATCACCGCTTTCATGCCTATGTTCATATTCCCGATGCTGAAACTGCTGTCGGCTAAGAAGATAGCGATTCTCTATTTGAAGGTTGACTTGCCGTTACGCAAATCACTTTACCTAATCAGTTAAGATATCGCGTATAATTGATAATAACTAACCGTATTATTAAAACTATAACTCTGCCAAATAAGGTAATATACCATCCATCGGCGGAATAGAAGTACGCACGCTTGTATTTAAACCTCGTGCATTGAATATACTACTATAGTAAACTTACTAGTAAACATTATATAATACTGCACTGCATACTGTATATTATACTGTATTATACGGGTATAATGTATATATTATGTTCGCACTATAACTCGTATATAATTCTGGATTCCCCGTTGAACGACGTCAATGTATATGTACATATGTACATATATATGTACATTATTCGTATGTTCGAACTGTTCGCATGTACACAATGTACAATGTACAATGTACAATATATAATGTACAATGTACAATGTATGATATATAATGTACAATGTACAATGTACAATATACAATGTACAATGTACAATGTACAATGTACAATGTACAATATATAATGTACAATGTATAATGTACAATATATAATATACAATGTACAATGTACAATATACAATGTACAATATACAATCTACAATATACAATGTACAACGTACAATGTACAACGTATATGTACGACGTACATTGTACGTCGTACATCATACTATCACGATGAACTTGAAAACGTACTAATATTAAGGTTGCACGTTTTGTAGTTGTTGAGTTGGAAATATGGATACTAAGTTGGCATATCGCGTTGTTATAACGGTAGTATGTCCATGTGTCCATGTGTCCATCTGACCACCTCTCGCTGCTACGAAAGGCACACCCTTACACGCTTTACGAACTTGAACAACTACTTGTAATAAGTCCTCTAACACGCCACTCAGGATACCAACATGATGATCATTGGTGGTCTAATGATGGCGTTGTCCATAGAGAACTGTAACCTTCACCGCCGGATGGCGCTCAGTGTCCTCAAGATGGTCGGGGCCAGACGTAAATGGTTACCGCTACGACTAACTATTCTATTTATAGAGTATGACTCATAACTCGATACAGATCGTTACGTAACTTATCTACTATTTCATAATAACTATACGACGTAGTATTTCATATAATAACATTTCACGAGTAATAATGTCAATACAATTACTAATAGTTGATATATTATTAAAAACACATACGCAAACGTATATATATATATATATATATGTTTAATTGTATGGCATATAAAAGTAAGTATTTTAATAAATATATAATATATTATACGTATACGTATACAATCCACGTACGTCTCGATAATCTCTGCTTCTACAATTATCCGGTTGTTAAAACCAAATCTGATCTGATAATAATATAATAGTGTAATATATACAGTATACCTATTAATACAACATCTCCGTCAACACTGCATACATTACAACACTGCGTTACACGTGACCTACCTATCAGGTTGATGTTCGGGTTCATGGCTCCCACGTGGTTCCTGTCAATGTGGATGTCAAACACGGCCACCACGGCTATGATGTTCCCGGTTGCTCAGGCTGTACTAGATCAGGTCGGTTGTAGAAGTCGTAGCAATGAATAGATCTAAAAAACCGTGGCTTGCGAAGGTAATATGGTCCACAGTCCCAATTTGTTGACGAACGTGGCTCGGATTCCGATGGAATTATTAAAATATATTCTTAGATATTGTATTTTTTACATATAATTTCCTTCGCAAAATATTTGAGTTTAGCAAATATTTTCCGAAATATATCCGCGCATCAACGACACAAGCGGAAGTAGGCTAGACGAACACTAAAAGCCACAACCTAATCGCTTAACGTTCTTCCTCAGTTCGAGAAAAGCGTGAAGTCGATAGAAGACGGAGAAGACGACGTAGAGGATAACGATAATGCTTTACCTATTAAATGTGGAGCTGATAATAATGGATTCGAATTAACCGAGTTCGTATTTAACTAATTTTATTACATTCTTTAGAAATTATATAACTGCCTGTGTGACTCAGTGCATAGCTAAGCCATGGCTAATGCGTCAGACACACAAGCAGTAGGATACGGTTTCTAGCCTCATCCGGACCATTAGTTAATTTTATAAAATGGGTCTTAACACATTCTGTATAAGTGATCTTATATAATTGTGTATAAATAAATGATCGGCTCTCGTTAAAACCATGGATGCTTTAACATGAGATGAAGGTTTTAAGTGAAAACTTCATCTAAGTTACTGGATGGGATGAAATGACTCCACCAAATAAAAAAATACTATTTATATATATATATATATATATATATATATATATATATATATGTCAGAGTATTAATATTTATATATATTTATTTTAATTTTAATAATTTGATATAAATTATACTAATATTATGATATATTATATTTTTGAATAATTTCATATTTTTATATCAAATAAAATATATAACGCATTCTTGAAATGACCTTATATTTATTATGTCACGAATAACAAATAAAAAAGGTTGTAATATTTGTTCGTTGTAATATAATACCTATAAATAGTACAACAATAAAACAGTTTATTTCGAGATAAAAACTATTTTCATTGCAGCTTATATATCACCAGTGGCATGTTTTGATACGCAGAATTACCTGTGAAAATGACTACATACCTATACTCTATATAGTCTATAGGTAGTAAACACACACGAAAGTGAAATATTTACGTGTACCGATAACGATAATGTACCCAATAAGTTCTAGATGTATTCAATACCAAAACGGTATCGAATATTCGAGACTCGAGACTCGATATATATATTTATTAAGATAATAATAGATATAATAGATACATGTATTACTGTATTACGATATTAATAGATATTTACATAAATAAAAAATACTAAATTCATAAATAGAATCTACTTAAACAAAGTATAGTATACATTATAGTAACACATTATTACGTAAGTACACTATATTGTATACGTGTAAGTCGTACAGTGTACGTAAATATGAACATAATACTAGCATGCTGGTATATGACTATAGCTAAATAAATACATATTAACATTATATATTTGACTATAATATATTGATATTTAAAGAAAAGTTAATTGAGTTTTGATAATATATATATATATAATTAAATATATCAACATATTTATAATTTAATATGTCCAATAGGACCGTGTTAATAGTATGCATTTCATAAATATAAAATTGAATAATTATTTCATAAATATAAAATCTAATAATTATATTTATAAATATGATAGTTAATACTATAGTATAATACATAATGGTATTACCACGATATTCATTATATCATATACATACATTATAATGATTATAATGAAGCATGCTTTGTCGTTTTTGTTTTTTCAACTGTAATTTCTACCATTCGATATGACACTTATAAATCATTACATATACGCTTATTTTAGTGTATACGTTATATTTATAATGTCATTTCGTTTGTTTTATAAAACAAACAAACGAAATGACATTATAAATATAACGTATACATACGTATATACGTATATACGTATATATATATATATATATATATATACGTAGCCATGTCCAATAAACTAAATATCGTCGTCACGCCCACTTCTCCACGACGTCCACAGACTACCGGAAATCACGGTAGAAGCCGCCACTGGTGATACGTCGTCCTTCACCGCCGAAACCACCAGCACCAGCACCCCCACCCCCAAGAGAGCCACCCCCTCTACCGGCAGTCTGTCTCACTCGGAGTTCTGTAAAGCCCTATCGCTGTGCATAGCCTACGCGGCTAACGTGGGCGGTACGGCTACCCTGACCGGAACCGGAACTAATCTGGTGTTCAAGAATCTCATCGATAAGTTAGTGCGGAGGACGGTGGTGGTGGTGGTCCTATAGGATGCATAGATGCGTATACACACTGAGTAAGCTGAGCAAACGCTCGTTAATATTCGCGCGAATTTACGAATAATTAATAATAATCGCTGTTTTTATTAATCTAGCGTGTAGATATTTGCGAATAACTATAAATGCGGTTATTGAACGAATATTCGCAAGTTTGACCTCAGCTTCATTCTACCTAATATATATATATATATATATATATATGTGTGTGTTATTCTACCTACATTATATAATAATTAAAATATTACATGGTGTTTTCATATATACTATAAACATTTAACTATAGTCCCGTCTTTATGTAGTGTCGTCGAACTCTACAGAATTATTGGTCAGAGTTATTATTCATAGTGTTATTAGTCATACTGTTATTAGTCATAGTGTTAAATTCATAATGTTAACCTGATGAGTAATCGTGATAATTGACATTGACACTGAACACTAAAATCGCTTTTACGAAATAAATTATCGATAGTTATAATATTATTAGTAGTATCTATGTTTACAGGCCCGTAGCCACGGGGGAGCCTGCGGGGGCAAGCCCCCCCCTAAGATCGGCTAGGCCCCCCCAGAGATTAGGTATGCCCCTACAACTTATTTCATATTAAGTTTTTTCATATAGTATTTACTAGATATTCAATTATATTTATATTTTTATTTTATAATTTTATTTATATTATATTTATTTATTTGAATGTATGTATGATAGTTATATCAATTATAGCGAGGATCCAATTCAGTATTTATAGTTTTATATCATATTTTCTAAAATTATGGTAAATATTAAAAATAAATTATCATAATTTAATTTCATCTGATCTCGGAAATGTTTGTCCTAAATGTACAAGTTGTAGAGAAATTTTGGAAATAAAATAAAAATATTTACTTGAACTTGCCGGAGACACAAATTAATCGACTTTCTAGATCGTTTCGGAAAATCTCCCCTATTGATAAACCAATGTGTGTTAACTCTGTATTCCATCAACTCTCGATCACAATATTCTTTCTATTGGACTTAATTAAATTGGAATACACTGTCAAGTCCACAGTTGGTTTATGTAGGTATATTATTATCCTATATTGTTTCATCTAGAACATATTCGGTGAATATTAACTTCTTGTTGTCTTCTCCTTATTTTAACATACACGGTGTTACACGATGCTCTGTTCTTGGTCCTATTTTGTTAATTATTTATATTTTTCCTATAAAATCAATTTTCCACAAATATCCTAATATTAACTATCATATTTATGCCGATGATCTTCAGATATATCCATTTTCTAGTTCTAGTTATTCTGGCCTGATTCAAATATCTATGTTTAATTGTATTATTGATCTTACTTATTGGTTCTCTCATAACTCCATTTCCTTAAATATGACTAAAACTAATAGGATAAACCTACTATCATATTCTCAAGACACAGTTAACCGTGGAGAATTCTCCTCTATCAATCATTCATCTTTTTATACTATCTCTTCCAACTTCTCAATCTATAACTATCCTATGTTTCACAATAACCTCTCAATTATACTAATCTCCACACATTAATAATATGATACGCACTGATATTTTCTATATAATATTAGAAAATCTCGTTATAAGCTTACCTTTGCCATGACTAAATGTTTAATTCACTCGATTTTATTCAGTAGACTTATCTACTAATGTTATTATTGTTTACGTTACCTGTTAACCTGATCCTACTGATTTATTTTATTTTATTATATGGATAAATGTATATTTATATAGTGTATAATATACACACACAGTGTATTTTTATTTATTGTTTATTTATACCCTGAGTAATTCCAAGACCTCCTATAACCTCGAGGTTATAATAGGTCTTGGTAATTCACATCATGCGTCAATATAAGTAATAGAGGATTCTAGTAAATTACTAGTAGTGATCCTGGTAGTGATATTAGTACTATTATACTGGTTTATATTCATTACTTTTAGTTTTAAAATGTTGTGGGGCCTTGCCCCCCCTGGTATAAATTTCTGGCTACGGGCCTGTATGTTGACTATATTAAATAATGTATACGTACCACAATAGCCATTACATAGCACACATACTATAGCGGCAGTATTAACGAAGCGCGAACATATGATTATTTTGACGTTAGTCTGAAATGACGTATTTCTATTGAATCGGTACGTGTAGACGCTGGTTATCAGACTATAAACTTGTTATGTTGTGTGTTATCACGATTGTGAGTGTATCAGACAGTGACTTATATGTGAGACAATTTCATTTGAATTCATACCAATATGCACATTCGTATACGAGCTACATAATTGACGCATATTAATACATCATTATTTACCAATGGATATAATCAAATATATGTGTCGATTTAATATGTACATATATATGGTTGTTACATTATAACATAGCACACATATATATACATTTATATACACATTATATTATAGTTATATGCGATAGAATTACGAACGCTAATTTCAATTTAAATGCTAATGCAATACGAATATATTACATGTAAACATATGCCTAATAACACCGCACACACACACACACACACACACACACACACACACACACACACACACACACACACACACACACACACACACACACACACACACACACACACACACTATATATATATATATATATATATATATATATTGTTACTTGTAATGTATATATTACGCAAGTAGTACCCTTACACACCCATAAGTAGACCTCACGCCACGCCCCTCCCCCCGCAGCGAATACGCCCTACATGACATGGACTCGCCGATAAGCTACGCCAGCTGGATGGTGTTCGCGTTCCCCGGTTCGGTGATCTGTCTGTTCATCGCCTGGGTTTGGCTTCAGATCCAGTTCCTCGGCTTCAAGAACACCGTCACCTGTCGCGAGGAACACACGCCAGAGCTGAACTCTCGTATCACTAAGGTCATCGACGACGAGTACACTAAACTCGGACCAATCAGGTTAGGGCGCGATCCGTTTTAGAGAGGACACGATCTAGATAGTATTGACCAATGATAATAGTCGTGTTAAGGGGACGACCGCCACTCGTTTTATCATAACAACACATTTTATTCTATTTTTTTTATGAGAAAATATGTATAATTGATTACTTTTACATATATGCATCTAAAAACTGTGATATAAATCATTATATAAGTATCTAAAAAATGATGTCTGATGCCTATAGACCATATTTTTTTTTTACAATAAGTAGTGTTTATAAGTGTTTGTATGATACACAATAGAAAGTACGCGATTGTATTGTTTCGTTAAGAACACGTAAATTACGAGGTAAATAATGAACAATATAAAAGTATATGAATACAATAACACTGTATTAACTATACTGTACATTGTAGTGAGTACAATGTACACTGTAAACAGGTAATAATGAATTATTAACTATATGTTAACACATCACATACATTTGAACTGAAACCTCATTAATATGAGATTGTATGTATATAAAATGTATGTAATACAATACATATAATAATAATAATCGTATATTATTCGTTAACCTAATAAACACTCAGGGTATCCAATTATGTTCCGTTTATAAACATTAATCATTATAAATATCAGATAAATCCATGTGATTATTTAATTGGTAATATATATTTATATATATGTATGATATAACATTATATAAAGGTATAATACAAGAGTATATACTAATATAATAGTAAATAATTTAATCACATATGATTTATCTATATAAATATATTATATTGTATTTTTTAAAATAATTAATATATATATATATGTATATTTTATATAATTCTAAATGGAATATAAATAATAAGTAAATAATTTTTAATTAAAATATAATAATGTATGCTACACTCTATTTAACAGATGGGCTGAAGTGATTAACGGAATTCTCTTCGTGCTGATGGCCCTCGGATGGTTCTTCAGAGATCCTAAATTTATCCCTGGATGGGGTGAATTGTTCACTACAATGTAAGTTTTATAGATACACCATTTATAATTTAAATAATAAATATTTCTACATATATTTATGTTAGATTTGTATATAAAATGTATATTACTTATATACATTTTAGTATACGATACTAAATTGAAATTACATATTTCGCTAGTGACGAAAATGGAAAAAAACATTCTTACGTTCGCGATTCAAGTTTGGCTTTACTCATTTGCATTTTCCTATTCGTCATTCCATCGAGGAAACTGAAAGCAGGAGAAGTAGGCCCAGCTCCTAGTAAGTAAAGCACTAAACTACCTTATATAGTAGCCATTTATTAAATCGTAATATTATATTACTAAGATAGGATATTCATGTATGATGAAATAAAACATCTATTAATATATAAGTCAATTTATCCATTATAAATAACATAGAATGTATTTAAGATATTTGTAAACATGCATTTAATGCTATTTATATCTGTAATATTAATCACAATAATTCCATCACGAATAGCTTTATTGAGTTGGAAAATAGTGACAACAAAAATGCCATGGGGAGTAGTGATATTGATTGGTGGAGGATTCGCATTAGCTGAAATCTGCAAGGTTTTAATTTAACTTTATAGTATTACATATATTATTACTAATTTTTCAAAAATATATAAATTCAACTTCCCATCCAATATTAATATAATCTATTTGAGATAAATAAATCAACTAATAAACACGTAATACAATTTAATATTCACTTATATTTTAAAATCTGTTAACAAACTCGTCCAGACATCCGGTCTGTCTAAACTAATCGGCGACCAGTTGATCCTGGTTGAACACCTGCCAACTTGGCTTATAGCCGGAGTGGTTGCAGCTCTAGTGGCCGCTCTGACGGAGTTCACGTCTAACGTGGCTACGTGTTCCATTCTTCTGCCTATCCTTTCTTCTGTGGTTAGTTTCTAATTATAATAACTTTCGAATAACAGTTATATATACATGTATATGTATATTATAGTAATACTAAATTAATAATTATTATTTTATATATTACATATTAATATACATTTGGATTGTTAAAAAGATGCTTGAATAGTGGATATATCTATATAATTATAATTATATTAATATATAGATATTATTATATACTATAGTAATTAGGTTAGTGTTATATATAATTTATTACAAAATATCGTCATATAAAATAACAAACACATTATTAAATATGTTAATATGTATTTCGCATCAGCAACCTATAGGCTATATATATATATATATATATATATATATATATATGTATATACATTATACTTATATTAGGCTACAGACTTCATTATTATACATTTAGTAGTTTGTTATGTTTTCTAATATTTTTCAGGAACTTAGTCATTGTAAAATAACAAAATATGAAGAAAAAAGTAAACTATAATGTCAAGTATCTTACGCAGTTATATATGTGATGTACACTTCTGATAACACTTTCTGAGACTATATATATAATTTTGTACTCTATTTATTGTTCTACTATTTCTTGTTTTAAATTATAATCCTATATGATTTTTCTCCTCGTAATCTTAAATGGATGAAAGACTCGATAAGCTTGATTCGTCATTCACCCAAGAAATTACAAAATCTCAATTTATTATTATTATTATATATATATATATAATCATATGATAAAAACATCTAAACATGTACACATCTAATTCACGCATGCGCTCTCCACTATAGTCTTCGTCGCTGGGCATGAACCCATTGTTCTTGATGTTACCGGGAACAATAGCCGCTTCGTTCGCGTTCATGTTACCCGTAGCCACGCCCCCTAACGCTATCATCTTCTCGGCCGGTTATCTGAAAGTATCCGACATGGTTAGTGAAGCGTGACCACTTCATCTCAGCGGGTCACGCGTCTCATTGTACACACGCGTATTAAACAAGCGCTATATAATAAATGCAATACTAAATAATAATAGTACTTTTTATTAAGAGAATTGTATATATATATATATATATTTATATATATATGCGTTTGCTTTCTCCTAAAGGGCTACAACTAGAATAATTTATATAATTGTCACTCAGTGAAATATTGATAATTAACACGAACGTTACCCGATGTTTGTTTATGTAAATATAGTATTCGCTGATTGGCTGTAATAAGAACGCATTTATTATAAATAAACAGCGCGCGCGATACATATGTTAATCATAGACCATGACTCATCACCTATTATTCATAGCTAGTGATGGCATCGAGCCGGATAATATTCGTGCGGTTTCGAGTAATGTAATTTTTGAGCGGTTTCGATTAATTAAAATTTCCAAATTACGATTCCGAGTCGGTTTTGAGTAATATCGAGTCGGTTCCGAGTAGGTTTCGAGTAATTTCGAGTATGTTTCGAGTAATTCAGAATTTATATTTAAAAATGAAACTATGTTAATATATCAAATATATGCCGAATTTGTATTGTAACAATAATTGTTTATTATATTTTCGAATTTAAATTTAAATTTGCAACTACTCTCTCTCTATACGGCTACTATTTCTAACGGATTAAACACCGTACAATAGTATAATTAATTTAAATTATTTATTTGAAACTTAAACCATTGTCTTCGAAACTGAAACCGTT
This sequence comes from Osedax fenrisi, assembly GCA_964019155.1. NCBI lineage: Eukaryota > Metazoa > Annelida > Polychaeta > Sabellida > Siboglinidae > Osedax > Osedax fenrisi. Next base: position 25,875,017 of record OZ025241.1, on the reverse strand, counting down.
TCGAAACCTAAAAATTGGGTTTCATTCACATCACTACGCATCGCTATGTTAACCTATCGCCGGTACGAACGATTAACTCATGCCTCACTCACAGGCTAGAGCCGGTTTCGCCATGAACGTGATGTGCGTCTGCGTAGTAACCATGGCAACTAATACGTGGGCTATGGCCTACTTCGATCTTAGCGTACTGCCGTGGAGTAAAGATTCGCTGACCACGCCTTCCATGAACGCAACGTCGTGCCCTTGCGTCACCTCTAGCTATTTATAGATCGTGATTCATCGTCATATATCGTGTATATATATATATATATATATATATATATATTGATTATATCGTATTTATTGATTAACGTGGACTTTTGTATTAATGTCGAGAAGAGATGTATTCGTGAGATTTATTTATCGTAACATAATATTTATACATAATTCATTATTTTCGCATGAGAAATATATTTTTTTTGATAATTGTATATTAAATTGTATATTATATTTTTATATTTAAATATATAGAATTAATGTATTAATTAATAGAAGTATATGTATATATATATATAATATTATTTTCTATATTATAATTACATTTCGAATAATTATTATTTGCAAACATATTTTATTATTATTAAACTATTATTTAATAAAAACTATATAAATGTATTAATTATTATTTATGATATATCATGATATATATATTATATATTATATATATTTATATATATATATATATACTAGCTGGCTACGGCCCGGCGTTGCCCGGGTATTATACTTGCAGTGGGAAATGATAATATCTGAAATATTGTCTTGCCTATTTACATGAATATATCCAAATTTGAATGACATTATAATTATTACGAATTTGATTTATATTTCTTTATTTATAAATTTAAAATTCATATTAAAATATAAATATAAAATTTAAGTAATATTATTTAATAATATCTAACAGAAATTATTAAGTATATATTACATATAATATATGAATATATAAACAAAACATAAATAAACACCCGAAAAATGGATTACAATAGGTATATATTAATATATATATATATAATTACATTATAATATTTACATTCACATTCAATAATATATTATTATCATATATGATGAGATATTTCTCTCATATATCGTAATATATCTACTGCTACTATTACTAATACTAATACTAATACTACTACTACTACTACTACTACTACTACTACTACTACTACTACTACTACTACTACTACTACTACTACTACTACTACTACTACTACTACTACTACTACTACTACTACTACTACTACTACTACTACTACTACTACTACTACTACTACTACTACTACTACTACTACTACTACTACTACTACTACTACTACTACTACTACTACTACTACTACTACTACTACTACTACTACTACTACTACTACTACTACTACTACTACTACTACTACTACTACTACTACTACTAATACTAATACTACTACTACTACTACTACTACTACTACTACTACTACTATATATATTGATTATATCGTATTTATTGATTAACGTGGACTTTTGTATTAATGTCGAGAAGAGATGTATTCGTGAGATTTATTTATCGTAACATAATATTTATACATAATTCATTATTTTCGCATGAGAAATATATTTTTTTTGATAATTGTATATTAAATTGTATATTATATTTTTATATTTAAATATATAGAATTAATGTATTAATTAATAGAAGTATATGTATATATATATATAATATTATTTTCTATATTATAATTACATTTCGAATAATTATTATTTGCAAACATATTTTATTATTATTAAACTATTATTTAATAAAAACTATATAAATGTATTAATTATTATTTATGATATATCATGATATATATATTATATATTATATATATTTATATATATATATATACTAGCTGGCTACGGCCCGGCGTTGCCCGGGTATTATACTTGCAGTGGGAAATGATAATATCTGAAATATTGTCTTGCCTATTTACATGAATATATCCAAATTTGAATGACATTATAATTATTACGAATTTGATTTATATTTCTTTATTTATAAAACATATATATTTTTCATATAAGATATTCATATATATATGAAAATATTTAGCCAGTATATATACTTTTTTTTCTTTTCGTGCTCTTGAACAGCCTACATATAATTGACCGTAGGCGAAGCATTCGGTTTCAAGATCTAAGCCAACGACTTTAAAAGATTGTCCTTGAGATGTGTTTATTGTCATGGAAAAACAAAGTTTTATTAGAAATTGGTGTCTTCTAAAATTAAAGGGATACTCTGATGGTATCAGTGGTATTATGGGAAACATGACTCCTTCTCCCTTATATTGAACCGTTTTTGGCTTCTATAAAATTATTTTGTAAATTAGTTATGATAAATCTGGGTCCATTACATAATTTTGGGGGATTTAAATTTCTTAGTAGCATGATTGACGCTCCTACTTTAGTGCTAGTTTATGGTCTGGTAATCCGGAAAGTTTAATGAAATTGAAAATTCTATGGGATAATCTACAACTTCTTTTCTTTTGTACTCTGTCTATTGACCTATATACTTTCATCCCTCCTGGAAATTTATTTAGTAAATTTTGATTTATTATATATACATTGTCATTTTTAGGTGTTAATATACATCTTTCGCAAAGCCAATTTTCATCCAAATAATTGTCTTCTACAATTTCATAAATTTTCTTGATGAGTTCATTCTTATTTTCCATTATATTTCCGCACGGGATAATATCCATACCATTATTTTTCTGCGTCATTCTATTACCTATATCTAAGAGATGATTTTCGAATGTGGTTGTATCTTGATTGTTTGATAAGAATACTCTCATGTTTTTAGTTACTTTTATTAATCTTATATTTTTCCACATTACTGAAGTTTTCAAACACGAATTTATGTGGTCTGTCTTTGTACCTCTTTTAACTACTGGAAGGATTTGTTTGAAATCTCTGCTAAGTATTAATCTCTGTCCTTCCATCGGCTTAACTTGTTTACTATATCTCTTAACATTCTATCGACGGCTTCTAATGCTTATGAGTTATTGTGCATTCATCCCAAACAATAAATCTACAGCTTCTAAATAGTTTCCCTGATTTTGAATTATTCTTTATACTGCAAATGGAATCTTCGTTTAACTGTATTGGAATCTTAAACATTGAATGGGATATTATACAGTTAAATAATAGAGTTGCTGCTATTCCTGATGATGCTACAGCAATATGTTCTTTATTTGCCATCTTCATTTTAGCTAGCAATAAATTAATCAAAAAAGTTTTTCCAGTTCCTGCGGGGGCATCCAGGAAAAACAATTTTCCATCTTCGTTATTTACACTTTGTAATATTTTGTTATAAACTATTCTTTGTTCATCATTCAATTTAATTTCATTTTCTTAAAAATTGTCCGGGCTACTTCCCGGTGTTGCCCGGGTATAATAGTAAATAATCGTTATCAATGTAGATGTAAACAAAGATTTATTTATAGAAAACAATTTATTTATTAATAACAAAGCAATTAAATTTAAGTGTTTATTGAAAAATTTTAAATTTCTTCGTTAAATATATCGAAAACGTAAACGTTATCACCGTTTATTGCCATTTACGAATGCATTAATTATGGTAAAGTGAATATAATTACATTTGTACGAAACACCTCACATTCGCATACATTTCATGTGTGAAACATTTTCTTCTAAAATAAAAAGATTTCAAGATATAGGGAAAATAGCTCTAAAAGGACAGTTTTACGTAATTATGATCGGTGTAGAGGTGGAAATAAAAAATTCATCCGAACAACCACAATACTCTTTTCGTAGAGAATTAGTAGCAATTTAAATTTTGTAAATCCGTCCAGCCGTTTTCTTAAACATCGAACGCATATAAATAAATAAATAAATAAATAAATAAATAAATAAATATTTAAATAGACTTTCTTTTATATGTGTAAGATTATATCTGCAGATATAAATATTGAATACAAATAAATTGTGATCACATTATTTAAATTGTATATGAATATAATAATCTTTAAATTTTCGATTACACATTACTAATAATTATCAGTAATTATAGATACATTAATATTATGTACCGATTAGAATAATAAGTACGTATTATTCAGTAGTATATATGTGATTCAAATATATCCTAAGAAGACCATTTTACCTGATCTACCAGATATTCTCCTACATTCTCTGACTATTTTTCAGATAAAATATAATTAATCTATGATAATATAAACACCCTGAACAAACAATTACCTGACATACAACTCTATTATGACTGTGCCATTCTGACTCCCACATTTACTGTTTTTTTCCCTTCCCACTACTATTGAGATCTATATTCTTATTATTACCTCCAAATGTTCTTCACCATCAGAACCCCTACCCCATACAAACTCTAAAAAAGATATATAAACGTTGCATCGGAAAATCCCTTATAACTGGTATTATCCCATAAGACCTAAAAAACTCCATTATCAGCCCTTTAATAAAAAAAACCCCAACTCGACTGAAATACACTCTTTAGCTACATAATCATATATCAACTTCCAATTTAACTAAACTACTTGAGAATGTAATCTACAAACAATTAATCCTCTACCTCACTTCCAACAATATACTTGATCCTCAAGAAATCGCATTCAGAAAACTACATAGTACCGAAACGACAATACTCTCACTACTCGACGACCTACTTAAATCCCTTGACAATGCCTCCCAACATGACTACTGCTTTTAGACCTCTCTTCGGCATGCGACACCATTAATTTAGACTTACTTATCTACAGACTAAAACTAATTGGACTTGAAGATACTGTACTACTCTGGTTTTCCAATTACATCACTAACATAACCTACAGTACTAATATTAACAAAGAACTATCACCCAAACGCAAAGTAATCTTTAGAGTACCTCACGGATCGTCCCTCTCCCATATACTTATCTGTATTTACCTACTCCCCTTTAGCAAACTTATTAAATCGTTTCCTTCCGTCAACTACAATATTTATGCAGACGGCATTGAAATTCACGTCGATTGTCACCAAGCATCAAATATTTACCTTCAATCATGTTTCACTACTATCAATAAATGGCTTACTAATAACTATTTACTACTTAACCCAATAAGTACTTATGAATTTTCTTCTCCTAATTCCCTTCTCACCACAATATTCCCACAATTTGTGGACCACAAATGTACCTAAGTTATACTCTAATCCATCCTTCTACTACATCAACATATCTTTGCATCCATATCAATAACAAATTAACTTTTTATAAATACATATCAACATTAAAAGATTCAAAATGTTACCATTTATTCAATATAAACAAAATACGTCATTACTTAACAACATCCACCGCACTAACTATTTCCCAGACTTTAATTCTATCTCGATTACACTACTGCATACCTATACTAATTTCTTCTCACAATAAATACTTTACAACCATCGACCGCTTAACTAACAGATAACTTATAATAATCTACCGACTAAAAAAAACTTACTACACTACAAGTATAGCTGACCTACGAATACAACTTAACTAGCCATCCGAAAAAAAATGGCTCAAACTAAATGAATATACATTATATATTCATCCCTACTGACTAAATAACCTGATTAACTTTATCGATTAATTTCTCCCCATACTGCACCACGCCACCTACGATCTTCTAACTATACGGTTCTGACTGAACTATCCTATCGTCGGAAAAAACTTGGTAAGCGTCGCTACTCTTTTTGCGCCAACCTCCTTAGGAATAAACTCCCTTCATCCCACAAAACCATAAATACATCAACGATCACCTTCAAACATAAACCAAAGAATTAACTCCTTATCCGTGATATCTGAACTTCAGATAGATTCGTTATCACGTTGTACACTTGTCTGTACTTATTATTACATTTAGTTATTGCTTTTTATATATTATTGTCACACTATAATAATTTTATAATTGAATTAGTGTTTAAATAAAATCATCATCATCATCATCATCATCATAATATGGTAACGAATTATACATTAAACATATAATATTTATTATTTTGTTGTGACAAATGTTGTATTCAAGAACGAAACTAATTAATAATACACTTAATATTATACTAAAATTAAATATAATATATTTATAAATATTATATATACATTTAATATAGTGTCCTTGATTAGGTATTATAGTACCATGTATAGTACTATATATATAGTACCTAATCTATAAACCATAGATCATCTATAGATTTATAATACAATAATATAGCATATAATCACAATAAGTAATTAGACTCACTAATTGTCTCAATGTGAGTAATTCGGGTATCAAGAAACCTATACAATTATTTCTATTTCGATATTCCACGCGGAAATAGGACCTCACAAAAATGTACAATTTAATCAATTAGTTATTGTTTCATATTATTTTATTTTATTGTCAATAATTAAATATCATTTAATTTCGAAAATGACATACTGTACTCTTTGCTTCAATATCCGGGTTCTTATACCAAATTATTATATATATATATATCAAGAACTATGAATTAATATGATACATTGTATATAACATTTATAAAAAAAACTGCGGGGGTTGATAAGATTAGGTAATATCACATTATCTATTACATATTAATTGCATGGGAGATACTATTGATCACTGCATTATACGACTGAAGGGGAAATGCTCGTTGTTGTAGATTACTAAAGATGTATTAGTTTATTATAAATATTATCTATGCTTCAATCAAAAGTTTAGTTTAATATATATATTAGAGCTAATATTTGTAAGTATATATTTAGTATAATTTATATATTAACACTTAATATATATACGTTATAAATTAAATATACATATATGTAGGCATATATATAGGCATTAATGTATATTAAATATGTATATTTTATATGACAAATAAAATGTAATAAATACTTTCAATTATATAGTTAAATACCTAAATAACCGTAAATATATCTTCTACATATATCGTATCTATAGTTGTACATAACTGCGTTCATCCATATTTATACACAATTATATAAGATCACTTCTAAATAATATTGTAAGACCCATTTTATAAATTAATTAATGGTCCGGACGAGGCTCGAATCCGTGTCCTACTGCTTGTGTATCTGACGCCTTAGCCAACTGAGCCACACAGGCAGTGCTATGTACTTATTCATGCGATTTGTTTAATGCGATATGTTTACTGTAATTCAACTATTTCGATTACATTTTAAAAGTGTATAGTTAGATACGAATATACATTATAAAGAACACACTTGTCTGAAATAACAACCTATATAGGTATGGATGTTCATGATTTGTGTACAGCATCGAATTACACGATTTCGCGTAATATCGTGAATTTAGCGTAAATATATCGTTACTTAAGATACATATTCGGTAACATTATACGTGTAAATTGTATATAAAATAAATCACGAATTTGATTACTATTTACGCGAAAGGAATAATATAATTGAAATATAAATTTAAAATTCATATTAAAATATAAATATAAAATTTAAGTAATATTATTTAATAATATCTAACAGAAATTATTAAGTATATATTACATATAATATATGAATATATAAACAAAACATAAATAAACACCCGAAAAATGGATTACAATAGGTATATATTAATATATATATATATAATTACATTATAATATTTACATTCACATTCAATAATATATTATTATCATATATGATGAGATATTTCTCTCATATATCGTAATATATCTACTGCTACTATTACTAATACTAATACTAATACTACTACTACTACTACTACTACTACTACTACTACTACTACTACTACTACTACTACTACTACTACTACTACTACTACTACTACTACTACTACTACTACTACTACTACTACTACTACTACTACTACTACTACTACTACTACTACTACTACTACTACTACTACTACTACTACTACTACTACTACTACTACTACTACTACTACTACTACTACTACTACTACTACTACTACTACTACTACTACTACTACTACTACTACTACTAATACTACTACTACTACTACTACTACTACTACTACTACTACTACTACTACTACTACTACTACTACTACTACTACTACTACTACTACTACTACTACTACTACTACTACTACTACTACTACTACTACTACTACTACTACTACTACTACTACTACTACTACTACTACTACTACTACTACTACTACTACTACTACTACTACTACTACTACTACTACTACTACTACTACTACTACTACTACTACTACTACTACTACTACTACTACTACTACTACTACTACTACTACTACTACTACTACTACTACTACTACTACTACTACTACTACTACTACTACTACTACTACTACTACTACTACTACTACTACTACTACTACTACTACTACTACTACTACTACTACTACTACTACTACTACTACTACTACTACTACTACTACTACTACTACTACTACTACTACTACTACTACTACTACTACTACTACTACTACTACTACTACTACTACTACTACTACTACTACTACTACTACTACTACTACTACTACTACTACTACTACTACTACTACTACTACTACTACTACTACTACTACTACTACTACTACTACTACTACTACTACTACTACTACTACTACTACTACTACTACTACTACTACTACTACTACTACTACTACTACTACTACTACTACTACTACTACTACTACTACTACTACTACTACTACTACTACTACTACTACTACTACTACTACTACTACTACTACTACTACTACTACTACTACTACTACTACTACTACTACTACTACTACTACTACTACTACTACTACTACTACTACTACTACTACTACTACTACTACTACTACTACTACTACTACTACTACTACTACTACTACTACTACTACTACTACTACTACTACTACTACTACTACTACTACTACTACTACTACTACTACTACTACTACTACTACTACTACTACTACTACTACTACTACTACTACTACTACTACTACTACTACTACTACTACTACTACTACTACTACTACTACTACTACTACTACTACTACTACTACTACTACTACTACTACTACTACTACTACTACTACTACTACTACTACTACTACTACTACTACTACTACTACTACTACTACTACTACTACTACTACTACTACTACTACTACTACTACTACTACTACTACTACTACTACTACTACTACTACTACTACTACTACTACTACTACTACTACTACTACTACTACTACTACTACTACTACTACTACTACTACTACTACTACTACTACTACTACTACTACTACTACTACTACTACTACTACTACTACTACTACTACTACTACTACTACTACTACTACTACTACTACTACTACTACTACTACTACTACTACTACTACTACTACTACTACTACTACTACTACTACTACTACTACTACTACTACTACTACTACTACTACTACTACTACTACTACTACTACTACTACTACTACTACTACTACTACTACTACTACTACTACTACTACTACTACTACTACTACTACTACTACTACTACTACTACTACTACTACTACTACTACTACTACTACTACTACTACTACTACTACTACTACTACTACTACTACTACTACTACTACTACTACTACTACTACTACTACTACTACTACTACTACTACTACTACTACTACTACTACTACTACTACTACTACTACTACTACTACTACTACTACTACTACTACTACTACTACTACTACTACTACTACTACTACTACTACTACTACTACTACTACTACTACTACTACTACTACTACTACTACTACTACTACTACTACTACTACTACTACTACTACTACTACTACTATTACTATTACTATTACTACTACTACCACTACTACTACTACTACTACTACTACTACTACTACTACTACTACTACTACTACTACTACTACTACTACTACTACTACTACTACTACTACTACTACTACTACTACTACTACTACTACTACTACTACTACTACTACTACTACTACTACTACTACTACTACTACTACTACTACTACTACTACTACTACTACTACTACTACTACTACTACTACTACTACTACTACTACTACTACTACTACTACTACTACTACTACTACTACTACTACTACTACTACTACTACTACTACTACTACTACTACTACTACTACTACTACTACTACTACTACTACTACTACTACTACTACTATTATTAGTCCAAAAGTATTTGTTGGAATATAATATATTTCTATTTTAGAAAACCGTAATAGGGTGGAATTAACGGTCATATGTGCATGCTATGAATACACATAAGTCAAGAGTATTATAATATTTTTATATACATAAAATATTTACCAATTTAAATTAGAGTCACCCTCTCTTTTATTCCTATTATCTTTAATACATATATTCTAGGAACGTTCAACATATACTTATTCTACTATTTCGTAATCATTGTCATTTGACTTACTTGACTTAGTTGCGTAGGACTTGGCGTCCCCTTGCAGCACACACGAACACTTGCTTTTTGTAGGCATATCGGTCAGCTGCCCTTCTTTCCAAGGTCAGAAGTGGAATGCCACTGTTTTCTCTGATGCCATCCGCCCATCTCTTTAATGGACGTCCTCTTGGTCTTGGATTTTTGAAGTCCAACTTGTAACTGGAGTTGATCATATCTCATTGTCATTTGTAAATATAATATCGATCCTTAGTTAGTAATTAACATAAGTTTTGCACATAGTATATTACAATTTAATGATGTACCATTTGTAGCGATCTTCCTCTTTAGTTAATTCGATTACTTTTCTAATCCATTCGTATTTCTGCATATTCCAATTTCATATCAAATTTTAATTAAATACTATATCTATAAACTATAGTTTTTGAGTGACTTATAGATTCGTACACGTAGTGATTTTATAGATTTGGTTGATAAAGTTACGGTTATTGATGTAGATGTAGATGTCGATATCGGTCCAGTATCAAACTTTGGACATGACTGTCGAAGAATAGGGATATAGGGATACGCGTACGACGTACGCTGTTAGTTCGGTCTTCAACTGTTAGTAGGGGCGCTGCAACAAGGGGGGGGGGGAGACGGGGGATATGTCACCCCGCTTTAAAATCTAGGGGGACCTACTATGTATTTGTCCACCCACTTTTAACACACCATTTATTTTTATTGGTTGGTCCCCCTACATACAAAATCGTTCCAGCTCCCCTAACTGTCGGGTATCATGTACGTAATTATATGTTATATTCAAATTAATGAATTATAATTATAGTGTGCATGTTATTTCTGTGGGATTGTGAGCTCTCGAAGGCTGTTCTTCGAGCACGTAAGCATTTCACCCGCATTATTCTTGTAACTTAGCCTACATATATTCTATAGTATAAACTTAACCATTGTGATAGGAAATGAATTGCTGACCAGCTTTAGCGGTTAACCAATGCTTACACGTTAGCTCGTACACTGGTTATGTAATCTAGACATCGTATGATGAAACGTGGGCTAAGGAATTCCGTAATGTATCTTAGCCCACTTTCTGAGGTTTTCACCGGTGGATGGTACTGTGATTAATGTTTTACGGGTAGTCGACACATTACAGCTTAGAGTTGAATCTTGAGAGATAAACATATCTGAGAATCTTAACGCTTCATACGTGCACACTTCAGTGTACACGACTACCTACCCAATTCACCATATCCTCACTGATAATAAGTAGATTATTATTATTATGTATACGTGACAAACCCATCTAACAGTAATAGCCTAAGAATAGCAACATAATAGCATAATAAATAGCCTCACATGTGCTGTTATACATTTTATTATGTTGACATTAAGAGTCTATTGTGCTGCTATCGTGTAGCTCTTCTAATAATAGCAATATAATAACAGCATAATAGACTTTTAAAATTAATAGCAGCATAATAATAGCATAATTGACTTTAATGGCTACATCAGTTCGCATGACAACGCAATATTAACAACAACAACTTTTAAATTAAAAAATGTTACTTATTTAATTTTAACTTTATTACCCATAATCAAGCTAAGTCCAATATTTATTACCATTTACTTACACTTACTCCAACTAAACTACTTCTACCCCTAATTATGACTGACTCCACCCAGACTGACTTCACATGCTCCTCATGTAACACTATCGCCACGTCACTCACGGAATGCGAACATTGCCGTAATCACTTAAGTGGCTTTGCCAATCATGTTCCAAACTCCCCACAAATATCTGTCCTCCAAAAATCTGGTTTCTACTAGTTTTGCACCAACTGTAGAACCGACCATAGATCGATCCAACGTAAGATACTCTCCAATAGCTCCTCCCAAACCTCTCCAATGAGCTCCCCTACCATCTATAACAATCTACACCTGCACCCCACCTATCTCCACAACCCCCTTTCTACATCGCCACCGCTCATCCCACCATCCAACCCTTCATCCAAAACTATATCCAGTCACCCCCCAACTCTCCCACGGTTCCTACCATCCATACTATCCTCACTCGCCTATCCCCTGTTACCACTAAATGATCACAATCCATCACTTACATAGCTATACCCCCATCGTTTAATAACCTTCACCGCTCATGCATACCTCCCCTACTCCACCAACATCTGATAAAATACAATGGAAAATAATTAATAACCCTCCCAACACTCCACTTTTTAACTTTATTGTCGGTAAATTACCAACTATCTCCCACACAATCATTGGAGCCAATGAAATAGGTAACGAAACAGCTTACCTGAAAAATCTTTTTGCATCCACCAATATCTAACTATCACCGTATCCCACACTCATCCAACTCCTCCTCCTACCAACACCTACCCAAACCCCTATCCATCACCTATCTTGATCATCATTCCAAAAACACTGTTATCCGTTCTCTCCACCTCCTAAAAAACTCACCCTTTCAAGTCAGGTTATGTGAACCCCTTAACAATTCCCAACTTCTTGCTCGTAAAGTCTGCACCAACACCATCAATCACCTGAACTCCTCACAACCTATCCCCAACTTCAATTACGTGGTCCGCGGTACCAACAAATTTCACATCGCCTTAATTTCATGTGTCCCACCCGATATCGTGATATCTTAAATCCCACTACTATTACCATTCCCATTATTTCACCCTCACCCAACACACTCCTCTCATTTCCTTCACTTCTCTTCACTCATAAGAGTTTAAAGTTTTCAATGATCTTCATCCTTATATAACAAATGCATTTTGTTCTGTAACTTCATCATCTCACAACACTAGGAGCATAAATAATTTATCAATTATTAATTTAAAAAAAGAACTATGCAGAAGAACTTTAATATATGTTGGACCAATTACCTGGAATAAGCTTGATAATATTTAATATTTCAAATTATAAATTATTCAGGAAACGTATGTATACAAATGTGTTATCTTCTTACTCAGTATAATTATAATCTAAATCTCATTTATATATTTAATAATATATGTTATACTAAGATCCAAATTGTATTCTTATTTTAATTTATTGATGTTAATGTAAACATTTAAAAAAAAATGAATACATTTGAGTGTTTTATTTTACAATATTTTATTTTCCCGACATTAATAATATTATTTTACTGAACTTTTGCATTTTATATTTGAATTATTTTCTTTTTTCTTTCTTTTTTGTATTGACGTTTATATAAAAATAATAAAATTAATTAAATATCTTTTGGTATTTATTTTTTTTTATTTATTTTTATTTCCTCTGACTAATAATATTATTTGACTTTATTTTTAATTACATAAACATTTTTTCTTTTATATTTGATTATACTTCTTTGTTTTATTTCTCTTTATTGACATTTATATAAAAATTAATAATTAAAACTAATATTTTAGTTTAAAATATATGTTACATTCATTACATTATTCTAAAGTATTACTAAACAATTTCTAAAACATATTTACTGAAATAAATTTATGAGAAAAAAAATAATAAAAAAAAAATATATACAAAAAAAATGTTACATACAGTTTTTACCACCTTTCTGAATATACTTTTTATTCAATGTTATTCAGTTTTATTTCATTTTTTTCATTTTTACTAATTTATCTATATGTTTGTTTAATGTATTATTTTATAGTACTCATTAAATATTTTAGTTTTTTATTTATAAATAATTAAATGATGATTTCATAATTGTATGGCAAGTTCAAACAATTTATATTATTTTTCCATTTTATTCATTGTATTGTATATATGTAAACAGGAAGTCATCTAATATTTTATAATATTTTATTTATGTAGTTTATTTGGACTTGCTTTAAAATTAAGGGTAATTGTCTCGATAAGCTTTAGCTTCTACAAAATCCCTGGTGTAAACCTAAATCTGATAATAATAATATAATATATAGTAGTATACTAATATATATATATATATATATATATATATATATATATAAATAATTGACAACATCATAATATTTCATTCACAGTGATACCGAAATATATGGAGAATATCATAAGTATATATATATATATATATATATATATATATATATATACATATATATATATATTACCAGATGTAGGCAGTTATATATATATATATATATATATATACATATATATATATATTACCAGATGTAGGCAGTTATAGAACCAATTATAGAAGCAGTGTTTCCTATCGAGAAAAATATCCTTTATTAACATGATAAGTTTCATTATAGATACGAATAATAAATAAATAATAATGTTATAATATTATGAATCCCTGTTTATATATATATATATATATATATATATATATATATATATGATAACAAAATGAAACCTATAATATATGTAACTAATGTAATAATATAAATAAATGATAAAATAAAAAAATTAAAATCTAAGAAATACATCAAGAATAAAATAAAACATAAATCATGATCTATGATCCAATAAATGATATATTTATATTATATCAAGATATAATTAAAAATCTATTTGTAGTATATTTAAAAATATAAAATGTGTGTTTAAATTATTTTCGATCGAGTTAGTTTAATGATATTTAATGATATTTAATAATCTTGTATATATTGAATTTTAAAATATTACAATATAAATATATATTATTAGAATTAATATTATAATAAATCTAGATATACAAAATAGTTAATTTATTCTTGTGTTAATATAATTCAATGATTATTTATTATTTAACTTATTACTCAAATGTTCTGAAAAATACAATTATAATTTATAAATCCTATTTAATATAATAATATTAATAAATAGTATACCAAATATAGTTTGAGTTGTAAAATTATAATTATTAAATAATGTTATGCATATATATATATAATATTAATATTTATATTAAATAATTTAAATAAGCAATACATTTCTGGTACCAGTATATTATTACTTAATTTTCTAATATTAATTTTAATATTATATAATTATAATATTATTTTATAATTTATATATTTAATCTTATAATTAAATAATTTATATATTTAATCTTATAAATAAATAATTTATATATTAAAAATAAATATTTTATATAATAATAGATATTATTTACAGAGTTAGTGAAGTTCATGAAGATAAATCAATAATATCAACCGATAAAAAGTATATTCATATATAAATTATATATATATATATATATACCTATATATTTATTATAATTATACCTATCATATATAAATTATATATATATATATATATATATATATATAAATGTTTCCTAACCAGTATTCCATACTCGTGATTAACTTGGATTTATCTCGAGTTTAAACTCATGTTTAGCCTGCTAATTTGGTAACACTATTAACACCAGCTAGATCCAAGTTTAACTCGAGATTAATCACAGATAAATCCAAGTTAAATCCAAGTTCACTCGAGTTAAATCCCAGTTAAATCCAAGTTTAACTCTAGCTAAATCCAGGTTAAATCCAAGTTTAACTCGAGATTAATCCAAGTTAACTCGAGTTAAATCCAAGTTTAAAAATAATTCAAATTTATATTTATATTATATCTCTATATTATTTATACCTATTAATATTTTATACCTGCTAATTTATATTATATTGTTATCTATATTATGGCTAGATAAGTAATTTACATATTAGTAATTTTATATCAGTTTTATTTTGGCGAAACTATAGATCTATAATATTATAATTATATGTTACATCATGTATGATATGTTACCTAAATCCCCTATATATATTTACATATGTATTAATATATAAGTATGATCCCTAAATACTTATATGATTTTAATTATTTTATAAGTATTTATAAATATGTATATGGTATTTTATAATAATGGATAACTTTAATATATATATATATATATATATATATATATATATATATATATATATATATTAAAGTTATACATTGTTATATACATTGTTATAAATAAATTGTTTTTAAAAAAAAACATTTTTTTTAATATGATAAATGTATCAAAAAATATTCAATATTTTTTATTTATTTTTATTAGTTTAGATTCAATAATTTTACTTAAATTTAATAGAATAATAAATAATTAAATAATTGGTAATATTATAGATACATATTTTGGACTAAAAAATAACTTGGATTAAACTGTGATATAATGACCCAAGTTTCAACTAGTTAAATATGGATCAGCTAAATCCAAGTTGATCTCAGTTTAAAACAATAATTTTGATTAAACTGGGATATAATGATCCAAGTTGTAACTAGTTAAATATGGATCAGCTAAATCCAAGTTGATCTCAGTTTAAAAAAATAACTTGGATTAAACTGTGATATAATGATCCAAGTTTCAACTAGTTAAATATGGATCAGCTAAATCCAAGTTGATCTCAGTTTAAAACAATAACTTGGATTAAACTGGGATATGATGTTCCAAGTTTCAACTAGTTAAATATGGATCAGCTAGATCCAAGTTGATCTCAGTTTAAAAAAATTACTTGGATTAAACTGTGATATAATGATCCAAGTTTCAACTAGTTAAATATGGATCAGCTAAATCCAAGTTGATCTCAGTTTAAAAGAATAACTTGGATTAAACTGGGATATGATGATCCAAGTTTCAACTAGTTAAATATGGATCAGATAAATCCAAGTTTACACAACCTAGATACAAGTTTGGACCAGATTCCCCCAGTTTCCCAGTTAGATCTATTAGCAATACATTTCATGCATATCATTTATAATTATTTAAGTTGTAATACATATTTTTTAAAGTATATACACATATATGGTTTTATTATATTTATGTTTATACTATATATATATATATTATTTAATTACATACTAATAACCTATAAAACATATAACACATGTGCACACAGAGGAATGAATTCCCCATCTCCAGATAATAGGTACATATATAGACTTACATTATTATATTAATCACTATTAAACTTATTTCTATACACCATAGATATATCTTATAAGTATACAATTAAATGATATAAGTGTTATGCTATTGATTCCATCGGGCGATAATGGGCAATACGTAACTAAAATATTGATTTATAGTACAAGATAATAAATACATATAAAATATAATTATATAATTAATATATATATATATATATAAATATTATTAAATGATACATAATAAAATATTATATTATACATGTTCATACATAACATAGATATATCTATATATCTATATCTATATATATTTCAAAATATATATATTTATTTTGATATAGGGAATATATAGTAGATAGAAGTACAATTTTAAACTAAAATAACAGAATAAAATTATAAAATTAAAGAATAGTATAATATGCATAATATATTATTAAATTAATGAATATATAATTGTACCCAGATATGTAATGATTTAGAAATATTAAACTTAGAAGTATTAATAATAATTGAGATATGTGCTATAAGGAATAGGCTATACTAAATAGAAAACATACTATTTATTATGATAAAAGAGATATCCTAACAATAAATACTAATACGAGATTACGAGTATCTATAACAAGAATACTACAAAGTAAGATGCATTATGCATATATTAAAAAGTAAAATAAATATTTAAATATTATATATATATATATATATTTATAATTATATAGTTAACATTATTTATTGTATTGTAACTGAATATATATTACATCAAAAAATGGAGAATCGATCAAGTACTATGTGGAGAGTTAAGGCGTGTTAAGTGTTAGGGTGCGTTTTTTGTAACGTACCACAGTCCCAAATGTATGCTTATACATGTAAACTCAAGTGGTACCCTGGTACTATTGTACGACGTACAATGTACGTTACTAAAAACGCACCCTTATTTAATAAATAGTATGAAAATGTTATCGACATTCTTTATAAAAATATTTAAAATTGCGTTATGATTAAATTAGTTTAATTAAATTAATTTTAAAGGATATATATTCATTCTAACAAAATATTGTATCTATCTTGTATAATATTATTATAATAATTATTAGAAATTTTGAATTAGAATTAATAAAGCAAAGGTATAAACACACGCACATACACACATACACACATACACACATACACACATACACACATACACACACATACACACATATATATATATATATATATATATATATATATAATATGCTTATATAAATAAATATTATCAAACACATTGCTTATCTAAATAGGTGTTAGTTATTATGTACCCTATATAATACTGTATACAATGTATACAATGTATACACTGTATATTGTAAACGTCTGACGTTTTCAATTACTTCAATTATTTTTAATAAGTTACAATAATATGAAAATAATATGAATTATAGTTAAAAAATATCGACAATAAATAAATACAATGAGAGATAATAATAGATAGTTGTAATTGATTTCGTAAATTCGTAAAAGTAAAACTTGTGGAGTCAAAGTGAGAATGGGCCAATACTAGACTATATAAAATAATAATTTGGATGAAATATGGATAATATATGTATATATGTATATATTTTTTTTCGGACAATGGTTGGTTAATAATCAGAGCCAATTATAAAATTATAAAAATTTTATTAACGTAAAACATGTTAATAAAAATATGACGAAGTAGGCAAGGGAGAGGCTAGATACTTAGGGATTTTACAATGATCAATTGCAGCAGTATTTACGATACATATTTAGACTGCCTGTTATAACACGAATTCTGAGTAGCGTAATATCATGCTTCCCAAGGCATAACGAATATAGGTCTTTAGACGTTAGTGAGGAGGGTATGCCACGCCAGTTCCAACAGGAGAACTTAATTTAGCCTGCTTTGTACCAGTAAGTTTTTTAGCGTAGGAGAGTATTTCAGGTTTGTTATAGTAGTCAGTTTTGTATCGGTAATTAGTATCAGTATCAATTGTATCGGTTGAAATCTGCGTATCTATAATATAAACAATATCATTTCGGTATGCCATTAAATCGTTTTTGAGTTTTTGCGTTTTTCCAAGTTTTGTTCGTATGTGTGGTTCCAGTATTTTTTTAATTTGTATTTATTCAGTAACGTGATTAAAAGATCGTTAACGTAATCATGCCTGTGAATAATGTTATTATAATTAAATCTACAGGTCTACATAATATGATTTAGGCAGTGATATCTATAATTACACCCTCGCCTTAAGAAGTTTGTATTTATACTTGGAAACATACGTATACATCTATAATGTGTATACAGTAGACCGTGCTTAAGTTTACCATATCCTCAAAATCACGACCAGAAAACATCTTTATAAGAGAAGTTATCCAATTATTGATAAAATGACTATGCATGCCTAATTCTAAACCCTTACTATTGACAGAATTAAATAAATATATTGAATGATATTTATTTATGGACGTGTTTTCAACAAACGTTTATTCATTATATGATCGAGGTATAGACCATTTTAGAACAACACTATCGGGAAGAGTTTGAATAATAGTAGTATCAGCATTCATTCTAATAGATAAAATCCTTTGTATCCGCATCACAAAAATACGAGTGATAGCTATCCCACCGACACTATAGTGTATAGTATACTAGGTGCGTAGAATACACCGAGTGAAGTATCTGAAGGTAGTCGAAGCCAACGTCTGACGAATGACCGAATACTTCTGTCCATCGTTTTTAATGAATTTAAATATACGTTAGAGAAATTCAATGTATGAAGCATATTTGTAATTCGATGATTTTTAAGTACAAACAATTTTTGTTGTGGTTTTAGAGTAATTTTAGAGATTGCCAAAAGTTTCGATGTGAAGTCATCATTAATTGAATTATTTTTATTATCCAAAGCGCCTATGTTGATGCCAAGATATCTAAGAGTGTATTCTATATATATATATATATATATATATATATATATACATTAATTATTGTATTATAACTTAATATTATAATATATAATATAATTATTTATATTTACATTTTTTTAATCATAAGAATCTAAATTAGCTAGAATATGATAATTAGGAAATTTCTCGTAAAAAAAACAAATACATTTTATTATTAACTTCTCTATTATTTCATGCTTTACAACATGAAATAATAAATTTGATTTATTTATGATTTATATATATATATATATATATATATATATATTTATATATATTATAAACGGGCTATACAGAATATATGAATTTATGATTGATTTAGAGAAATATTATGAAGTTGGTTGACATTAGTCGAGGATTTATCAATATGATTCAAGTGAGAAAATAATTCAAATATAATTACTAATACTACGCTCAAATGGGAAGGGAAGCAAGTAGGCAATGGTAAGCAGTAGATTAACCTTACTAAATGTGAAACATAATGGCATAATGATTTATGGGTAAATAAGATTAATCATAGCCCAGCAAACACATTAGAGGCAATTACCTCTATTTAGACTCTAAAGATGTTAACAACGAGACTCTATTTTGACTCTAATTTGGCTTCTATTTTGACTCTATTTAGCTTATATTTGTATTAAAATCAATTGATTTTAAACTATATTTAGTGTATATTTAGCTTATATTTAGACTCTATTTTAACTCTATTTAGACCATACTATTTTTTCCTCTATTTAGACTCGATTTTGACTATACTGTTATTTTTAACATTTATCTGAAGTAAAATTCAAATTAGTTTCCTATATTTTAACTCTATTTATACCATAATATTTTTTCTCTCTATTTAGACTCTTTTCATTTTTTTGACTCTATTTAGACTCTGTGTGTTTGCTGGGAGTGTAGGTAATATAATAACCGGTATATTATATATTTTAGTAATATTTGAGATATAGTTTAAGTATTAATACTAATAATAATATAGGATGATTTATTTGTGTGATACTAAACAATACTGGTAAACAATTGTTAAGGTGATTCATCTCGTTAAGGTATACGATAGTTGTAAATACTTGATAACCGTTTCATTTGCATCAAGTTCTCAATTCTGTTAACGAGTATAGTAATATAAAATGTCTTTTAAGTTAGATTTTTAAGTTAGCGTTACCTACTACTAATATATAATATGTTCATTTGAATCGCGCACTAAAGTCTAGCAAATTAGCTCGGCAACGAGAACTGATATAACGAGAATAAGTCGACGACAGTATTTTAAAAGTTTAAATTAAAATAGGCTAGAAATACATATCAATAAAATGGAATACATTGTATTTATTATCTTTAGATATTTTATTTTTAGTTAATGGATAAACCAGTAAAGTAATACTAGGATATATATATATATATATATGATAGGATTTTTAAAATAATATATAATGTAATCATAATGTTATCCACGATATATTTATCGAATTCAGGGAATAATTTGTTTTTATAATAAATATAGATATTTTTTTCATTCACCAAAAGTTAAGTTTATTCTAATACACATGTCAGCGTGATTCATTTCAAAGAAATTCTACGTATTCGATACTAAATGTTATATAAATAATACTAATAATATTGTAAAATAATTATATAAATAATAATATGTTGTAATAATAATATTTAGTTTAGTTTTGCATTCAAATTAGTTTAATGATATGATATGAAATAAAGCTATGTAGATTACATATGTAAAATAGCTACTTATTATATTCGTAACATAGTAATTAGCAATTCTTATTTAACATTTAACTCAAATTACACGAACATAAATATGAAAACAATTATATGTATATATATATATATATATATACATACAATGTATTACTACATACATATATCATTTATAGAGCTCTCGACAGGATTGCAAAGGAGAAAAGGTATATTCAGATATATATATATATATATATATATATATATATATATATATATTGTAATACACCTTCTATTACTATAATATTAAATCGATTTATATACACATTGATATTACTATTATATTCATTAAATTAGTGATGATTTCTTATCTTATTTCTTATATTTCATTTTACTCAAATGTAATTTAAAATTAAAATTAATGTATTATAATGATTAATTATATTTAATATACTAATAATAATACATACCTTTATAATTCAAACTATAATATGTGTATCTCTTTAATTATGAAATAATATGAATACCACATATATTACAAGCGCTATCATATTTAAAATATATACTATATATATTTTGTTGATGTATAGTATATATTATGATCTTTAATTAATAACAGCTTATATTCACGTGACATTAATTGAACAAAGTAAAATACTAATCCTCTACAAACCCAAATACTCGCACTTCACCATTACTTTCATGACTACTTAACATCTCTCCCCACTCTTAACTCACAAAACAACTCTGACATATGTATATATGGGCATATATGCTCCACTAAATATTACCATTGCAAGCATTCTAAATATAAATTATATTTAGAGTATATTTGATTAGTGGAACTCTTATTTATTAATATTAGAATACATATATATATATATATATATATATACGCTATCACATATAGGTTAAGATTAATTGATATTATTACATATATGTTATTACATTTATATTATTACATATATTTCCTTTTAAAAAAAGGAAAACTAGATGATATTAATAACTATAGACCGATTTCCTTATTATCTCAATTTTCAAAGATTTTAGAGAAAATAATTTATAATAGATTTCTACATTTTATCGACAAACATAATTTATTATATGCTAAACAATATGGTTTTATTAGAAATTCTTCAACTTCGCACGCACTATAACATGATCACTATAATATGATCACTATAATTTTATTGAATCTAACTTAGAAAGGAATAATAAAGTAGCCTCATTATTTCTAGATCTAAAAAAGGCATTCGATCTTGTAGATCATAAGATTCTATTAAACAAGTTAAAATATTATGGTTTTAGGGGCACATCTAATCGTTTAATTGAGAGCTATCTGAAAGATCAACTAGAATAGATAATGAACTTTCTGAAAGAAATATCACTAATGTTGGGGTACCACAGGGACCCATTTTGGGACCCTTACTTTTTATTTTATATATAAATGATATCCATATGGCCTTACATAATTTAAATATTAATTTTAATCTTATACTTTTTGCTGACGATACTTCGGTTAGCATTAGTGAACCAAGTAATAAGATTCTATGTAATAGTTTAAATTTAGTTATTTTAAATTTACATGAATGGTTCACTAATAATAGATTAATATTAAATATTGATAAAACAAAAGTATTACCAAAGATTTTCCAAAGGAAAGATATAACACTTACGCGAAATCGTGTAATTCGAATTTGTATACAAAATACCCTGGTGCCACCTATAGCGGGTTACTTTTAGGAACTATGCGTTGTTTATAATGTAAATTCGTATTTAACTATACACTTTTAAAATGTTAAATAATATGCTTTAAATTAATATTTATATGATGAAAACTAAGTGTTCATTACTAATATATAACAAACAAATATGATATGTATGTTTTAAATGCTATAAGTATATATTTAGTGAGTAAAAGCTAATTTATATTGCATGTAATTTAATAGAGCAATGAAAACATTGTTGTATGCAAACAGAGCCGAACCTAAATCTATCTCAGTGATTTCGATACTACTGCTAGCAGCGGTTGGGGCTATTACTAAATTACGTTGCATGCATAGGGAGTGTTATATCTTTGCTTCGCAAAATCTTTGGTATTACCTTACAAAGATGCTCATATTATTAAAGCTATATCTATTAATTCAACTAATATATGCTTAGTATCTAGTTATACTTTTCTTGGTGTTATTATAGATAATAATTTAAATTTTAAAGAACATATAAGGAAAATACAATTGAAATTATCACATGTTATTTATATATTAAGAAAGCTAAGCTATTTACCTATATATATTTTAAAGCTACTTTATAATTCCTTGTTTTTGCCTCATATCATGTATTGTTTAGAAATTTGGGGAAATAATTTTAATAATAACCTTCAATGCATTTCAACTCTACAAAAAAGGCTATTCGAATTGTAAATAAAAACATCTTTTAAATTGTCAATAATATTTTTATTTTGACTAATACTAACAATTTATTTTTAAGTTCTAATATATTAAAATTTAAAGATTTAATAATTTATAAAAATATTTTATTCATGCATAATGTACATTTAAAGAAATGCCCAAGCAGAATTTCATTATTATTTCCTACATATAATAATATATACAAAAATACTTTTCATAATTTTAAATTACCTTATATAAAATCAAGCCGTCATCATAATTCATTATCATTTAAAGGCCCTAAATCATGGAATAATTTATGTTTAAATAATTTATTATTTACAAAAATTTATATAAAAAACTTTAAAAAAATATTAAAAAAACATCTTTTTATCAAAATATGAAAATTAATTAAAAAATTGATTATAATCAATAATTATCTAATTTTTTTCTTTTTTTTACGGGTACTTTTTTTTTTTTTACTATTTATTATATCTTTCATTTTTTAATTTTAGTTTTTATGTTTGATTTT
Organism: Osedax fenrisi; assembly: GCA_964019155.1. Classification (NCBI taxonomy): domain Eukaryota; kingdom Metazoa; phylum Annelida; class Polychaeta; order Sabellida; family Siboglinidae; genus Osedax; species Osedax fenrisi. The sequence goes on along the minus strand of OZ025241.1, from coordinate 25,850,035 downwards.
TGTTTGGTTAGTTATTTTATTTCATTTCATTTCATATATAACTATAGTTTGGTATTCAGAATTCAACTCGTTTCTGTGATTTTTTATATAACTTTACATATTTATTTTTTAACTTGACTTATTGATACATATTTTTTTATTCTTTACATCATCTATTTTAACTTGACTTATTGATACATATTTTTTATTCTTTACATTTTAATTATCTATATTTACATTTTTTACTCATGAGAATCTAACTTATCTAGAATATGATGATTGGGGAAGTCCTCGCAAAAACAAATTCATTTGTTTATTAACTTCTCCATTATTTCATGCTTTACAACATGAAATAATAAATCTGATTTATTTATTTATTTATATAGATATAGTTTAAATGGGACATTGTTATTTAATTTTAAAGTTATAAAAGTCATTAAAGTTATATATTTTCATAGGAATAATCACATGTTGTGAATATAGTGACATAATCGGTTACTTATATCTATCAAGGATTGGTGACTCATATGCTGGCATGGATTATATGAAATATGAATCATGCATATCGAAATAATAGAGTAGATATTAAAGTTTATTAAAAATATAGTGAAGATCGAATAATAATAAAATAAACTTAAATATAATTATATCTATACCTAGAACGGTACAGTACTAGTACTTATAATACGTATTATATGAACATACCAGTCTTATAGAATATAAACTCTCCTCCATATAGTATTTCAAAACAATCTGTTGTCTATAATGTATACATGTGTATACACATAATACGCAGGGCGCTGACGCGGGGGGGGGGGGAGGGGGGGATATGCCCCCCTCACTTTAAAATCTAAGGGGACCTCCTATGTATTGGCCCCCCCAAACTTTTACTACAAAATTCATTTTGATTGATTAGTCCCCCCTACATACACACCATCGTTCCAGCGCCCTTATAATACGCTATTATATGAATACAATACGTAGTATATAACTACGTAACATAGTGGCAGACGTGGCAGTTAACAGTATAGGGTTACGTGTATAGGTTTGATAAAGTCATGCTCTAATGATTTCAATGTACATTATACATTATAGATACTATATTATGAAATACTATATTATCATATTCGTTGCATATTATTTATTGTAATGTAACATATATGTATGTATATATCGATACATATATATATATATACATTCTTGATATATATATATATATATATATATATATATATATATATTAAATGTAGTGGTAAAATATCTTATTTTATAATTATATAAATGTTACTTTCAAAATATTTAATCGGTTCAAATTAAAAATACATGTTATGAAATATTATATAAAAAATTAAACTGCCATATAAATATCATAATATTAATGTTAATATTAAATAATTGTAATATTTGATATAGTTAATCTTATAAATATATAAATTATAAATTAATAATATAAAATCTACAGTGGAGTCGTTAATAATCAGCCTGATCCAAGGTATACATATATACATATAACAAATATTATAATATTCACTATAATTATTGTATATATATTTATTTAAATAATATCAAATGTTAGGGTAAAGTAATCTAATACGGAAACTTTAACAATAAATTGTCTTAACATTTTATGAATCAATATTTTTATTCAAAAATTACAATATATTAATATTATATGATTATAGATATTATTGTGATTTTAAAATTTTATTTAATCTTTTAATTCCATAGATAACGGCGGTGTCCGTATTCGGTACCCATGTCCGAATACATATACCCCTAGATAAGCTATATATTATTGATGAATTAATCAGACAAATCAAATTACATTATTTATAATTAATATTATGAATGATTTATTCTTATTTAAGTTTTTAGTTAATAATTTATATATTTGTATTATTTGTTAATTAATAATACAATTTAAGTATCTAAATAATACAAATATAAGATTTAGCTTTATTGGTGGTATTAATATTATAACGCACGCGATTATTTTATGAAAATCATAATAGTTTTAATTCTGAGCGCTGATTGGTTATATATAACCCTCTATATAACCCTATAGGGCGTCCGTATTAAGACATCTAGAGTGTCCATATTAGGGACTTATATGACCTTTAGATATATGCTTATAACTTAATGAATATTTGATAACAAATATAGAAATTATATATATAATTTTTAGAATGCTTTATTTTTTAATAATATAGTGTTATATTTTATATTTTATATCGATACATTTTAATTTCTTGAGAAGGTTTTAAGTTGACATTTTTTTTAATAAATTTAAAAACGTAATAAAAAATTAGTTTATTGGTTACATCAGTACTATTTTAAAAAATAAAAAATAAAAAAATACGTATATTTATATAATTATGAATATTTAATTCATTACAATTTTTTTTGTAGGATTTATGGTTTCTGAGATACCGAGAGTGTCTGTATTCGGTTACTTCCCCTTTATCTTTATCTATACTATAAGAGCGAAGTTGTCTGTGTGTGAAAATAGTGAAAAATACATGCTTTTAGAGTAGTCTATTTGACCGACTTAGGTAATATTTTCATATAAATTATGGATTCATCAGATTAGGAGTACGAAAATACATGTAATACAATGAGAAAAATCATGAAAATATGAATAATAGGGTTTCCATCTCTGTTTTAATATTTCGCCAACTATATTCATATATATTGGTCAAAGAAAAAAAATATAGATTTATAAAAAAATATTTATTCTAAAATCTATTCTATAATTATATATGAATTACATACCGAGTGAGGCTATACAAGCATATATGTATATATATATATATATATATATATATATATATATATATATATATATATATATATATATATATATATATATATTTATATATATATATGTATATGTGGTCATTGATATTTTTAGTTTTAGTTATTGTCACTGTTGTATGTAGGTTGGGTTAAGTTTTAATATTGGTAGATATTTTGTAGCTGCATTACTTCCCGAGTGAGCCTATACAAGGATATGTTCACAGTTGTGGTTAGGTTGGGTTAAGTTTTAATTTGTGTAGGTTTTTTTTAGCTGCACTACTTCCCGAGTTAGCCTATAAAAGCATATTTATTTATATTATTATTTTCACAGTTGTGGTTAGGTTGGGTTAAGTTTTAATTTGTGTAGGTTTTTTTTAGCTGCATTACTTCCAGAGTGAGCCTATAAAAGCATTTTTATTTATATTGTTATTTTCACAGTTGTGGTTAGGTTGGGTTAAGTTTTAATTTGTGGAGCAACAATTTCAAAGTAAATCACGGATCTATTTTGATTGTTTCATTATTATAAATCTCATTGATTCGATATAAGTGTTATGTAGCGTGCACTGACACTTCTGTAGCAGAACAATCATATGGATTGTTACAATTAACATATCTTGGTTAATAATTAGATAATAAATTCTGATCTGATACAAATTTCCATTTTTAATTGTATTACTGATCCTAAATAATGGGTCTCTAATTAATATTTCCTTAAATATGATTAAAACTGATAATATCACATTCTCTAAACCTAGTTATCATATGCCATGTTCTACTATATATTATTACTACTCCATCCATAACTACCCTCGGTTTCACTATAACCTCTCACCTAGACTATTCTCCACATATTAATAACATGATTAGCACTGCCAACTATTTTCAATATAATATTAGAAAATCTTGTTATAAGCTTACCTTTGACATTACTAAATGTTTAATATTACTGTTCAGTATTATCTTACAATTTACCTGTTAACCTTATGTATAAACTTGAGCGTATTCAACGTCGTGATATACGTGTATTATATAAACTAAACTTTGCCTCAATAGTTTATATATCTGATTTAATGATCTCATTAGGCTAGCTTAAGTCTAGATTTTGTAAACATAGGCTATTTTGTAGTACACATAAGGCTATACACCGTGGATTTCCGGAATATTTAGCTCAATCGATTATTATTCAGAGTTAAACAAATATATAGTCGGAAGTTTCAATTCATGAAATTGGTAAAACGCTCAACATATTTGGTTTCAACTCTGAATCAGCTTTCTAGTTTATTGCTCCACAAAAAAAGAAAAGAAAATCTGGAATTCACTGCCATATATGGTATTCCATATATATCATATATGATATTAGTTGTATAACACCACTTTCATTGTTTAAACGTAAACTGTATGTCCATTTTAAATCATTGTAATTGTTCTATATTGTTATTAGTTTTCTATTTATTTTTGATTTTTTTTTATTATATAATGATGCCTATATATTCACCACAAGTATTTGAAGTTATAATCAACTATATTATTATTATTATTTTATTTATTAGCCCTTCAACCATTATAATACAGCCACTGAAAAATGTATTCATAAATAATAATGTAAAATTAAATAAAAAATATATATTTATATCAATTCAGAGCATCAATATATATATATATATAGATATATGTGTAATATTGTTGTTTATTGATATTAATATAATGTAATATTAATACAATAATTTTAACAATTGTTAATTTATTAAAATATCATATGATATGCGACACTTATTAATTTATGTATTTATGTATTTATATAGAAACAATTTTAATTAAAATATATAAATATTAATCTAATGATTTAACTATATAGTATACTATAGTATTATTGTATATTTTATGGTATATTATATGATATATATATATATATATATATATATATATATATATATATATTATATTATATATTATATCATCTTATATATATATATACAAATATAGAAATATTAGTCTAATTATTTAAAATTTTACAATATTTAGTATTATTATTGTATATTATAAAGAATATTATATGATATATTATATATTATATTATATAGTATATATAACTATTAAGTACTATATAATATATATTTATAAATAGGTAAACTATATTTGTTTTAGTTATGTATATACATATATTGATATTACTCTAAATAATATTATTATTATAAAATAATGAAATAATACACATAATACAGTACAACAAACGTTAAATCTCTATTCACATATGTATTATGGGGTAGCTGCTGTTGCTGCTGTTGCTGTGTTTTACCAATATTTGTAGTATTAACTTGTTAGATATACAATCATATTGTATTTACTAGCATTATTATTTATATTTACCTCTCATAATACTCATAATACATCTCATAAATATATTAATTATTTATATTAATCATAACATAGAAAATTCACATTTAATAATGCAAATATATTAATACCAATATAGTAAGTTACTAATTTACATAATTGTAGATGGGTTAGTGTATACGGTTGCAGAGAAACAAATAGAACTATCATGTACTAATGGAAAATGTATTGGTAAGATATATTACAATTATTTAGTTAAACGATATACAATTTATATCTAAATATTCAAATATTTTACATTTTGTAATACTTTGTTATTGATTAAATACTATAATATTCTAAATACTATAATATACTAAATACTATAATATACAAAACACTATGCAATACTAAATACTATTATATTCTAAATACTATAATATACTAAAATATTCTAAATACTTTAATATACTAAATATTATAATATACTAAACAATATACAATACTAAATACTACATATTCTAAATACTATAACTGTATACCTTAAACATATTGATAATACATTTAAACTATCTATCTAGATAGCCCTGGCATAAAGTTACAATGTAAAATAAATACCTGCTTCGCTAATGGAACATACGAATGTGCTGTAGTAGTGGATGACGAACATTGTTATTGTAAGCTAGGCTATCACGGACTGACGTGTGCAAAAGGTTATCCATATCACCATAACTCCGCACTATCGTACAAATCATAACTTATAAAATACGTAAATAGATTGTTTACATTAAATAGTTTATTAATTGTGAATTTTAATAAAGCGTATAGTCATAGTCTATGACTCACAGTAATACTGGAATGAATTTTTAATACACTATATATCGAAAACAGCATATATTCTAGATGATTACTACCATAGATTTGCGTATTTTAACCTCAATTTAACACGACATTGGATGGAAATCGAAATTGCTTCAATAATCTAGCCTTCCTGCATTATCTTTAATTACGACTAGGGGACGTATAGCTATATATAGCTAGCTCGGATATTTATTATATTATATCAAGTTTATGTATTCTCAATTATAATAATACTAAATCTAATATAAACTAAATACAAATTCTAATAAACCCACTTTAACACCCTACTACGTTCTCTATATAATTATTTAATATATTCATAAAACATATTATAAAATTCCACCATCAGATGCGTATTCTTTTTAAGCTGATACTCATATCTGATACGAGAATCAGCTTAAAGAATGTATACACTACAAAATACACTGTCTATCCACAACTCCTATAGGAGTATACCATCGTAAATATCCATAATATATCGCTGCACGTATACCCCTAATGCCCTTCCATAATGCTCTTAAGAATATTCCTAATGCTCTTCCATATAAAACTCCTCCAATACTAGACTTCTACATAAATGGTAGCGGTAATGGTAGCGGTAGTGAATTTAATCGTAACGTCCGTGCATAGCCTATATTTGTCCGAGTTCTATGCGTGTCAATCATCTGAATATTCAGACATCACACCTTGTTATACATAGTATTATAACATAACTATAGTGAACGGCTAATACCTTAGGGAATCGTTTTCCACGGCATTGACATAGTAATTAAGTAAAGTACATTCGATGAATAATATTAGAATTTATTGTAATTACTACTACTGTATTTACTACGTAATTAATATTTCAATTTAGGTTAAACTATTTATATATATTAATTTTAAATATTATATATATATATATATATATATATATATATTATATTATTACATAATATATGTTTTACAAAATATATATTTTAAACAAAATAGAATACACGTGTCAACTAATTGATTGTGGAAAAGGTATATGCATATATTCAAATAATGAAGCCACATGTTCTAATTTAAATCAATGGATGACATTAAATAAAGATAACTTGACAAATAAAAGTCTACGTGATATATCGTTACCAGGTTATATTAATTAATTAAATAACTGAATAACTGTAATTATATTTATAATTTATATTTAATATCTACTTATCTCAAATTTTTAAAATATTCTCAAATCACCCAACGATATTGTTATACACGTTCGCCGATGACTTTCAAATCTATATCCAGGCCAATAGTCATGACGACATATATGCACATGCATGTCATACTAGTTGTATACAAGAATTAATTACCTGGTTCACGATTAACTCGTTGCAAATTAACCCTACGAAAACTCAAATCATTTATATCTGTCAGAATAAGACCAGTAAGCCACTGCCATTTACGTTTGCCGGCACATCCATTAAATCATCACCATTTATTACTAACCTCGGCATAATTTTCGACCATTCGCTTGATATGAAAAAATTTATTTCACACAAAATACGCAACATAAACCACCAACTTTATTGTATACAAAAAATTAGGAAAAGTATTAACTCTTTTTTCTTGTAAAATTTTAGTGATAAGTCTAGTTATTTCAGTTTTTGATTATTGTAATTCACTTCTATGACATTCACCTGTATATATATACACTCAAGCCGCTTATATCACTATAGCGTTATGCCGTCCGTATCATTTACGACATACCACACAGAGCTGATAATAACCATATCATAATCACATCATTAATGTGCTATCTACACTGGCTACCGGTAAAGAAAAGAATCTTGTACAAATTATGCACACTCATGCATGCGGCTATCCACCATGGAACACCTGAATATTTATACCTGTTAATATCCGTAATTCAGCAACACAGGAGTCTCCGTTCTCGTCACATATTCCGAGTAAAGGCTATAGAAGTTCCAGCATACAATAATACTGGCTCATTCGTCAAATATGGAGTACAGGGATGGAACGAACTTCCCGATATTCTGCGGTGCACCACAAAAGAACCGAATTTAAGAGAGAATTAAAAACTTACTTTTTCTCACCTTATGAATGATACATTTAACCCTTATTTATTTTCCATCGTTAATTTATTCCATTTAATCACATATTTTTTATGAATGTGTACACACCTTTGTTAACGTTTTTTTTCTGTTTAAAAAGTGTTTAAATAAAATTTAATAATAATAATAATAAAATATTATAATTGTTAATCTAATTGTTGACTAAATAATTACAGTACATATAATGTGTATAGTAATTCATTGAAATTACGCATTATACATTTACAACATATTATGTAAAAGTAATAGTAAAAGTATCCAACTATACAATATATTATATATTATAAATTAATATATAAAACATATAATGTTAAGTATACATTTGAGTATATAAATATACTAGATTTTATTAATATAATTAGTTATTAATTTTAATGGTATTATATATATATATATATATATATATATATATATATATATATTATGTAGTTATTAATTTAATTATAATAGAAAAATATATATATATATATATAATATATAAATATTAATAATATTTATTTAATAATGAATATAGGTGCTAATCATGCATTTTCGAAATCTGTACATAAGTACCTAAGCATACATAGCAACCTGGTTAAACAGATGGATGATAACCGACTTACAATGTCGATGGCTGTCGATCTCATATTAAACATTAAAAACCACGAGAAAATAATTGAAAATATGATGAACAAGAAAGGCTTCATCCAGAATATGACATCGCATTTCATCACACAGAAACTGAACGTACCGCAGTTGTTTCGTGCCGGAGTACGCTATTTTCACGTTCACATAGAATACGACGACGGTAAGATCTACGTAACTAACGTACTTCAAAGCGGATTGTTCTCTGGGTACGTGAAACAGTTAGTAGAAGTGATGGCAGAGAACCCCGATGAAATAGTCATACTACACATAGAGAAGACGATATTCAATGATTCATCTATTGTGGAAAGAAAATTCGATAATATGGTACAGGGATATTTCAATAATGTTTGTATAACATCTAATATATCTGATAATGCTGGAAGTTTAAAAATGTCTGATATATGGAAAAATAACGATAGATTAATAGTATTATATCCACGTAAAACTGATAAATTCTGGATGGCGAAAAAATCTATTCAAGCTAAAGATTTGGGACTTAAAATTAATTATAAAACATTTAAAAATAACATAAAATCTGTTTATAACAATGAATTGCTAAAAGTAGTAATTGCATCACGTTCATTCAAATATTCTGAGTTTTTAGATGTATTTATAAATTTAAATGATGTAGATCAAAATCTACAATTTAAAATATTCAAAGAATTATACGAAATACGAAATGAAAAATTCGATAATAATAAGTTATTTACTAACAATAATTTAACAAGTAAAATATTAAGCATGACTTTTGTCGATACAGAATCATCAACAGAAATGATAAAGTATAATGAAAAAGTTGAAATTTCTAAATAAATGTAAAACGTACAAATATTATGTTTAACATATTTAATATATATATATATATATATATATATATATATATATATGATTATATTTATATATATGATTATATTTATATATTCATATCACCATATATAAATATTACATACAATTTGAATTAGTATACTTTTATAAGAGAAGAATTATATTTGTTAATAATGTATATACATATAATTTTTTATATTAATATTATATAATCGATATTTTTTAATGTTTTTAATTTATATACTAACAGTTTATTTCTAAACTACATTTAATTAAATATATATAATTTAATTATATGTTATACTTTTAATGATATTGAATATTAGATTAATTATAGTTATAAAAGATCTGGTACTAATTATTTATATATATATTTTAAATTGTTATAATTTATCTAATTATTTTAATTATATTAGTTTTTATTTTATGATAAATAGTTATTGTACTTTGTAATATCAACAAAAAATACAAAATAAATTATATTTGTTTGTTTAATATAAGTATCTATATATATTATTTATATTATTTGTTTAATTATTGTTTAATTAACTCATTATTATTCATTATTTTTACTAACTTTTATAATTGTAAATTATAATTTACTTTTAAAATAACTGTTGTATACTAATATCTAGTATATTAATTTAATAGTATATTCTCTATTAATATGATTATTATCTAGTAAGACAACGTTTACTATTTTATCAAGGTATAGTGATTATACTTTGTATTAATCTTCTAGTTTCCTTAGTTCATTATTATATTTATTACCCCTCAAGAAGTTATAGACTTATACATGTTAAAAATAACTGTAAGAGGTCCCGAACAATACAATACAAATAATATATATATATATATATATATATATATATATTATTAGATTATCTATATATATTTTTCTAAGTATATACATATATGTACACAATTTCCCAAAGTTGTCTCTATATTATATGTGTAGCTTATTACACATGTTGTCCATTCGTTTGATATAATTACTTTTGATATTATTTCTCATTTCTAAATAAGCGTACGATATATGTGATTATATTAATATAAATAAATGTAAATATAAAAACAATATTATATTGAATATAAATAAAAAAAAAATTATTTGAAAAGTCAAATGTAAATCTAATATAAAGGCTAATAATGATATACAAAGAACAATTTTATACTACTTATAATATAAAACTAATATATAAATGAAACTTGCTATAAATATATATAAATAATATAGATAAATATGGAAATAAATGGTAAAGGATATAAAAACGTAAATTTTAAAATGAAATGACATAAAGTAAATAAAATATTTTATAGCATCTGTTTATTACCTTTTCTATTGGTTTATAATATCACATGATATATGTTTACAAAGATAATAATATAGAATAAATAGAGATATACAATTCGGTTTTTAAATTTTTTAAATTGACAATATATAAGTATAAATGTTATAAAATAAAATGTAGGCATTATTATAAAATTGTGCATGTAGATTTCAAACAAAATGATAAGCCAACATTATATATTTTAAAGGTGCACTATAAATATGTTTTTTATGGTATTTATAGGCCGTTTTCGATCATAATATTTTGACAGGTACTACATAATATATGATAAATTAATATTATTGAATAATATTTTTTATTTTATTTTTTTGATTTTCTCTGATTTACACAGTGCGGTATCCCCTTAAACTACAAACTGCTGCTGCAATACATGCATTCTGCAAGTATATCTACATTCCTATCATAATCCCACGCGTAATTATCTCATCACTCGAAATCTATACTTTTTCGGTATCGATAGTATATTTATATACTTTAAGCATTAGTTTATTTTCAAAAAAATATCTTAGAATATTATTGAAGTATTTCTTTGTCTTTGTATTTTGTTCGAAACTATCGCGGTTTAATTTGATTATAAAGCTTAAGCTCAATTGAAGTTCAATTGAAACAACATATTTTTCGTATATCGTTTTAACTTCGTTCAATTTTATGTAATTAGGGGAGAGTACTCGAATACCGACACCCTAACAATAAATCACCATAACTTTATTATTTCTCAATTTAAATATTTCCAAATTTTATTTATAAGTATAAAGTAGGTTTATACATATAATAGCTATTTTAAAATTTAATTTTGTTTGTTTAACTCTGAGATAACAGGGGTGTCGATATTACAGGGACTGCCTCGAATACCGACACCTTGGCACATAACATCAACACCTTAAATATATCGAAATTTAGATATAATATATATTATTTAATATCCACTATCCAATCAGAATTAAATGCGCGTTACTTTTAGTTAACATACGCAATTCATACGTTGTTTTCTAATACTTAATTTTCGAAAATATTTTATATTTTATATTTTATTATAAATATTAAGTTTTAAATTACATAATGCGAATAAATACGTACATAGGAGTTTTATATAGTTTCTGAAAGACTATTTAATTCCAGGTATATGTGTTTATTATTAGGTATGTCTATTAATTTATGAATATTATTATAACGCACGCACATTATAAACATATAACGCTGATTGGGGTAAAGGGTGTCGATATTACGTGCAATTAGGGTGTCGGTATTATGAAATTGTATGTTGCTTAGGTAAACGTCAATAACTTTGTAACAAATTATGAAAAATACAAAATCTTTTCGGCACATTGTAAACTATAATTAAAATATTAAAATATATAAATTTTCAAATGATTAAGAATCGATATTGTACTTCAAAAATTTCATAAATTTAGAGTTGTAACGAAAAAATCAGTTTTTTGTTTATAATTAAAAAAATATAAATATTAAAAAAAAAATTAAACTTATATGAATTAGAATTATATTTATTAACAATTAATACATGAATTATTTTTTGATTGGACTTTTATTTTAGAAGATCTCTAGGGTCTCGATATTACGCGCATGTCGATATTAAAGCATTCTCCCCTATCTGGTAAAATGTGTTTTCAAAAAATTATTTATATTTAATTGTATTATTTTTGAATAGATTGTTGAGGTTTATAGCTAACGCGTTAATAAATTCAAATGTCCTTGTTTATACCAAGTAATACATCTAAATGTCCTTGTATATACCAAGTAATACATTCAAATTTCCGTATCTATAACAAGTAATACATTAACATGTCCTTGTTTATACCAAGTAATGCATTCAACTATCCTTGTTTATACCAAATAATACATTAAAATATCATTATATATACCAAGTAGTACATTCAAATATACTTGTCTTAACCAAGTAATACATTCAAATGTATTGATTATACCCTATCTCTAGACTATATCTAATTATTTTTAGTCTATCATTGGATCATTATTAGTAAATTTTCTATTTCATTCTTTCTTTCGGGATCGTTAAATATTGTTGTCTTTATAAAAAGGATGTATACTGTATACTGCACAGTAATATAGTAATTATGTTTTTCTATCCACGTACAATACCTTTTTTATATTAGCGCATAGAATTTTACAGTTTTACAGCATCTATTTCAGAAATAATGTATGCAATCCCTTTATTTGAAGCATATATTGCATTAGTTATATGTGTATTCATATTAAATAAATAATATCTTGCGTTTATTAAATAGGAACCAGGGATGTAAGTGTTGGTATGAGGAATTAGAGGAATGGACTATAATACGTAGGTTATATATATACCATATATGGTGTACGTATTAATGAAAGAATAACTCGATTTAGGGGAGGTACATTTTTAATAAGTTTAATATTTTTAATACATTTTATCTTTAATCAGCTTTTACATTAATGTCTTCTTTTTATCCATATTGTATACTATACGTACGCCTCGATTTATCAACATAGAAAAAACTAATATGTATTATATTAAATAAGTAACATAATTTATTTCTATATATTCTTGATCAATTTTTAACTTGAAAACTATCTAAATATTTGTTACAAATAATTTATAATATAATTTATAAATATATTTTTGAATATTTGTCAATATACATATATATTATTCTTTATATTAAATTGTCATATATTTATTCTTCTTAACCGTTCTTGTCTGTTTTTAGTTTTTTTTTTTAGTTTTAGTTTTTTTAATTTTAATTTTTAATTTTTATATATTATATGATGATTTTTGATAATTTTGTCTTCTCTAGTATACTTATTTTAACTTATTCATATTAGATTTAGTGTAAAAAGGAAGTCAATTTACATATAAATTTATGTTATATATAGTTTATTATTTTTTTCCGGAATTTATTATTACAATTATAATTGTACTTTTTAGGAATTGTCAGAATGATAAAGAGTAATTTTCTCGATAACATTTGCTTCTATAAATACCGGGTTGTTAAACGAAATCTAATAATAATAATAATAATAATAATAATAATATACAAAATAAAATAAACCAATATGCCTATACACAACCCAGTAAATAGAAGTCTCATTATTTTAGTCTCTAAAAACTTCATTTTAATAGTTTTTGAGACTTAGAATATATATATAACTGCCTGTGTGGCTCAGTGGCTAAGGCGTCAGACACACAAGCAATAGGACACGGGTTCGACCCTCGTCCGGATCATTAATTAATTGTATAAAATGGGTCTTAAAATATTATTTAGAAGTGATCTTATATAATTGTGTATAAATAAATGATCGGCTCTCGTTAAAACCATTTATGAATTAACATGAGAGCGGCTTCCAAGGGACATTAGAGCCATATATGGTTATAAGTGAAAACTTCATCTAAGTTCCTGGATGGGATGAAAGGACTCCACCAAATTAAAAAAATAACAACAAATATATAGAAATATCATAAATAAGTGACTCAACAATATTTATTTAGTAAGTTAAAAATTTCAAATTAACACATTATTTTTGTATATATATTTTCTATATAATCATATTATTGACAATCTAGTATGCTACTACAATTTAATTTTACAAAATCTATTTTATAATCAAGTATGTAAATCAAATCTGATAAACAAATTTAACAATTAAGCATGATCATTTAATTAGATTGAAAAGTAAGAAAATCATATCTGACATGATAATCAATGATACTAAGAACATCTAATTTTGATATTATGTACGACAAATAGAATCAAGTATGAACATCTAGTTCGCAATTGTAGTTTAGTCAATTAGACAATGTTAGTCAAATTAAAAATATAATCCTATAAACAAGTAGTATTAATCGAATCGATATACACATTAGAAAGAAGTACTAAATAGGTAGTCTGCCGAGTCAAGCTGCTAAAGATTTCGTATACGTATGTCCGTAATAGAGCTCGTACATATCATCAGATTTAATACCACACGTCATTTATACGACTTAAGACTATCTTAACCTAGAGATAACACTATATTATAATAATACTATTAAATGTTATTATTATCAATTATAACTTTATTAAATAATCCTCAATGAAATTCAATAATACTAAAATCTCGTGTATAGTATTGTTATTTAATTTTAAAATAAACGTTTGTATAATAATCTTTTTTCATAATAAAAAAACTATTATCACAACAGATCCATGCCAATCTCTTAAATATATCATCTGCTGTTTCTAATTATTAAATAGGTCGCCTGTCAAGAGTTCTCATACCATATCAAGCTGATAAATAGGTCAAATAACGTATCGAGTTTCTAAAGAGGTCGTCTGTCGTGCCAATCTATATAATTATTATTAAATATTATTAATTCTGTAAATCTATAACAGGATTTTGTTTTTTGTTTCAATAAACTATAAAACCATCGCCTCGCCTTTCTTGATTACACTCTTCCAACTATAAAATACTTTTAGAGTCTTTTATACTATTTTATATATTTTTCATAATTATGTACTAATCCGGTCTTTAAAATATGTATTTGAAATATATGTCTCCAAAAAATGTCTCAAAAACCTTCTAAAAATCCTATTATGTCTGAAAACCTTCATTTTTCAAAGTTTTCTAGACCAAAATGGTGAGACTCCTATTGAATGGGAAACACGTTAATAATAAAACAAACAAATAATAATACAACAAAAAAAAACAATATTATACTTATCACTATGATATGAAATAATAGTAAATTATTAAGATTTTATTTTAATAATATAATATATTTGAGACAACCTTCCGTTCAATAACTATTTTATTGTATCGGATATTTGTAAACTAATGTAATAAATAATCTAAACATATAAGTATAATTTAATTATTATTATATTATTTATAATTATTCTACCTCGAAATATACTATTTATTCTCAAATTAACTATGTAGTAATTACATATATAAATAACATTAATATTATCCTAATATAACATACTAACATATGAGGTATTTTTGAAAGTCAAACATTATATACACTATTCGAAACCTAACTTGATTAACTGATTAAGTGTAAATAAAACAAATGATATATATTCTATAGAATAAGCCATTCACACATAACAACATAACTATCACGCATTACAACTACATTTAAATATAAACTGTGTTAATAATATCACACGATTATGTACTTATTCATGCAATTTTTTTAATTAATCAATTAATGAGATATGTTTCAGCGGATAGCGCATTCTTTTATTAATATTTTATAAATATTTTATATATTTTATACTTAAGATTAATACAAACCAAACATAAATAAACTTAAAATAAACACGAACACAAACTAATCCTTTATATAATGTCACGCCAAATCTGAAATAAATAATATATAAAACAAATTTAATAATATATTAATAATAATAATTATTACATATTATTATAATTTCGATTTAATTGTATTGATGTGTAATTGGTAGTATTCTAGAAGAAACTCAATTTTATATTTACAATATATTTATTGATATTCAAATTACGGTGGTTAAAATCAATGCGCGCGTTATAGATATATTTTAGTACAGTATTATCCTACATGTAATTGCGATTGAACACCAAAGTGTATACGAAATAAAGATATAACACTCCATATATATATGTATATAATGTTTGAAATTTTAATTATCCCCAGAACAAAGATTAGGCTTGTAAAAGCAAGGAATGGAATATGAAATGATGATAGGAAGAATGGGGGGTTTTAGAGGGAGATAATGGCAAAGATGGCTGGATATCATAAAGAAAAACTTCTCTTGAACTATGTTCAGCATGATGCGAGCCTCAATATGTATACATATTATAGGATGAGTTGGAGAGCTGCTGTCATCGAAGTCGTCAGGGGTCGGATACAATTCGACGGCACAGATTAACAGGTAAATAGGTAAATATATGCAACGTAATTACAAATTACCTACTCCGCTGCTACCAATAGCATCGAATCAATTATAAATAGATTTCTGTTTGACGCGGTTTTATGAAGCAATGTTTTCATTTTTCAATTAAATTACATGCACTATACGTTAGATATTACTCACTACATAGATATTTATTTACTTTAAAAATAAAATATACTAATGCATTATTATATATTAGTAATGAAC
>OZ025241.1:25778058-25828058 GCA_964019155.1 Osedax fenrisi | reverse complement strand
GTATAATATTTAATATTACAATTATATTTTATGCTATTAATTATATTTTATTAAGGTGCGTTCACACCAAAAATTTCCGCTGGAAATTTCTGCTGGAAATTTCTGCTGGAAATTTCTGATGGAAATTTCCGCTGGAAATTTCTTGCATCCGTTCACACTGGATAATAAATTTCCGGTGGAAATTTCTGATGGAAATTCCAATATACCATAATAATGTGATAACACGAAATATGATACATGGGATTAAATACTAGGGGGCTAATATACTTGTTATAAATATGATAATCATGTGATAATCATATGATAAGAGTTTTATCAATATTTTAGTAAACATATATTTGTATTCATTATGGAGTTATAGGTACTTTAGTACTTTAGTTATAGGTACTTTACTAAGCTGCGTTCACACCAAAAATTTCCGCTGGGGTTACATGATGGTGTTTAAAATACATATATATATATACAGAGAAGGGCCTGGCCAATCCTAAGATTGTCTGTATAGGCATTTGGAGTATAGTTTTCTGAAAGATCAATATGGAGTAATCGGATGGATTAAGAGAAGAACATTTAAGATTTAATATTTTAAGATGTCAGGATCATTTTTTACACAATAAATTAACTATACCGAATGAAAGAAATAATGATATAGAATATAATGTAGACTAGAAATGAACGAATTATCTTCTTTCAGTTGTAATTAAAGTACGGGTAACGCAAGAGAGATTCGCGATGGAGTTAATGAATTGTATTCAAATGAAGGCGCGGTTGTTTGGTAGTTAAAAATTGAAAAAGTATAATTGTTTTTAATTTTATAACACTTTTATTAACCTATATTTTTATTACCTCATTATATTTGTAGGTATTTGTAGGTACATTACATATATATCCTATACATTACAATAATATATATATATATATATATATATATATATATATATATATATATATAGAAAATACACGTAAAATATATACAATTTTATTTATTTTCATTTTCTTGTTTCTCTAGGTATTGTATTACAACTTCTTGTAATTCTTGCTGACATTTCATGATTCGTATTCTAGTTTCTAATCCTATTAATTTTAAATAAATGATATAAATAAACGATGACAATTATTTATATATATATTATTAAATCTGCATTGATGAATTAAATAGTGATCTAAAAAATATATATATAGGGAATCACATACATATATAAACACGCACACATACATACACACACATACACACATACATATACACACACATATATATATATATATATATATATATATATATATATTATATTTATACATCACAAGTATAATAATACATAATATAATCATATACAAAAGTAAATATATATTATATATCATCATGGGTATATAATCATTATCATGTTATCAATAGTAGTGTACATTTTATGATTCATACAGTGCATGCATTTATATGTGAATAATATTCACTGAATATAAACATATACTCTATTTATAAATTATAAAACTATTTATAACTGTCGCGCGCTCGCCGCCCGCCTAATTTGCTGGTAACATTTTGAAAACCGTTCCCAACTCTATTATTTATCTAGTGTATTTCATTTTCATGTATTGAATCTATACATATTATATAATATATAATTTATATATCAATATATGAAATATTCTTTTAATATTATAATAATAGTACCATTGAATACATTATTGATAACTGTCTTACAAAACTCGACTCGATCGACGTACGCCATTTTTACGTACCTATATAAATTATATAGTATATAATATAGTATATTATATAGTATATAATATTTATATACCTGTATTTAATATAAATATCATAGTAGTAATTAAGTACATACATTATGTATACGGTCTTTACTTCGTGTAATGGTATATACCACTAGTTAATAGTACTATCATAATAGGTTTCGCTATTGTATATTATTTTAAATATAATTTATTTTTAAATATATTTATAATATTTACGATTTTAGTAAATATATTCCCCAAACTAAATATATTAGTAATGAATAATTATTATAAATATATCTTATTTGAAATATATGTTATAATATAATATATATTCAATATAATATTCAATTTTATATTCAATATTATATTGTAAATATTTAAAAATAACAAACCATTTAAATTCAATTATCTTGCTATAGTATCCATAACTGCAGTTCTTTTGTTATTTTACGATAGTATATACTATATGTATCCCATAAACATTTATTATCTCTATATTTACTTATTATGTTATGTATAATAATGTATCCATAATGTAAATAAAATAAAATGTACATAATAATTTTAAAATAACAAATACAAATTTAAATAATAAATTATGTCAAAGTTTATTCAAGTATAAAATACCCGGATGATTATCATTTCCATCGGAAATTCACAAATAAATTCAACATGTTGAGTTTCATTTCCGATGGAATTTCCGACGGAAATTCCATCTGAAATTGAGTCGTTCACACCTATTTCCATCAGAAATTTCCTCTATACCCATTTCCTCCGGAAATTTCCAGCGGAAATTTTTGGTGTGAACGCACCTTAAAGGTATATTAAGTATATTTTCATTATTTTACTTTGTATTCTTGTTATAATATATTATTATTATTTCAAGGTATAATTAAATATATATTTGTGATATATTTAAATACATATATAACGTGTGTTTAATTGTTTTGAATCAACTTAGTTTAATGATATTTAATTATATTGAATATAGTGAATTTTTAAATATTACAATATATATATATATATATATATATATATATATATTGTTAGAATTAATGTAATAATAAAAATAGATATACAAAATAGTTATTTATTCTTTTATTAATATAATTCAATGATGATTTATTATTTAACTTATTATACAAAATGTGTATTACAAATGTTCTCAACAATATAATTATAATGTATCAATCCTATTTGATATAATAATATTAATAAATAGTATAACACATATAGTTTGAGTTGTAATATTATATTAATATTACATTAATATATATATATATATATATATATAATATTAATATTAATATTAAATAATTTAAATAAGAAAGCAATTTCATGTACCATTATATTATTACTTAGTTTTCTAATATTAATTTTAGTATTACTTAGTTTTCTAATATTAATTTTAGTATTATATAATTATAATATAATTTTATAATTTATATATTTAATTTTATAAATAAATAATTTATAAATTTCAAATATATATTTTATATAATAATATATATTATTTACAGAATCAATGAAGTAGAGTCATCCATTAATAAAACGTATATATATATATATATAAATCATATATATATATATAATGTAATAATAAATTATTAATTAGAACATACTTTCGCGAGTCTAAATAAATATAAATGAACACATACACTCGATGTTAACTCGTACATATACTATATTACATCGATAATACATCGAATATTACATACATCGAAATACACATTATAACAATGTAATGCTAAACCTATATATATTTGAATAGGTAATTACTATAATGATACAATTAATTACATTACAAAATTATTATTTATCGATAATATATCTTATATATATATGTATATTTTATTTATAATTTATTTTATATATGTATATATGTATATATAAACATAAATATAATACACTCATTTCGTTAAACTACATATATGCAATACCATCACATGTATATAAGTTATACCATCACATATGTGATGGTATACAATATATATATATATATATATATATATATATATATATATATATATATCTATATATATTGTGACGAAATGTATACATGTTTCCTACATAACAATCTATTCAATTAAATATTACTATTAAAAATACATTTCATATATATATATATATATATATATATATATATATATTAATTATAATTATTTAAGTTGTAATATATATATTTAATTTATGTGGTTCTATTATATTTATGTTTATAATATATATTTGAAATTATAATTAAATACATTATAAATGAATAACACATACAGAGTGGTAAAGGTTCCTACTCTAGATATTAGGTATATTCATATATACATATAAATACTTATATTATTATTATAATCACAATTAAATTTGCATCTACAACATAGATACACTGTAAACAATTAAGGTATAGCGAGTGTCTTTTTTAGGGTGTAAGTAGTGTCCCCATAGCCGTACCCTAATTAGGGTACAATTTGAATAAATACGATATGTACCCTAAAAATGATAAAACTATACCCTACAGAATTTTAGCTGGTTGTACCCTAATTATATGATACCGTGTATACAGTTGGTATACCCTAATGCAATTGTATGATATGTACCATAATTGAATTGCATGATATGTAAGTATAATAATTACGTACTCTAATATTTTACATAGCTGTACCCTAATAAATATATATATATATAGTGTACCCTAGTGCATTTAACATTCATGCACCCTAATATGTACCCTATATATATATATATGTGAGTTTAAAAGTCGTGTACCATATTTAGGGTACATGGTAAATTATTGTGATATTTTAAAGATCTGTACCCTATAAATTTAATTCGATGTACCCTAATTTTTAACAGTGTACAATTAAATTATATAAGTGTTATGCTATTAATAAGATTATTGTCATCTTGCGCTGATCAGCAATATGTAATTAAAATATTGACTTATAGTATAATATAATATATACTTATATAATTATATAATTAATATATATATATATATATATATATATATATATATATATATATATAATTTAGAATTTAGTATACGAACCCAGATAGATATTGAATTATAGCTTATGATTAACCTTTAAAAAATATTATGAGTAATAAAAACAAATTAACTAACGAATGTATTTAAATTGTAATGGTAAAATATAAGTGTTATAAAATAAAAATAAAATAATACATTTTTTTTTTATAAATAAATTTAAAATTTGTAATAAAAACTTATGGACGGGTAAGATAATATAAAATGTTAAAGTATGAACCAACATAAAATTAACACGACCCAATACACAATACATTACCACCATAGCTACACTTGCCACAATTGCCATTTTCAATGTTAATACCCATGCAAACTAAAAAAAGTTGAGTTATATCCATTAAGTCAAACCGATCGATTGAATACAAGACTGAATAATGTTAATATCATTTATCGAAATTTAAAATCGATAAATTATATAGAAGAACACTATTATATTTAAATAACCATATTTAGTACATTAAATTAATTAAAGTATAATGTCATGACATTTATGTAATGCATAAGGTATACATTTTACAGTACTCATAATTTCATATTCAAATTTCATCATTATTAAATATCATATAAAAATAGTAATTGATAGAAATAATAATATAAAAGAGTATACATATAAAAATATAATATAAATATAAAAATATAAAAATATTCAATAAAATATTCAATAATGATAAATAAAACAATATAAAAAAATTAGTAAAAATTTAAATACATTTTGTTGATGTCTTTTTTAAAAGTGATACTATTTTATAAAAATATTCAATAAAATAAGAAATAATGATAAATAAAACAATATACAACAATTAGTAAAAATTTAAATACATTTTGTTGATGTCTTTTTTAAAAGTGATACTATTTTTTTTAATAGTTATCGTATTATAATAATAATTTCATAATGTTGGGCCAATAATTTAAATACAAAACGATTTTATATCAGTTCTAATTTTTTTCTGATAAATTTATGTTTTCTGCCAGAAATAATCAGTGTTTGTATGTTACGAGTACAATTATTTTTACTTGCTTTAAACATAACAATTACAGTTTTTAATTTAAAAATATCAGTAAATTTCATTATGTATTTTTTTTATAGAGAAAGAACTATGAACAACTTTGAAAATTAGTCTAATTACTAGATTTTGGAATATTATTATTGACTTAATATTACTTTCGAAAAGTATAATATATACTTACTTAATTATATCGAGATCTCGCTCGACTCTTCTTTGCCTTTTCTCTCCAAACATCTCTGTCCAACATCATCGTCTTTATCTCATTTATATCGTCTAGTCCTATGTCTTCTCTTAGATTATCTACAAAAGTGATGGTTTTGCGATCTCTTCTTGCACTACCATTTGTCGGTACTCAAAGGACAAGTTCATGAGCCATTTCGTTGTCGTGTCTCAGAAAATGACCTGCAAGTTTTAGTCTTCTTTCTTTTATTACTTCAGATATTCTTGGGAGTCCATTATATAGCGTTATGTTTTTGATTTTATCTGTCCAGGATATGTTTAAAGCCATTCGGAGAAGTCTGGTGTAACATCCATCTATTCGTGTAGTCATAGTTTTTGTAGTTGACCATGTTCAGCAATATATGTGTATATTGTTTCAATCGTAGCCCTGAATATTCTACTTTAAGTGAGTCTCTTATGCTTGATTTTCATAATTTTTTCATCTTATTAGCGGCTGAACAGGCTAGTGCTTTACGAATATTTAGGTCTTTTTCTAAGATTTGCATCCATGACCCTAGATATTTAAAGTTATCTACTATTTTGATTTCATTATTGAGTATGGTATGTATATGTTGGTTATTGTCTATACCGAAATACATGGCTTCTGTCTTTTTACAGTTTATATTTAGACCTATATTTCCACATTCTTCTTCTACTCTCTGAAGCAGTATTTGTGCTTCTTCAATATGTTTACTAATAAGAGCTACGTCGTCTGCATAGCTGAAATCTGTAACGTTTACTGCTGGATGTCTTTCTTACTATTTCAAAACCTATTTCGCTCTCTCGTCCATCTATTGCTAGTCGTATAGCATAGTCTAAAGCTATAATGAATAGGAATGGAGCTAGAGTATCTCATTGCAGTACTTCGTTTTAAATAAGGAAAGTTTCAGTGATTCCATCAGGCGTTATTACTTGCGATTTGAGTTACTGTGAAGAGATTTTATAGCTCTTATTAGTATTTCTGGAATTCCATAAATCTTGAGAATTTTGAATATAACTACTCTGTCGATGCTGTCGAAAGGCTTTTTAAAATCCACAAATGTTATGATAGATTGAATAATATTGGTAGTAAATCCTTCTATGAGTCGTCTTATTGCTAATATATGTGCACTGGTTCCTCTACCTGGTCGAAATCCGTTTTGGTCATTCCTCAACAATTTATCTACTGTAGGTTGAATTCTGTTCAGAATGATCTTGTTTGTTATCTTTGATGCAATACTTGATAAGCTTATTCCTCTGTAGTTATTTACATCGCTTAGATCTCCAGATTTAGGTAGTGGCTTTATGTTGCTTAATGTCCATTGAGCTGGTGTTTCTTGTAAAAATAGTATATTATTTGCAACGTTTAATATAATGTCGTAAAATTTGCAGTACTTTAGTATCTCTGGACTTATATCATCAGGCCCTGCAGCCTTACCATATTTAAGATTGTATGTCACTTTTCTATATTCTTCCAGAGTAAAAGCTGTTATGAGTATATTATGTGTTTCATTCAATCAATTTCATTCAAATCCAAATTGAGATCTGCATTAATTGATATGTTTTCATCGCCTTTTCTGTCACTGCCCAGTAATTTTTTGAAGTGTTCGTACCATATCTTGACTCTATCTTCTTTACTTTTCGCCTTTATAATTTCTTTTTTTGGTGTATTTACGTCCTGTTATTTCGTTTATTAACTTCCAGCATTTAGAATGTTTAGATTCTTTGTTTGTTAATTCTACCTGTTCTCTTGCTTTTTGTAGTGCGTTACTCTCGATGTTCATGTACATATTACGTAAGTTATCTTTTGCTTTTACTAGTTCTTCATAGCTTTCATTTGTATTTGAAAGTGTGTGTTTACTGTATGCAGTTTATACTTTCTCTCTCAGTTCTTTAATTCTATGATCATAAGTAGTGTTAGCTTTTCGATTTGCTCTTATTCTATGAATCATCTTATTTTATATGATATTATTAGCTTCTATAAAGTTTTTATATAGTTCTGTTGCAGTTGTGTTTTCAGATTGAAGTTCGTTAAATTTTTCTCTGACAGCTTTGCTATATTCAGTACTAGCGTCTTTATTCTTCAGTATTGACCAGTCATATTGTGTTTTCTTAGCTTGAGTTGAGTTCTTTCTTAAACTTAATTTTAACTTTGCTGTCAGAATTCGGTGGTCGGATCCAACACTGCTGAAAATGTATACTATATATATATATATATATATATATATATATATATATATATATATACTAGGGTGGGTGGCCGGCTTCGCCCGTGTTCGATCGTAAGGTTCACTTGGTGATGTAATGCAGCTAGGTATATAGGTATATAGTATACATATATATATGTAATGCAACTAAAAAAAGTATATGCATTTAGTTTTATTTGGCTTACTCGGGAAGTAATGCGGATAAAAAAAACCTACGAATATTAAAACTTAACGCAACCTATCCGAAACAATGATGATAACTAAAAATCAAAATATCAATGACAACTAAATATGTAATACAACTAAAAAAGTATATGCATTTAGTTTTATTTGGTTTACTCGGGAAGTAATGCAGCTAAAAAAAACATCAATATTAAAACTTAATCCAATTAACAACAACAATGAAAATAATTAATACTCAAAATATCAATGACAACACACACATATATCACTATATTTTATAGGCTCACTCTGGAAGTAGTGCAGCTAAAAAAACCTACACAAATTAAAACTTAGCCCAACCTAACCACAACTGTGAAAATAACAAAATAAATGAATATACTTTTATAGGTTAACTCGTGGAGTAATGCAGCTAAAAAAAAACTTACACAAATTAAAACTTAACCCAACCTAACCACAACTGTGCAAATATCCTTGTATAGGCTCACTCGGGAAGTAATGCAGCTAAAAAAAACCTATACAAATTAAAACTTAACCCAACTTAACCACAACTGTGTAAATAACAATATAAATTAATATGTTTTATAGGCTCACTATGGAAGTAATGCAGCTAAAAAAACCTACACAAATTAAAACTTAACCCAACCTAACCACAACTGTGCAAATATCCTTTTATAGGCTCACTCTGGAAGTAGTGCAGCTAAAAAAACCTACACAAATTAAAACTTAGCCCAACCTAACCACAACTGTGAAAATAACAAAATAAATGAATATACTTTTATAGGTTAACTCGTGGAGTAATGCATCTAAAAAAAAACTTACACAAATTAAAACTTAACCCAACCTAACCACAACTGTGAAAATATCCTTGTATAGGCTCACTCGGGAAGTAATGCAGCTAAAAAAAACCTATACAAATTAAAACTTAACCCAACTTAACCACAACTGTGTAAATAACAATATAAATTAATATGTTTTATAGGCTCACTATGGAAGTAATGCAGCTAAAAAAACCTACACAAATTAAAACTTAACCCAACCTAACCACAACTGTGCAAATATCCTTTTATAGGCTCACTCTGGAAGTAGTGCAGCTAAAAAAACCTACACAAATTAAAACTTAGCCCAACCTATCCACAACTGTGAAAATAACAAAATAAATGAATATACTTTTATAGGTTAACTCGTGGAGTAATGCAGCTAAAAAAAACTTACACAAATTAAAACTTAACCCAACCTAACCACAACTGTGCAAATATCCTTGTATAGGCTCACTCTGGAAGTAATGCAGTTAACAAAACCTACACAAATTAAAACTTAACCCAACCTAACCACAACTGTGCAAATATCCTTGTATATGCTCACTCGGGAAGTAATGCACCTAAAAAAAACCTACACAAATTAAAACTTAACCCAACCTAACCATAACTGTGAAAATAACAATATAAATGAATATGCTTTTATAGTTTCACACGGGAAGTAATGCAGCTAAAAAAAATCTACCAATATTAAAACTTAACCCAACCTAACCACAACTGTGAAAATATCCTTTTATAGGCTCACTCGGGAAGTAATGCAGCTAAAAAAAACCTACACAAATTAAAACTTAACCCAACCTAACCACAACTGTGAAAATAACAATATAAATGAATATGATTTATAGGCTCACACGGGAAGTAATGCAGCTAAAAAAAATATACCAATATTAAAACTTAACCCAACCTAAACACAAAAGTGACAATAAATATAACTAAAAATATCAATATATATATATATATATTTATATAGACTCACTCGGTATTTAATGCATATATAATTATAGAATAGATTTTAGAAAAAATATTTTTTTATAAATCTATATTTTTTTCTTTGACCATATATATGATGACATTTGGCGAAATATTAAAACAGAGATGGAAACCCTATTATTCATATTTTCATGATTTTTCTGATTTTATTACATGTATATTCGAACTCCTAATCTGATGAATTCATAATTTATACGAACAATTTACCGGAAGTCGGTCAAATAAACTATTCTAAAATCATGTATTTTTCACTTTTTCGGCCGTAGCTCGAAGAATATTAAACAAAGAAGTCACAATTTATCAAAGTATATTCTATTTTAATTAACTATTTAATAAAGTTAAAATTATTGAAATCGAATAATTATTGTAGATTTTGATTTAAAACATCACCTATGTTTAATAATTTATGTTTACATGGCGTAGATAGGAAATAATTAATATAAACTTGTAACGTAACAAATATTAACTCGATTTTACTCATTCGTGAACTTTTTCTCATTAATACGGGTAAATAAATTCCGATTTACCAATTGTTATTTCGATATTCAAACCGGAAGTACCATTTCGTAAATCTACGTAATGTATTCGAAATTAAAGAAACTCATTTTTATGAAATTATTTAAGATAAAATTCTCCACGATAATGTTTGTTATTAAAAATTTGCGTCGAATTTAAATTTTTCGATTACGTAAATCGATCAAAAAATGACACTATTTAACGATTATTGGTATCGAGTGCATACATATTCAAAAAAGTAAATCATTCATGTTACCCCCGCTGCCCCACTTTATCTCCCGACGTTTTCCTTACGTTTTCCTTACGGCGAATTTGAATTATTTGAATTTATATAAAATATAAAATATTAAATTTTAACGATAAAAACCCAAAATACTACCAGAAATATTACCCGTAGATGAAAATGAGTGTGCGCATACTATGTATTCCTAAATATATTTAGGGTAGCTGACCTCATATATATACATTGGCAAAAAAAAATTTCAAATCGAGCATTATTTGAATTTAAGTATGCACTTTGTTGAGATTTTTGACGGAAAAAGACTTTTATGGGTAAGTGATTTTGAAAAATTTTGAAAAAAAATCACACCTCAATTTAAAAAAATTATTTTCCTATCCGTTAACGTCGAGGTGGGGACGTATCGGCCTGCGGCCTCGGCGTACGAGCCCGCCGCGCACCACCTAATTAAAGTATGTTTAGACGAATATATATATATATATAGTATAAATTATTTGTGATGTATTGTGACCTATTATATACTAAATCCGAAAACCGGAATCGGAGAACCCAATCAATATGTTATAGATACATTCAACACTACAATTTTCAGACTAAATATGTATTATAATGTGTTATTGTATTATATGTATACATTAAATTATCTGTACAATATTAATATGATTATAAAATAAAATATAACATATAATTTATTATATTTGTTTACAAATATGTAAGTGTAAATCATAGTAAGTTTAAATCGTATACTATAGTGAATATCCATTGACTTCTTTAGATTCAGGCCGTCAGGCAGATTTTCGCAACATAATTTAGAATGTATGCTTTTTATTGACTTTTCCCATAAATTAACATTATATAAATTTAAGAAAAATACACTAATTAATATCTTGTAAAAATTAGTTTATAATATTAACTAATAATTCTTTAAATTAACATATATCACATAATATTTATTTAATAAAATAAAAATTAATTAGTATAATCTTTGTTAAATAATGTTAAATTCTATTTAAAATTTTAATATTTTATCTTGTTAAAGTTATTTAATTTCTATTTAGATAACTAAATTTATATATATTTATGTATAGTATATACATTTAATAATTAATATTTATCAATGGAGTATGGTCAACATAATTAATTAATTATATAATATATTTAATTAGATTTTTTTTTTAAATTTAAATTTGTAATTTTTTATATAGAAAAATATAATTTATAATACATTAATATTAATTTTATATATTTGGATATTTATTTATGAAATTCATAGATAAATTTATTATAGTATGTATATCCCAAGCAACCAGAATCTAGTTGCCGCAACGTAACATTATAGGTCAAATAATATTTTCCACTAGGTGGTCGAATCATAGGTAGTTTGTGAGCTGTGAAACGGTTTCCTTTTACATACAAAAAATCAATAGTGGAACGTATTATTTTACCCATAAATAAACACCTAGTGGAAAGTATATTTTTACCCATAAATAACACTTAGTGGAACGTATATTTTTACCCATGATTAAACACCTAGTGGAACGTATATTTTTACCCTTAATAAACACCTAGTGGAACGTATATTTGTACCCATGATTAAACACCTAGTGGAACGTATATTTTTACCCTTAATAAACACCTAGTGGAACGTATATTTTTACCCATAAATAAACACCTAGTGGAACGTATATTTTTACCCATACACAATAAAAAAGAAACGTAAAACAATTCATTCATTTATTACAAGGAACAATACACAAAATACGGATATGATATAACACGTGAATAATATATATAATAATAAACTGGGAATGCAAGGGTATATTTATAATGATAATAATATAAGTATGTATACATATATGATTATAATATACATATATAGTATATAGTATGCGAATATAGAAGTTTCATTAAATAGCAAAGTGTATAATTCCAGATATATATATATATATATATACGAAATTCACGAAGACGATACCGGATCCTAGAGATGATCTTTAACATATTCATGGAGATATTCACAATAGCCAAGCAGGAAGATCATCTTGTTTATTCTGAAATTATAAATTGTATATTAATATAAATCAATTATGATGACACAAGCATATGTATATGTGTATACTGTAACTAGTTGTATATAATGAATAATAGACTAGCTGGACTATACAAGTGCAAACAGGTGCAAGGTATCGCGTGGTACATGTATCCCTTAGCCAATCAGGGAGACCTGCGTTCCCTAGGCACACACGCAGTGCGTGCGTCAACCTAATTCCTAAAGCAGTAAACATGTTACATAATGGGACGTCCGATATCTAGTTCGTTAGCATAATATGGAACGTTCCATTATGTTAAGCTGTACAGACTGGTCCATTACGGATAGCAACATGATATTATATATATATATATATATATATATATATATATATATATATATGTATATATATATATATATATGTATATATGGCTATACATGACGGGCGGCATACTTTGAACATCGTGTGTAGGAGGTCATTTACAACTGAATATAGGTGTATGTTGAACCAATGGTGGTTTTAGGTAGAGGTGTGACTATTACAGGAATCAGGGGTGAAGATGAGGGCATCATTGGTAATGGCAAAGTCGTCATTTTATACTATAACTTACATATATGCGAATTTATATACACTTAGGCATATCATATACACCCTATTACTAAATATATATACGAATATAATTATATCAACATAACAATATTTAACATGTGTACTATATTCATAGAGCTAGAGAGAAACTTTCTCTCTAGTTCTGTGACTATATTGCATCATATTGTATATTAATCTATGATATCAGGGGATTAAAATTAGACAAAGGCCGGTAATAGTTTATATATAGATTTTACATAATTACACACACATACATGCATGACGTATGCATTGCAAGTACTATGTATAGTTATTTAATATTTAATAATATCAGATTCAGTTGATGACCGAGATCAAAAACCCAGGTATGGTATAGAAGTTCTATTGAACTTATCGAGATACCAACCTGCTCTTGGTAATGAGAGAATTAATACAAAATGAATAAATACAAAATGAATAAATATAAATAAATATTTTACAATTCTATATTGTTCATTCGTGTTCTGTCTCATAAAAAAGCAATACAATAAAATTAAATATATCTCTCAATACCAAGAAATCATCATGTATATAACAATAAAATAATAATAAAATATAATAAAAATATATAATAAAATATTAAAAAATGTAAAAAGATACTAAAATAATAAATAAGTTAAACTATAAAAATCAAAGAAAACTAAAGACCAAAGGCTAGAGATAAAAATATGTACAATACGAACAATTTAAAAGAGCTAAAAAGAAGAAAATATGATCATGTAAATAAGATAACAAACAATACAGATAAGGTGTAAGTGATTACATATAA
This sequence comes from Osedax fenrisi, assembly GCA_964019155.1. Taxonomy (NCBI): domain Eukaryota; kingdom Metazoa; phylum Annelida; class Polychaeta; order Sabellida; family Siboglinidae; genus Osedax; species Osedax fenrisi. The sequence goes on along the minus strand of OZ025241.1, from coordinate 25,813,713 downwards.
CTATTTAAAAGCATGTTTTTAATATGTATTGTAAAAGTATTCAAATTCGTCAAAGATGATAAGTATATATATATATATATATATATATATATATATATGTATGGATGTATACATTAAATACTAACTTCTGTATCTTGACTATTCAATTTGTCGGACTAGAAACTGGCCAACAAGTTTAGATACATGGCATTCACGAAGAAGATACCGGAGGAGATCCCGAATAGCATACGGAGGACGTATAGGGCGGTAACGTAGATGATCTTGAACATATTAATGAAAATATTCATCTAGCCAAGCAGGAAGAAAACTACTGATGATCTTAATTATCCTGAAATTATAAATTGTATATTAACAAATCAATTATAATGACACTATAATATTTATATGTGTATACTAACTTCTAACTTATGCATCTTGACTATTCAATTTGTCGGACTAGAAGCTGGCCAACAAGTTTAGATACATGGCATTCACGAAGAAGATACCGGAGGAGATCCCGGATAGCATACGGAGGATGTCTAGGGCGGTAACGGAGATGATCTTGAACATATTCATGATGATATTCATCTAGCCAAGCAGGAAGAAAACTACTGATGATCTTAATTATCCTGAAATTATAAATTGTATATTAATAAATCAATTATAATGACACTATAATATTTATATGTGTATACTAACTTCTAACTTATGCATCTTGACTATTCAATTTGTCGGACTAGAAGCTGGCCAACAAGTTTAGATACATGGCATTCACGAAGAAGATACCGGAGGAGATCCCGGATAGCATACGGAGGACGTCTAGGGCGGTAACAGAGATGATATTGAACATATTCATGAAGATATTCATCTAGCCAAGCAGGAAGAAAACTACTGATGATCTTAATTATCCTGAAATTATAAATTGTATATTAATAAATCAATTATAATGACACTATAATATTTATATATATATATGGTTACACGCATATCTGTGTATATACGACGTACACTGTACGTCGTACAGTGTACGTCATACACTGTACACATATTTTTATATGTGAATATAAATGCATAGTAATCAAGCAAGCATTGTATAATTATAATCCCTTGCTGACCTAGATTACTGTGTGCATAGTAAATTATCTTATGAGCATTATTCATGTTTCGCGAGTCATAAGTTAAATATAATAATATTCACCTAACTTAGCGCGTAATAATTATTAGAATAATATATAAATAATAATTACTAATATACAATTAATTATTATTACTAAAAAATTATTATTGATAAATAATTATTAAGATAATATATAATTAATAATTATTAATATATAATTAAGTGTTATTAATTAATAATAAGTATTGATAAATAATTATTAATTAGTAAATTATAATTGAATAATTATTAAAATAATATATAATTAGTAAATTAGAATTGAATAATTATTAAAATAATATATAATTAATAATTAATAATATACAATTAATTAGTATTACTTAATAATAATTATTGATAAATAATTATTAATTAATAAATTAGAATTGAATAATTATTAAAATAATATATAATTAATTGTTATTAGTTAATAATAATTATTGATAAATAATTATTAATTAGTAAATTAAAATTGAATAATTATTAAAATAATATATAATTAATAATTATTAATATACAATTAATTGTTATTAATTAATAATAAGTATTGATATAGAATTAATAATCAGTAAATAAGAATTGAATAATTATTAAAATAATATATAATTAATAATTTATAATTTAAAATTAATTGTTATTAATTAATAATAATTATTGATAAATAATTATTAATTAATAATTATTAATATATAATTTATTTTTATTAGTTAATAATAAGTATTGATAAATAATTATTAATTAGTAAATTAAAATTGATAATTATTAAAATAATATATAATTAATAATATATAATTAATTGTTAATTAATAATAAGTATTGATATATAATTATTAAAATAATATATAAAAAATAATAAGTATTGATAAATAATTATTAATGAGTACATTAGAATTGAATAATTAATAATTATTAAAATACTATGTAATTAATAATTAATAATTTTACAGAACTAATGTATATATATATATAATCATATTATTAATAGTTGTATTTTACCTATAGATATTATAATTATATATGTATACATATTATAATATTTATTTGTATATAATATACTTAATTTAATATTTGTATACTATATATATATATATATATATAAGATTGTTATTAAGTTTTGTTTGCCTAGTTGTAAACCAGTTATATTTTATAACAATGCATAATACATATTTACACATGTATATAAACGCAAATATATAAGTAAGTGTTATTAGTTAATAATAAGTATTGATAAATAATTATTAATCAGTAAATTATAATTGAATAATTATTAAAATAATATATAATTAATGTTATTAATTAATAATAAGTATTGATAACTAATTATTAATTAGTAAATTATAATTGAATAATTAATAATTATTAAAATAATATATAATTAATAATTAATAATATACAATTAATTAGTATTACTTAATAATAATTATTGTTAATAATTATTAATATATAATTAATGGTTAATTAATAATTAGTATTGATATATAATTATTAAAATAATATATAATTAATAATAATTATTGATAAATAATTATTAATTAGTAAAATAGAATTGAATAATTATTTAAATACTATATAATTAATAATTCATAATTTTACAGCACTAATGTATATATATATATATAATATTATTAATAGTTGTATGTTACCTATAGATATTATAATTATAATTTATATATATTTCCATTTAATGTTTATATTATATATGTATACATATTATAATATTTATTTGTATATAATATACTTAATTTAATATTTGTATACTATATATATATATATATAATATATATATTATATATTATAATAAATAAGTGATATTAAATGATCAAAAAAATATTGTATTTATTGTAAAATTCTAGGTTTTAAAGATTGTTATTAATTTGTATTTGCCTAGTTGTAAACCAGTTGTAATTTTATAATAATGCATAATATATATTTACACATGTTAAACATAATTTGACACTTTGATATTATATATAATATATAGTATAATATGGTATAATATAGTATAATATTAATATGATTATTTCATACATTTCTAAAAAAATGCCTTATGTTAAAATATTATGTTTTAATATATTTTTGTAAATAGTTTTACAAAATTGAGTAAAAATGCCTTATATTAAAATATTAAGTTTAATTACTAATTATATATACGACTTGAATGCCGATTTATAATATACATGTAGTACTAATGGTATATGTATATTATAACAGGATATATTACTACTTATTAAATTATTACTGCAGTAAACACATTAATTTTGAATGTATTTAAATTACTACTGGTATATGTATGCAAGGTTATGCAGTGTTATACAATTATAACTGAGCAACAACATATTAATAACAATCTTTAAAACCTAAATTTGTATTATAAATACATTATTATTTTGAATATTTAATATCAATTATCGATTATATTATATAAATTATAAAATATAATATATATTATATATATATATACATATATAGTATCAAACTATAAAATTAAGTATATTATATACAAATAAATATTATAAATTACAACTGGATTACAACTGCGTTTTAGTACATCCCATAATATTAATATATAATTATGCATAAAGGACATATAGCTAGAGAGCTTTTCTCTAGCTCTATGATAAAGGATAACACTTAACAATTATATAAGTATATATGTTTATATTTAACAATAAGATTATTATATTACCTTATTAAATTAACTCGTAGTATATATGATATATACTTTAAATATTTGTACGTTGTCTTTAAAGGAAGTAGAATAAAAGGAAGTGTAAATGTAAGGAAATAAATAAACAATACCGTTAATTTCAATTTTCGCGCCATACACGATGACCTGCGCAGTAGATGATGCAATGGGTGATGCAATGGGCGACGCCCTTTGGGCGTGTCTTGTCATAACGCTTAATTGCATATATTATCACGACATGTATGGTATGATACAATCGTGTTATTCTATGTACATCTATTTATAGATATGTGGTAGAACAACTATGTAATATCTATGTATATCTATAATATATGTGTGTGTGTTTGTGTGTGTATCTGTTCGTGTGAATATACATATATATATATATATATATATATATATATATATATATATATATATATATATATATACTATACTATACTATAGTATCAAAGTATAAAATTAAGTATATTATATACAAATTAATTTTATAAAATTTCAACTGGATTACAACTCCGTTTTAGTACATCCCATACTATTAATATATAATTATGCATAAAGGATATAGAGCTAGAGAGTTTTTCTAGTAGTACTACTTTTCTCTAGCTCTATGATAAAGTATAACACCTATCAATTATATATGTTATATTTTTATATTTAACAATACTATTTTATATTACCTTATTAAATCAACTTGTAATAAACAATCTAAATATTGATAAATTGTCAATATAGGAAGTTTAATACATAGGAAGAATTATCAAATAATGAAGTAATTAATCAATACCGTTAATATCAATTTTCGCGCTAAACACAATTCCACAATAACACACTCATCGATATAAAGAAAGTCACTTTCTTTATATCGATGAACACACTAACCTGCGCACTTTTCGTAATGCTTCATTTCATACAGTATTTACGACATGTATGATATAATACATTCGTGGAATGCTATGAACCTCTATTTATAGATATGTAGTAGAAAAACTAGAAAATATCTAATATTTATTACGTATTAATTAATCATATTATTTATAGTTATTTTACCTAATTATATCTTATATACATATTCCATTATAATAATGTATATTTACAAACTAATGAACTAATTAGTTCATTAGTGCATTAGTACTTTAATGTGGGATGTGAAATAAATCATAGAAATATTAAACAGAAATAAGTGTATAAATTAACACTAATAGATGGTATATATATATATATATATATATATATATGTTTGTGTATGTGTGTGTATGTGTGTGCGTATGTATATATTATACAATTATATTGATATATTATTATTATTATCAGATTTAGGTTTGCACCAGGGTTTTTGTAGAAGTTAAAGCTTATCGAGACAATTACCCTTAATTTTAAAGCAAGTTCACAAAAAAAACTAAATAAATAAAATATTATAAAATATTAGATGACTTCCTGTTTACATAGATACAATACAATGAATAAAATAGAAAAATAATATAAATTGTTTGAACTTGCCATAAAATTATGTAATCATCATTTAATTATTTATAAATAAATAACTAAAATAAATAATAAGTACTATAAAATAATACACTAAACAAAAATATAGATGTATTAGTATAACAGAAGAAAAAAATGAAGTAAAATGAAGTAAAACTGAATAAAACTGAATAAAACATAACAAAAAGAATATCTATATAGATGGTAAGAACTGTATGTAACATTTTTTTTTTTTTTTTTTTTTTTTTTTTCAGTAAATAAGTTTTAGGAATTTTTTTGTAATACTTTATAATAATGTAAAGAATGTAAAATATTTGTTCAAACTGAAATGTTAGTTTAATTACTAATTTTTATATAAGTGTCAATAAAGAGAAATAAAACAAAGAAGTATAATCAAGTATACAAGAAAAAAGATTCAATACAAAATGTTTATGTAATTAAAAATAAAGTCAAATAATATTATTAGTCAGAGGGAAATAAAAAATACTAAAGAAAATACTAAAGAAAAAAGAAATACCTAACAGTTTTTTTTAATTTTATTATTTTTATATAAACGTCAATTAAAAAGAAAGAAAACATGAAAGTAAATTCAAATATAAAATGCAAAAATTCAGTAAAATAATATTATTAATGTCGGGGAAATAAAATATTGTAAAGTAAAACACTCAAAAGTATTAATTTTTTTTTAATTTTTACATAAACGTCAATAAATTAAAATAAGAATAAAATGTGGATCTTAGTATATAATACAATATTAGATAAAAGACATGATAAAAGATATAAAATTAGAAAAATGAGATTTAGATTATAAGTATACTGAGTAAGAAGATAACAAATGTGTATACATACGTTTCCTGAATAATTTATAATTTGAAATATTTTTTAAAATATTATCAAGCTTATTCCAGGTAATTGGTCCAATGTATATTAATGTTCTTCTGCATAGTTCTTTTTTGAAATTAATAATTGAGAAATTATTTATGCTCCTAGTGTTGTGAGATGATGAAGTTACAGAAAAAAATGCATTTGTTATAACATGTACTTATATATGTAATTTCATTTATTTTTAATAAAGAATTATCAATAAATAGTCCATTAGTATGATGTAAAAAATGTTTTTTACATATAATTCTTATCATTCGCTTTTGAAGAATAAATATGCATGATACATTAGATTTATATGTATTTCCCCAAAATATGTTACAATACTTTATATGAGGCAAGAATATGGAATTATATATATGAAGTAATGCTTTTTTATTTATAAATTTGGAAATAATGTTGGTAATCCATATGATTTTTTTTAGTTTTGATTTTAAAAACAAGATATGTTGTTTCCAGTTTAATATATCGTCTATAATTACGCCTAAAAATTTATAAAATGTAACTTTTTCAATATTTCTGTTATTTAAATTTATATTTATAATAGTTCTTGAATTAATAGACATAAAGCAAGTTTTATTTAAATTTAATGATAAACTATTATATATTAACCATTTATTAATATTTTTTAATTCAGTTTGACAAATATAATTAAGTAATTCGGCTGATGTATTTTCAAAATATAAAGTAGTATCATCTGCGAACATGGTAAACTTACATAAAGAAGATGATTTTGTAATATCATTAATATAAATTAAAAATAAAATGGGTCCTAGGATGGTGACTTGGGGTACACCCGTTATGACTTTTAGTTTATCTGAAATTACATCATTATATATACACTGTTGATATATATTTGTTAAATAGCTCATTATCCAGTTAAGTGCAATGCCTCGTACTCCAATATTTTTTAATTTAAAAAGTAATATTCTGTGATTAACTGTGTCAAATGCTTTTTTTAAATCAATAAAGATTATAGCGCCAACATTGTTATTATTAAAACAGGTACTGATTTGTGACTGGAGGTTAAATATTGCATGTGATGTACTGTATCCTTTCCTAAAACCAAATTGAGAAGGAGATAATATATTAAAAGATGATAAAAAACTATAAAAGCGAGAATAAAATATTTTTTCTAAAATCTTTGCGAATTGACAGGTGAGAGAAATTGGACGATAGTTATTAAAAAATGTATCATCACCAGTTTTGTGTAAAGGGATAATATTTGATAATTTTAAGAAATCCGTTACAACGCCTGATTCAAAAGATAAATTTACAAGAAAAACAAATGGATAAACCAATACAGGAAAAATACATTTAAGTAACTGCATGGATATGCCATAATGATCTCTTGATTTTTTTTGGTTTGAATTCATTTAATACTTTAATAATTTCATCTGAACTTACTGGTGTTAAAAAAAAACTATGTATATTAGGTTCAGGTAAAAAGAATTTAAAGTCATCATCATTACAATTATTTATATTATTATCTAAATTAGAACCAATGTCTCTAAAAAAGAATTAAATTCATTAGCAATTTGTTTAGAATCAACAATATTCACATTATTTACATTAAAATTGTCAGGTAGTTGTTTGAATTTTTTTTTAACATTAAGCAAATTATTTAGTACATTCCATGTATTTTTTGTATCAGAGCAATTTTTTAACAGATTTGAATAATACTTTTTCTTAGCTTCTCGAACTAAAGATGTTGTATTATTTTTAAAAATTTTGTAAATAAATAAGTCATTTTCAGATTTAGATATTTTATATTTTTTATATAATATCTGTTTTTTTCTACAAGCCTTTTTAAGATCTCGATTATTCCATGGAATGAGTTTATTTTTGTGGGAGGCTTTATTAATTTTTGGACAGTATCTATCAAAATTTAAGATAAAGTATTCCAAGAATAAATTCCAAGATTTTTCTGTATCGTTAGTTTTTATGAATTCCCAGTTTGTTTTTTTTTAAATTTCAAACAGATTAAACATGGTTCTATCATTAATTTGATTTTGTTTGATTTTAGTAGATTTAACTTTATCTTGAGGTTTGGTAGACAATTGTAAATTTAAAACAATTGGAAAATGGTCAGATATATCTGAAATAATTATTCCTGAAAATCTTTTCATATTAAGATTAAAATTTGTAAATATATTATCAATTATAGATGAAGAATTATGTTTAGTGTCGATTCTAGTTGGACGATTAATTAGATGGGAACAACCTAGTGAAATCATCGTATCAAAAAAGGTATTAGCCACTTTATTTGTATTTATATGCACTAGATCAATATTAAAGTCACCACAGATAATCATTTTTTTATCATTACTAACATGTTGCTGAAAATTATTTATCAAGAAATCAATAAATGTAGAGTGAGCTATTTTTTCTAAAGTAGGAGGAAAATATATTGTACTGAAAATAATGTTTTTTGATTATTCAAAAATAATTTCAATTGATATAGTTATTTGATATGGTAGATAGAATATTAAATTGATAATGTTCACGTATATAGATTAAAACACCACCTCCATTTTTATGTTTACGATTTGAACATATATGGTTATAACCAGGAATATTAAAAATGAAAATATTATTATCACTCAACCATGTTTCAGTAATTGAAACTATATCAAAATGATCATCAAACGTATTCAAAAACATAATTAATTTATCACAATTTTTTTTTAAACTCCTAATATTGATGTTAATAATATTAAAATTAAATAAATTATTTTTATTTGAATTCAACTTCCATTCATTTGAGGTGTAATAATTGGATTCATTGAGAAAATTAAAATTACAATTTGAGAAATTATTATTATTAAAACTATCATTATTGGAACTAAAATTGTTAATTTGATCAACATTAAATTGCGGATAGATTTCATTCAAGTTCATATAGTACAAATATTAAAAAGTTAAAATTGAATAAGATAATATAAAAGATTAAAGATATAGATAAAAAATATATGTAAATACCAATTATAATAAAATGTTAAAAATAGAATGTAATATGAAATTAGAACAAACGACAACGAAAAATAAATACAAAATAAAATATTTATATATCAGAGAATTTATTTATATCTGTTATTTTTACTGGAGACGAATCTTCGTTTTTTATAATAAAAGTTATTCCATTTATAGTCCAACAATGTAATATCACTTTATCTTTTCGAAGTTGTCGAGCTTTGTAGAAAATATCAGAATTAAATTGTGTTAGATGTTCATTTATATATGTATCAGTGCCTTTTAATTTTTTAGAATTTTTAATAATTTCAAATATAGTAGAGTTATGGTGTAGTTTGACTAACATTTTATTATGTTTATTCTTGTTGTTTTTTAATTTATGTATCTTAACAATGTCATACGGTTGTATAATTATATCTAATTTTTCCTTTGCAAATGTGATGAAAGATGGTGCTAGATTACGTTGAGTTAAATCAAAATTCAATTTAGGATCAGATATAATAATATTATTTTGTTTTGAAAATTGTTCAAGGTTATTAATTTTTTGTTCTAACTCAATAATTGTTTTATCTTTATTATTTACAACTGCAGTTAGTTCATCAACTTTATTTACTAATTCAGATACAACTGTACGCAGTTATTGAATAGAGTTTTTTAATTCATTAATATCTTGTTTTTGCGTCATAATGTCACTGAAAATATATAAATATATATAATTATAAAATTAATCAATACAATACTTATCCTAAAAAGATAATGAAATATAATGAAATTTACATCTACATATAAACATATAAATATATATGCAACAAATTAAATAAATAATATAAATAGGCACATATATGAAATGTATGATGTACAAAATATAAAATAGAAATAAATCTATTCAAGAAAATTGTATAGAATGTAAAATCATATATTGGAAATAATATTGTTATGTAATCAAATTTAAAATATAAACTTTAATGAACACAAAAACAATGTATTTATTTAAATCATTATCAAAGTAAAATGAAATACACAGCAAATCAATTAAGTCTTTAATATCAATAGTGAATGAAATTTATATATAATATAAATAAATATATTTATATAGTGAAAAAACTCAAGAAAAACTGTATTAGAATATGTATGTGACTAATGATAACCATGTATATATATACATCAATATGTAATACCAAAATAAATAAATTATATATAATGTTTATTATTAATATATAATACCTAATAGATACATATATATATGAAATTAAATTATTTACATCTATATATAATACTAACATAAATAAATTCTACAAATCATTTAAATTGTTTCTATATTACATACAATAAATATATATATGAAAATTCAATTCAATAGAAGATATATAAAATTATTTTAAATTAAATTATTTGCATCTATATATAATACTTTAATAAATAAATTCTACAAATTATTTATTATTTCTATAATACATATAATAAATATATATGAAATTAAATTCAATAGAAGATATATAATAAATGTATATAAAACTAAAATGTACATAAAAAAGTATAAAGCAATTGAAGAAAAACAAACAGAAAATCACTGATGCATGAAATATTATATAGAAAAATGTCAATACAAAATTAATAACTATAGAAAAAGCAATCACATAAGGTGTAAATAAATATATATCAATAAAATAAATATATTAATGTAAAGTTAATAAATTAAGTTTAAATAATATATGAATAATAAATATGTATTACTTATCTGAATAATGATATTACTTGATTTTATAAGAGATAAAAATATACGTCTTATAATAAAATATATGTAAACAGGAAGGATATATAATTCTATTAATAATAATTATTATTGATAAGAGATATATTTTATAAAATATAATATTTCACTATAGATATCGCTGTTGTAATATCCAATATATTTATTTGAATTATACAATTGTATATATTAATATACAATTTGAACATACATTGAATACATAATATATTCATATCCAAAGTGTTTATTTGACCTATAAAATATACAAAATTAGAACATATATTGCATAAATAAAATAATTATATCCAAAGTGTTTATTTGACCCATAATATATACACTGGTGGAACGTTGTTATATATTTTACGTTGACGCGCAACGCGTTTGGTTGCTTGGGATTTATCATATTATATATTTAATTCAGTATTTTTATCAATAATAAATTCCGGTTATTGTATTATTATATAAATATGTAAGCGTCTAACACTATTTTTTGTATTGAAATAATTGTAATAATTTGTAATTTATATTTTTATAAATAACTAAATATACTATAAATTCATAATATACTATTTTCAGTGGATTAAAAGTAAATTCAGATGATCCAAGGTATATATATATTATTATATTAATTAATATTATAATACACTTACATGGATGTGTTACATATATAGATATATTGAATTTAATTGAATTGTTTATTTAAACACCAATATAGCAGGTGTACTCTCTGGTGTATACCAATAACAAAAATAATAAAAACAAACGAATAGAAAATACAAAATAATAAAAATTAAAATCATATTAAGTTAGATATAAAGAATAAATAAAGCGTATAAAAATAAATTAAGAAGTGTTTAAATAATGTTTTAGTTTCGTTCTGAAACAATATAAGGATTTTACCCATACGGTAGGACGTTCCATACACGAGGAATAGCGGAGGAGAATGCGCGATTACTAAATCCGTAACATAAAGTGTTGCTCTCCAACAGAATTGCATCAGATGTTCTAATATGACGAATCCTACGTAGATGAAAATGAGCAGATATTGATATAGAACTAATGTGAGCATCAACAGATAATGTACTATCGAAGATCACTCCAAGATTACGAACTGAAGCAGAAGGATGTATAAACCTACCATCATTGATTACCGGTGGAAAATTTGTATATACCCTAGATATATTTAGTAGTTAAGTTTGAGGTATTTACTAGTATATCGTTTTTAAGAAGCCAATTAATGATTTCAGATACACATTCCAGAAGTTCCAAGTTAGAGTTAAGTGAATTAACAGGAATTTTAATAATTAGCTGTATATCATCAGCATATATATGGTAGGTAATATTATGAAATTTACTAATAATATTATATAGAAGACGTAAGTAAATAGAAAATAATAAAGGTCCAAGTACTGATCCCTGAGGAACTCCACATATAATCATTCACTTTTACTGAAGAAGTTCAATCGTTAAGAAATTAAGTTAACCAGCTGAGAGAAGAACCTTCAATTCCAAGTTCCTTAATGAGTTCAATACGAATAGTGTGGTTAGAGTATCAAAATCACTCGAAAGGTCGAGCAGCAATAATTGGGTACAATAAGAGGAATCGAGCGATTCATAGAGCGTATCAGTAATACTATTTAAAGCAGTTTCAGTGGAATAATGTATTCTATAAGCACTCTGGTAGGGTTCCATTAAATAGTTATTCTAAAAATAAAATATCAATTATCTACTAATTACATGTTCCATGATTTAATTGATTATCAGAATTTGGGATATGGGTCTATAGTTCATAAGATAATCAGGATCAAGTGATGATTTTTTCTGAATCGGCTTAATAATAGCATATTTTAGAGATTTAGCCATGATCCCATCATTAAGTGATTCCGAAATTAAATTCGAGATAGTAATCGAAAATAATAATACTACATTTTTAAAGATAACCAAGGAAAGAGGATCAATAGGATATGTTGAATTGATCATCATAATCAATTTGTGTATTTTAAAATTGAAGGTGAGGAAAAACTAGATAATTTATATAAAGTTGGTTTAGTGATTTGAAGGGCAATCATACTCGGAGGTATCAAAGCAAGTTTGGATTTAATACATTTAGAAATACTATATGACTTATTATATAAACTAGACACAAAAGAAGAGCACATATTAGAGTCTGAAAGTCTATTTGATATTGGATTTAAGTTACTACCAAGTATTCTATTCACTATTTTGAAAATTGTATGCGAGTTTGAACCACAGGCATTTAGTTTTTGCTCATAGAAATTAGCTTTTTTGTAATAAATTGCTTTCTTTTAAGCCATCCTTGCCTCCAAGAAAACATACTTACGATAAGAAGATTGGTGAATTCTATGCTTAAGTTTCCTTACTGAACGTTTCATTATAGAAAGATGATAAGAAAACCAAGGTGATGAAGTATGTAGAATGAAGTAACGAGATTTTAAAGAAACTAAGTTATTCAAAGTAGATGAAAGACAGTAATTTAAAAACTCAAAGGATATGTCATCACTGGATAATCTATTCTCAATTTGTAACCCAAGTTCGTGATAGTTTAATTTCCTCAACTCCCTATACAAAACTAATGACTTAGTTGATTCTGGTTTCCTTAGAGAAATAGAAGTATGAATCTGATACTGATCAGTTGAGAGATCAGAACGAATACAGGGTGAAATGATCTGAGTGGGTGTATTATTAGGAGTACAAATCAGATCAAAAATGTGACACTTGTGTGAGTAGGACATAATATATGTTGATGAAGACCACTGGATTCAGTTAATTGCCTAAATAAGGAATAGGATTGTGAATTGGAATCAAAATGATAATTGAAATCGCCCATACAAATGAATTTAAAAGAGCTAGAATGTAAGCCATGGTTTATGCAATCAGAGAATTCATCAAAGAAGATGGAATAATCAGGTCTAGGAGGCCGATACATAACTATAATATGAAGTAGGAAGATAGGAAGGAAAATTAAATGTGCAAGATAAGAAATCACTATAAGAAAAAGTAAAAGAAGAAATAGAAATCGTTGGTAAGTCCATATGAATTAATATTCCAACGCCTCCCCCACGAACATAATTACGAGGTTAGAGATAAAGATTATAACCCGCCTCACAGAACATTGAGAATATATCCATATCATCAATGCTAATCCAGATATTAGTGATCCCAATAATAGAGATAGGTTTAATTTTGAGCGAAAAGATCGAATATTAATAAGAGAAATGCTAATTACCTCAGATAACATACATAGTCACTTTTTATTAGACTCAGTCTCAGATTTTGATTTGGAAAAAGGCGCAAAAGATATTTTCCATGCGGATATTTCCTTTTGCGTAGGGTTATATTTATCAGATATCAGGTCAATCTTATCATTGATAGTTCTTCTTAACTCATAACAATTAGTTATTTTATTAAACACAATAATATATATTTAAAATAAATAACGTAATTTAAGTATACATTTATATAATAAAATAATTGAGATATATTATAGAAAATAGTGCGAATATAAGTAATAATCTTTGGTATATATATTAATATAATATATATAAATATAAATATAATATATATATTGTAGGATTCTAGTTAGATTCTACTTAATAGATTACGTATAGTAACAATGAACAACATGATTTATTAACTTGTGGCGAGATTGTAATAACGTGGTTATATATATACAGGTGGATACACGCACATAGGCGTGCGTTGATTCTTTCTTCGTGTCTATTATATAGACGCGAACGCGATACGTTGTTCGATAGAGCGTGACAACGTTACAGGAATGCATCTTGCTGTGTAGTGTATGCTAGGCCGCTACAGTGCTCCCCCCAAGTCGTTTAGCTCCGGGAAGTCGGCCGCGTCTTACGAATGGTAGAGGCGTGTCTTTCGTGACGTATGCTGGTTTCAGTCTGTCGATGGAGATGCTTTCATTCTTCCCGTTCTTTTCTACGACGAAGTATTTGTCCTTCCTTTCTATAACGCGATAGGGACCATCGTAAACTTTCTGAAAGGGTGAGCGGTGAGCATCATTGCGTATAAATATAAAACCACATGTGGTTAACAATGTGGGAAGTGATTTTCCTGGTTTGTTACCGTGGCACGATGTTTGTGTTGGTCGTATTAGTTTGAAGGTTTCTCGTAGCTCCTTTATGTAGTCACTTTGGTCTGTATACTTAGTTTGTTGATCGAAGAACTCACCGGGTAGTCGTAGCGTTGTTCCGTAAACTAACTTTGCGCTTGAGTAATTCAGGTCTTCTTTTGGAGCGGTTCTGAGTCCAAGCAATACTAAGGGCAATAGGTCTACCCAATTATTGTTCTTTAGTTTAGCCTTCAGACTGGCTTTCAGTTGGTGATGGAAGCGCTCTACTAGTCCATTACACTGTGGGTGGAAGGATGTAGTGTTATTGATTTTAATACTGAGCAGTGATGACAGTTCTTTCCAGAGGCTGGATATGAACTGTCTTCCTCTGTCTGACGTGATTTCCAATGGGATACCAAATCGCGATATCCATGTCATCAGAGCTCTCGTGCAGTCTTCGGCTGTTTGGTCCTTCATGGGTATGGCTTAAGGCCATCGTGTGTATCTATGATCGTGAATACGTATTTGTTCTCTTTAGATGTCGGAAGGGGACCTACAATGTCTACGTGTATGTTATTAAAGCGATGTGGTGGTGTTAGGAATGATTTTAACGGGGTTTTTACATGTTTGTCAACTTTGGATTGTTGGCAAGGTAAACATTCCTTGGACCATTGTATAGCATCTCTCTTGATGTTTTGCCACACGAATCTTGCTAATAGTAGACGTCGGGTCGTTTTTCTACCTGTGTGTATTAAATTGAATACTTTCCTTTTTAAACTTTCTGAGATTATAGGTCGTGGGAGATCCCTGCTTGTTTCACAGTATATGTCATTTCTTATTTCAGTTGTATTCGTGTGTTTCTTAATGAAGTCTAGTTACACTGTTATCTATTAATGCATAGTGAAGAAGGTAAAACGGAAATAAATGTCCAATATCACTCCACTTTACCTCGCGTGCGACGCAAAAAAAAGGTTAAAGTGGAGTGATATTGGACAATTATTTCCGTTTTACCTGCCTCCCTCTGCATTAATAGATAATAGTGTACTGAATACTATACAAAAAAAATGTGTTGATTAAGTAAATATTCAGGGGAATATGGCCATTTTAAATTAACATCGGATAGATAGGAGATTTTACATGTGATTTTTTTTTTCGATAAAATTCGAATTTTTACGTGTTTATAATTCAAGAATATAAGCAAATTTTTAATATGTTCTTACTTGAGTGATAACCCCCTTAAATCATTTTTGAAAATTTTTTAAGAAACTTTTTAAGAAATCTCTATTAATTCCTAGAAATATCCTAGAATTTTAATACTTTTTTGTAAAATTGATATAACTTTTAATTTATTATTATTAAATCTAATAAGAATCTAATAATATATATATATATATATATATATATATATATATATTATTAATATATTATCAAAAAATAAATAATAATAATTGTTATTTTATAAAATGTGGATGTTTAATAACATTTTTGTGGAATTTTAGTATATATTTTCAAAGGGTTGTAATTTAGAATTTTTGTATTTAGCACCCTCAATACTTAATTTAAAAATCTAAAACTTGGTTTCCATCATTATTTTACTATATACTATATATATTCTTGGAGGCAGGTAAAACTGAATTTTTTTTCACAAAACGCTCCATCGTGCGTCGCACGTATACATATTTGTCGAGCAACATGTGTAACAGGTATATACATATTTATTTGTAATACTAATATATATATATATATTCCGCTGATTAAAATTATGAAAATTAAAATAGTTAGTCATATATAATTTATAAATTTAAGAGATATGTTAGAAAAATAACTAGTAATCTACAAATGTGTATATATATAATTTAAATATCGCTAATTAATTAATTATTTAATATATATCAATATATATATATATATATATATATATATATATTAATAATATATAATAAAAAATATATGAATTAACCTTAAAATAAGTTAACATTAAATGTATTTATATTATATAAATTTAATATTATTAATTAAATTATAATGAATTTAAGTTATATATATATATATATAATTTATAAACTTTTAATGTTAATAAACAATAATCTAATTATATCTATTAACGATATTACTAGTAATTTATTCTATGTATACATAATAAGATATATCTTCTTTATAACTATATCATTTGTATCCGATTTTTATATTAAATTCGAACCAATGAAAATAGGCCTAACTATAATGGTGCACAATATAATTATCATATATTCACAGAAATCGTAATACTGTAAATCATAAATTATTAGTTCAATATAATGTACGTTTAGTGAATGCTAAGTACGGGCAATACAGTTATATATTCGTCTGTAAATTATTCAATACATATATGTATACATTATAATATATATAATTTCACTTGAATATTAAATAATTAAAAATGTATATATATATATATATATATATATATATATTTTACAATTTACAGTAAGGATAATATACGTTCAGATATTAATAGGTATATATATATTAATATATAAATATATATATATATATATATATATATATATAGTCGTAATATAACCAGTTGGTGGACAATGCAAAATATAATCATTTTGTAACCATTTTTTATAAGATAGCCATGAAGGTGAAAAATTACATACTAATTAATTATGATATACTCTTTGAATATATTTAATTATTTTTTCAAAATAATGAATAATAAAATATATATAAAAATATTGTCTACCAAATAAAAATTATGTATAAGCTAACTCTTTTGTTGACAATATTAAGATATGCATAAAATAAATATTATATAAAATAATTATTTTGTGGACAATCTGAATTTTAAAGGTTTCGCTCCAACTTTATTATTTTCTGATATATATGTTCTATAATTAATGACAAATGTCATGACCTATTTTATATTTATACATATTAAATTAATTTCGTATATTCAATATAATATTGGATAATTTAAACTATTTTACCTTTTCTATCAATCACGAACATATTATATATGGTTATTTATATTTAAAAATAACTATATATTATTTATATCATATAATATCTTCATTATATAAAATAAATATGTCTTTTATTTTTATATTATGTTTATATAAGAATTTTTCGGATAATTTAAAAAGCACATGTGAATTTACAAATTATTAAAATTATAATTACATTATAATTATTATATCATAATAAATTATTATTAAATAATATGTAAGCATAATTATAATATATATTAGATAAATTACTTAGATATAAAAACGGGCTCTATTATAGAATCTATACGAACTAATGTAAATTTTATTTCAAAATAAAAATATGAAATTTTAATTATGAAAATGTATCATATAGTTGGTATTATGATAGCATAAGTTAACTTTAATTATCAATTATCAATAGATTATTATATTCTTGTGTTTATTTATTAAAATATACATTTTAACATGCATTTTATATTAAAATGAAACTATTGAAATAAGTATAATTATTGATCAATATTATTAATTGGATTATGGTCAAAAGCTTCGCGAATTAAACGCCCGCAAACTTGTTTATTCGAATTAGTGATTCTACAATAGCTTATGATTGGTCATTATAATTAGCGTATGTTTATTTATAGATTATCATACATGCAACGGCTTATAATTACCATATATTTATATATGTGTGTTTTATAAGCTCACTCGGGATGTAATCATTTACAGTAATGCAGCTAAAAAAACAATATTAAAATTAACCCAACCAAATCAAACCAAACAAGTGAAAATAACTAAAACTATAAATATTAATGTTTCAACAAACAATCATACGCTATTGTAAATTCAGTAATTCGAATAAACAATTTTGCGGGCGTTCAAATCGCGCATCAATCGCGAAGCTTTTGACCAGGTACCGAATATATATATATATATATTCAGGCCGCAGATATAATTAAGAGTTCAATTTGGGCGGTCTTACTAATATATAAGAGCCGCCCAATTAATAAATATATGTCACTAAAGTAAATATGTTACGCTTGATTTCACACGCTAAAATATTCCATACGAGTAACATACATAAACTGCTTTTGTGTATTATATCATATTAAACAAATCCACAAATATATCTTATAATTATATGTATAATAATATAATCCATATATATATATATCTATAGTTATCCGTTATAGTAATTGTACAATTAAATATTTGTTAATAAATTTGATTTTTTATTAAATTTTAATTTATTTAACTATTAGAAATCATTCGATTATTATTCGAATATGTTACGTACACATGAGATCGATATAGTTTTAGAAATTTCGTTTAATTACAAGAAGAACTAATATATTATATATGTATACGAATATAATCCATCGATATGTTATCTGTTTTAGTAACAATTAAATATTTGTTAATAAATTTGATTTTTTATTAAATTTTAATTAATCAACGGCTCGTATAATCCAATGTTTTATTTTTATTTTACTTCTTAGTTTATTTCTTGTTTTTTTGTATCGTGTCGTTTTGTATTACTATTATCACATTTATATATTTTGTTTATATGTTATATAATTATATGTTTATATATAATTATAACTTATGTTTAAAAGAAATTTCTTTATATAGGTATACCTATAACCAGTAATGCAATAAACTTTTAATCTATCTATCTATCTATACTATTAGAAATCATTCGAGTATTATTCGAATATGTTACGTACACACGATATCGATATAGTTTTAGAATGTCTGTTTAATTTCAAGTAGAACCAATATATTATATATGTATAATATAATCCATCAATTTGTTATCCATTATAGTACCTTATAATTTCTAATAGTACAAATTGAAATTTAATAAAAAATAAAATATTTAATTGTACAGTTGGTACCTGGTCAAAAGCTTCGCGATTGATGCGCAATTTGAATGCCCGCAAAATTGTTTATTCGAATTAGTGAATTTACAATAGCGTATGAATCATACGCCGTATGATTGTTTGTACAAACATTAATATTTTTAGTTTTAGTTATTTTCACTTGTTTGGTTTGGTTTTGTTGGGTTTATTTTTAATATTGCTAGGTTTTTTTAGCTGCATTACATCCTGAGTGAGCCCATAAAACACACACACATGTTAATGATAAGCCGTTGCATGTATGATAGTCTATAAATAGACATACGCTAATTATAATGGCCAATCATAAGCTATTGTAAATTCACTAATTCACATAAACAATTTTGCGGGCATTCAAATTGCTCATCAATCACGAAGCTTTTGACCATAATCCGTACAGTTACTATTAATATTATTATACATGTATAATATATATGTATATAATTATAATATATATTTGTGTTAATATGATAATACACATAAACAACGTATGTATGTTACTCATATGGAATATTTTAGCGTGTGAAAGCGTAACATATATTTACATCGATGGGCGGCTCTTAAATATATCGGTGGTCTGCTTCTGCTGTATCCATATATATTATATGATTATTATAATACCATATCATATTAAATATTGTTAACAATATAATAGTTATACATTATGAAAAATATACAATCAGCATTAGTTAATATAGAAATAAAAGTAATTTAATAAATATAGTTTTAAATAAAATTGCCGTTTGTCCGTTCTAACCAAACAGGGTAGTTTATTTGTAATCTTCGGCGAAAACCATTTTAACATACTTGTGTATATTTATAATATGATATTATAATTCATATATTTATTAATATTATAGTAATAAATTATTAATATTTTAAAGTATTAAATAATACTATAATTACTTAATATACTATATTTATTGCTTATAGAAAACTGAAAATTCCAATTATGAAATAACTGCTATACTAATACCGTACACAAAAATATTAATACTACTACTTTAATCCCATGAATACTTTTTTAATATTCTAATCTAAATATTCAAATTGTTTACATCACTACATAATATATATGATGTTAAACACTATTATATAATACATATATATGTAATATTTAAATAATAATTCACTGATAATGCATATTGTATAATTATTTTACATTTGTACGGTATTATCAAAGATTTTCCGAAGGAAAGATATAACACTTACGCGAAATCGTGTAATTCGAATTTGTATACAAAATACCCCAGTGCCACCTAGGAACTATGTGTTGTTTATAATGTAAATTCGTATTTAACTATACACTTTTAAAATGTTAAATAATATGCTTTAAATTAATATTTATATGATGAAAACTAAGTGTTCATTACTAATATATAACAAACAAATATGATATGTATGTTTTAAATACTATAAGTATATATTTAGTGAGTAAAAGCTAATTTATATTGCATGTAATTTAATAGAGCAATGAAAACATTGTTGTATGCAAACAGAGCCGAACCTAAATCTATTTCAGTGATTTCGATACTACTGCTAGCAGCGGTTGGGGATATTACTAAATTACGTTGCATGCATAGGGAGTATTATATCTTTGCTTCGCAAAATCTTTGGTATTATTATCTCGCAGTTTATATTAATAGTGTATTGGTATTTAGTAGTTTATAATTCCACAATTACATTTACAATTACATATGTATTCTTTATCATTTGTAAATTTCTTCTTAATTATATCTGTTAATTTCACTGTTTAGAGTAGTATAACGCTAAAATTAAAACTTATAAATATCGTAATATATATATTTAATCTATAATATCATATATAATTAACTTTATGATAATAATCTTTTAGAATCAAGTGCAAAACAGAACAGGAGTTATCGAATGGTTTTTATTTAATTATATAATCAATGATATGTGTAATATAATAAAAAATAATTAGTTAAGTAATAGAATACCAATAATATCGTGTTAAGTAATTTTGTGGCGAATGATCTCGTGTGAAATTATAATATATATAAATAATTATTTATAAATAGTAGAATTTAAACTACACACGAAATCACCAATCCGTATAATATCATTCCCCATGAAATCACTTCGCACGAGAACACTGGTTACCAAATAATAATATATAATTAATAAACTAATTGTATATAATTATTTAACATCCAATATTCAAATTTTAGATAATACAATTTTTCATATTAATATCAAAGATTTTTCTAATGAAAGATAGAACACTCAAATGTGTAATTAAATTTTGTATACAAAAACCAACATCACCACATATATAGGTCATTTTTTGGAACTATGTGTTGTTTATAATATAAATTGGTATCAAACTATGCACTTTTAAATGAAAAATAATATGCTTTTAATTATTATTTTATTAAGTGTTTATTGCTAATATATAGAAATAGGATATGTTGGTTTTAAATCCTATAAATATCTATGTGGCAAGTAAAAGCTAATTTATATTGCAAGTCATTTAATAAGAGTAATGAAAACATTGTAGTATGCAAATTGCGGCAAATCTAAATCGATTTCGATACTGCTGCTAGAAGCGGGATGTATGAATACTAATCATGTTGCGTAGGTAGCGAGTGTTATATCTTTGATTCGCCAAATCTTTGTTAATATCTTTTAAATTATATTATATTTTAGACATGTCAATAATATTTATTTATTAACATTTTGTAATTGAAAATAATAATATTTTAATTAATAATTATTTACATGGTATTTATTTTATTGGTATTGGTGTATTTTTGTATTATTATAAATTTATTAATTTATTTTCAATAATTTAATATTACTTTATTTATTTTGTAATCAGTAGTATCCAATACATATTTTTATGTACAAACATGTACATACAAATATTAAATATGTTTAATAATATGGAATATAATATATAAGATAAAAATATATAATTAATTGCAGGTGATGAATAATTACATTTAAGAAAAGTCTTTTTGGAGTCAAAACAAAAGTGATGTTGGAATATAATACAAATTTGATTGCTGCCGGTATTCAAGGCATACTAATTGAACATGTAGGATAGCAAACTTATGCAATGGTTTGTATTTTAAATTATATAAATTACCTATTTAATCAATTAAATTAATACAGAATGTTGTAAATTTATTTTAAGAACTTTTATAATCAAATTAAAGAGAAATTACTCTAAAGCTATGCCAGTTAAATCACTAAAGATCATGAAGATCCAGAATTCAATAATATTATAACTAAAATGCATGATGGTCAAGACATTATTAAAAAAGATCCTTTATTTAAACATGTTAGTAATTCATTATTAGTATTTATATAAAATAAAAGTTTATTTATATATTTGTTTTAAATATATGTATATTCATTATTTGTTATTAAAATATCATATTCAATTATATATCTAATCAAATTTATTATTCTATTTATTATGCTGTATTATTTCTTTATTAATTTTATTTAATATATATTCATTATTTTTTATTATAATAATATATAATCTTTATAGAATTGATTTAGGAAATTTATTATTAAAGCTGGATTTATCAAATAATATATTTTGATATATAAAAGTAATGATCAGGATTCTATTCTAGAAATCGACTATATGATAAAGTTTGTAACATTTATATATTATCGATTTCAAAATATCAAATTAATGATTAATATTTATAAAATTTTGCTTTGATTAAAAATTGTTCAATTTATTTAATATCTATTAAAAAATTCAAATTTATATACATATGATATTCAAATCGCCATATGACATATTCCATGTAACCTGTAACATTTAATTGTAGATATCCTATCTCGTTTCTACACCAACTATTACCTACTTCACTTAATCTCCGTTCACAATATATAAGCCTCCATTCCAGTAATTGCATGTATTTGTATTTGATTTTCGTATTTGATAAAAACTATATATATGAATTTAATTTATATTTTATGTATAGGTGTTATAAATTATAACTTATTATATCCCAAGCAACCAGTATATTGTTTACAGTTTTTTATCATATCGATTTTCTTTAGATATCAAATAAATTTTAATTAATAGATTTCAATTAATTATTATGCAATCTGGTATATAGATAGGGATTATTATTTTATGATTTAATATTTAATGTGTTAATATTTGTATTTATATTTGATTCTTTAAGAAAAATGTGTATAATATATTAATTTAATTAACTCACTCTTCGGCTTTCCCAATCCACTCCTCGCTATCTACATTATACTTCTTCAATTTTATCCATGATAAATCTTGCTTCTACAGGATTTTATATACCTATTATTTTAATTATTTAAACAACTAATCTTCCCTTACCGTATACACCCACCTATCTACATTGCTTTAATTAACCTATAAATCTGATATATTCAATATATATCAATCACTAACCATGTAATATCTATATATATATACCAAAGATTTTCCGAAGGAAAGATATAACACTTACGCGAAATCGTGTAATTCGAATTTGTATACAAAATACCCCAGTGCCACTTATAGCGGGTTACTTTTAGGAACTATGTGTTGTTTATACAATTTTAAAATGTTAAATAATATGCTTTAAATTAATATTTATATGATGAAAACTAAGTGTTCATTACTAACATATAACAAACAAATATGATATGTATGTTTTAAATTCTATAAGTATATATTTAGTAAGTAAAAGCTAATTTATATTGCATGTAATTTAATAGAACAATGAAAACATTGTTGTATGCAAACAGAGCCGAACATAAATCTATTTCAGTGATTTCGATACTACTGCTAGCAGTGGCAGGGGATATTACTAAATTACGTTGCATGCATAGGGAGTGTTATATCTTTGCTTCGCAAAATTTGTGTATATACTCTATATTTTATTTTATTTACTTACAATTTCTACTACATACTTTATATATCTATTTAAAGTCTACAATTTCTATTACGTAATCCAATTTCATGTATTTTATTTTTAATATCAGTAAATTATAATAAATATAATTAATTTCATATTCAATGGATTATTTTTTTATATTTATTTTTTAAATAACTTTTGCTCAAATACTTTAGTGAATATATTATATGAATTCAATTGAATTTAATTAATTTATTTGCTAGTTATTGACTACACCGGCTACGTTATTGACTTTGAAATTATGTGGAGATTATTGTGTTTACAAGAAAGCAAAATATGAAGGTTCATATATTATATATATATATATATATTAAATCTGGGTATATAAATTTATAATATATAAAAATAATTATACCAGATTAAAATAAAGATTTTTTTATTGAACAAGTGCAAATATAGCCCCATATGTAAAACAAGTTGAAAAGTTTTCATAATATGATTTAGTCTCGATGTTCAAAGGTATAAAAGTTGAATTAATTTGTATTATATTTTATTAATTATATTTTAATATTCTAGAACAATTTGCTGTAACAATGGCAGTATGAACATTTAATTTTGGAATGCAGGCCTATTTATCTGCATTTGATGGATTGCTAGGATATTCATTATAATCGGTTGCAGAATATGCAGTACAACAAGACAGATTACGATGCTTGGATGCTACAAAGGTGAAGAAGAAGATGAAACATCAAGACAATTCATATGCTGCAGGATGTGCAAACATATAATTAAAATAAATTGTATATGTATAATTATATTTTTAAACAATTTATAAATATAATATATACATTAGTAACTATATATAGTGTAAAAATTAATTTTTAAAAAACTTTAAACTTGATTTAGTCAGAATAATTATTTTGTATATCTCATTAACTACATATTGAATATTTTTTCTTTAAATTTCACAATAATAATAAATGAACAGTATAAATTATTATTTCTATATATATGTAGTAAATTAGTGATACATTTTTATTTTATTTGTTAATCATTATTTAAAATAAATATTTATAATAAGATTGTTAAATAATTATTACAAAAACTTTAATATTATAAGTGGATACATTTTGAAAAGATGTTATTTTACATGTAACTAATGAATAGTACCTTTAAACACATATCAATAAACATTTTCTATATAGTATTACTTATTGAAATATATAAGTTTATTAATTTAAATAAAATATATACATGTTGAAAATGAGCAAAATATGTATATTCCGCAAATATTTAAAAGTAGCATTGTATAAAATATGGTCTTGTATAGTGTTACGAAATATTATTAAAAAATAAATTGAATCTGTATGCAGATTTAGTGAGAATTTAATACAAAATAGATATGTAAAATAAATACTTAATTGATCATCAAAACATTGTTAACCTGAAATGAAAATGGTTTTATATTAGTTTATTACACATAAAGTAAGAACAGTTGTTTTCGAAACAAGATATATATAATATTAATTAATTAATAAATATTTATAATTGAAGAAAATCAGATTCACTTTATAAGTACGAATTGTGAAGATTTATGGAAATATAATTAATTAAAAGAATTGATAGAATAGCTTCCATTATGGTACATCTGCACCTACATATATAAAATATTAATAGTTAATAGAATTTTATTTGTTTTATATATATGATATGTATGCTAAGTATATAATGAATATGCTTTACAATAATTTCTAGTAAATAGTAAAATTATTATTATTTATATTAAAAAATATACCTCCTAAGGGCATCGTAACCAGACCTTCTGCGTTGCATACAACAATCTAACCACTACTACCAAACCAGTTTTATTAATTATATATAATTACTTATAGTAGTATTAGATTTGATTTAATTATAAATAGAATTAGAATATAATTATATTTCACAAATTTAATAAAGTATTGATAAATTATAGAATTATTCTAAGAATACAAAATAATAGTATGATTATTATTATATATATAGTATTATAATATGATAGTTATTAATTATATAATATAAATCGAAAATTATGATGAATAATAACATCTTATTTGAATTTTTTTAAATGCTCAAAATAACCCTACAAAAATATTTTGAAAGGCTTTTCAAAATAAGCTATGTTGAAAGTTGGCACATATTAACTGGTCCAGGGGCTGGTTGCTCTGAGATTGGCCAGATACAATCCCAACAAGGACAAACCTTATTTATAGAAATTATTGGGTTACTCTGGGATTTTGTAAATATATCTTAGCCGAGATCAAGCTCAGCAATATTTCTATATTCCTAATCCTTATTTCATTTTTGAATGTTTACAAATATTCAAAATATAATTATGTACCTAAGTTAAATATTACTTAATTATAATTCGATTATTAAAGGATGTACATAAGAGTTCTATATAGTTTCGGAAAGCCCATTTAATTTCAAGTATAATCAATAGATAATTAAATGTCTATTATCATAATAGCAGCATAATAATTATGCTTAGATTAATTTGTCATGCTCTTATAAGTCTATTAAGCAATTAATAGCAGCATAATAATTGCATAATAGACTTTTAATAGCACCATAATTATTATAATAGCATGACAAATTATCATAATAGCAGCATAATAATTATGCTTATATTAATTTGTCATGCTCTTATAAGTCTATTATCATAATAATTATGCAATTAATAGCAGCATAATAATTGCATAATAGACTTTTAATAACACCATAATTATTATAATAGCATGACAAATGAATAGCAGCATAATATAATATTATTAAATATTTAATATTATATTATTTAATAAATATACATTTACAACACAATGTAAACATTCGAGGCTATTATATATATGCTATTATCACATAATTAAATTATTATGAGGCTATAATTGTTTCCTGGGTTAATTAATTATACTATCATATAGTTTATAATATAAGTACAATTATATAATCAATTCAATATCGAAATAATATTTGTTGAATATTTTATATAATTATAATAGTTTTAAACTAAGTTTATATAATTATAATAATTATAATAAGTATTACTTAAAGTAAATATTAATACAATTTATGTTATTCAGTTGCATACTATTAATTATAATATTACAATTATACAGGATATCTATATAGTTTCTAGATATAATAAATACTATTTGTATGATATGATAACAAAATAAGTACAATTTTATATGAAAAATAATTCTATTCTAATTATATTTATAATTAAACCAAAACTAATACTACTATTAGTAATTATACATAATTAATAAAATCCGATAGGTATACCTATAGTATAGTGGTTAGATTGATGTATGCAATGCAGAAGGTCTGGCTACGATGCCCTCAGGTGGTATATTTTTTATTTTATAATATATATTTTTTTAATATAAATAATATACTTATACTATTTAACCTATTTACTATTTACCCTACTTACCCTATTTACACTATTTAGGCTATTTACTAGACATTATTTTAAAGTATTTTACAAGAAAAAGCATATTCATTATATAATTAGCATACTTATCATATATAAAACAAAACATAAAACAAATAAAATTCCATTCAATATTAATATTATTATTTAATATTTTATTATCATATCTATTAAAAATATTATATATTATGAAATATATTGAACTAGACATTATTTCGAAACACTAAGTGTGTTCATTATTATATTTTATATTATGTATAAATATATATATATATATATAGTATAGGATTATATAGGACCCATATTTCATATTTTAATATTTGATCCTATGTATTATAAATTTAATAAGGACACCTATTTGTTATCCTAAGTACCATCAAATTGTCCAAGTTTTATACAAATATATTTTGAGAGCTACTCGAATGTCCGACGCGAATAAAATTAGCTAAAAATTCCCAGAACAACCCATCCTCTATCTAACCTAGGATATTTTTTTTGCTGTAATATATGTATTTTTGTCCAGAACAACCCGATTTACTGAGAATTATCCAGAGATTGTCTCTGGATAGTGATAGGAAATATTTTATTTCCAGAGTAACCTGCTCCTGATTATTAAGTATAATAAATCCATTAGTTTATACACAATATTATATTTGAAAGAAGGAGAGGATAATAATGCTGAGATTTATTGTGAACAATAGCCATGTCGTAATATGTGACATTATATATATATATATAATAATTAGGGATGTGTATAAGATGTACAGATAATTCGGACTGTGTCACAGTCTATAGGCTACAATAATAAGTTTGGCGAATATAAATTCCTATTAAATAATAGCTTGGTATCTATATTTAGAGCGCTAACATTATATATATATCTTTGGTAGGAATACATATGTGTAGAAGGCACATGGATATATATATATATAAATATATAGATTATAATAATAAGTAGTTATATATATATGTCAGCATATAACACCCCCTTTATACATTTATATCTACAAGTCAATAATAAAAGTGGGGATCGTACATTATTGTTAGATCAACGCAGCGCTACGGTTGACGAGGTTTGATTATCTAGATCAGGACCGGGTGTCAACGGACTAGTTGTGAGTGCGATATCCCTGGGATGAGAATGTAATGACACACTACGGAGGGGAATAACTACATCTGAACCGAGTATCGGTGGAGTAGAGGGTAGGGCAAGAGATCTTGAGTGATTCTCTGATGCATCTCGGTGTGTTGGTACTACCTCCTGACAGGGCGTCGACGGGGAAGTAAGGCGGATATCTCATAGATTTCTCCCGAAGGTAGAACAATCCATACTGCGGATGTTGTAACTCCGAAGTTTCATAGCTGGCTTCCATGTCTTTGATATGTGGTCACGCTGGTGAATGTTTGTGAGGGGTGTTATGTTGGACAGGTACAATGAGTCTTGTTTTTTACTAGTGTCGTGTGGTTGACATATTGGATGATAATTTATTCTCATTTGACAAGTCTACGGGGTAGGTGCTAGGTAAAGGGTTTGCTAACTTGTGGCTGTAGAGCAGTTCAGTGGGGCTTTGTGTCTATAATTACTGGTTTAGATCATAGTAGAAGTTTCGACATCTGGAAGTTCTCAGACATCTCAAGCTCTGCATGGTTCCTCGGCTAGGCCTTTACTTAGGAAGTGGTATGCCTGCTTGTCACGTGGTTGAATCCCCATTCGGATGCAAATATTCGGAACTCTTGTGACGAATATAGTCCTCCGTTGTCGCTAAGTAACCTGTCTAGGATACCATGTTTTAGATGATCTACAATGGTTGCGCTGGTGCACGCATAGTGTATATGAATGGGAATTGAGTATAAAAATCAAATATAATGAGGTACGTGATATTGTTATAGTGGACAAAATGTATACTTAGGTATTGCCATGAGTGCGTCAGTGTGTCATATGGCAATATAGGTTACTTATACAGAAGAAAGTAAGGCTTGAAGGGTTTCGTCTCCCGTTTCTAATTTTAAATATTCTATCTTCTGTGTCCCAAACATCAATGGCTTATCTGGACATCAAGGTATATGTGTTCACTGGCATCTGATGGTAGGTGAAAATCTATCCGTAGCTCTATTCCTGGCTTTAAAAATATTAGCGTGAAATCTTACTGCTGCACTCGTAGTAGCATTTTTTGGACTCGGGTTGGTGCTGTGAAGAAATTTTTCTGGGTGATCATCAGGGATGGGGTCAAATACGTATTTATATTTTGATTTGAATAATTATTCAGTGATGTATTTGTATTTGAGTGTCGTATTTCGTGTATTTGATCAAATACAGTTTCAAATACACTTTTAAAAATATTTTAATTTAATAATTTAATAGAATGTAGAATTTAAACAATTAATTTATGAATGTAAAAAAATTAACAAAATATTTACCATTTATATTAAAGAATACATTTATTAAATAATACAAATAATATAATAGAACAATAATTTTATGAATACTATATAAATAAATTAATATTCTATATAGAATATGTATGTGTTATAAATTATAACTTATAATATCCCAAGCAATCAGTCTATTGTTTACAGTTTTTTATTGTATTGATTTTCTTTAGGAATTAAATATATTAAAATAGATTTCAATTAATTATTATGCAATCTGGTATAGAGATAGGAATTATTATTTTATGATTTAATATTTGTATTTTATATTTATATTAGATTCTCTCTCTAGAACTCATATATCATTTATCCATTCATTACTCTAATTCTACGTCTTCTCCTTAATATTTAAAAATTATACCACCTATCTACATTGCTTTAATTAACCTATTAATATCATATATCCAATACATATCAATCACTTACTATGTAATATCTATATATATATATATAATCTAGGGATAAGGATTATTATTTTATATAAAATATAATCATATGATTTAAAATATGATTAAATCAAATGATTTAATATTTAATGTGTTAATATTTGTATTTGTATTTGATATATATTTGTATAAAAATGTAATAAATATTTGTATTTGTATTTGTATTTGATAAAGTATATTTGACCCCAACCCTGGTGATCATCTGCACTCGTGGTCAGACTTAATAATGTGAAACCATTCGATTCCGAATATTACGGCTTACATTTATTTTTCGATATATACATAACTAGTCTCAGCGGGGCTGAATATCTTAGATGCGAAGGTGATGGGGATTTCGTCTTGTTGGATGGATGTAGGAGGATGGCGTCAAAGTAATTGTATGAAGCGTCTACTTGAATTGTTATCTTCTTCTTTGTCGCATAATATGATAGAGTAGTATATTTATTCTTCCATGTTATTGAATATATTAGGTATTCGACATCTTTTTTAAGAAGTTAACATAGAAGTATCGTAAGGTGTGACAGGTCTTTATTAAAGGGCCACATGTAGTTCGCGATAACTATGAATTATAATTCATAGGTATCGCGTAATAATTATGATAATGATAATTATCAATGGCTTGCGGAGAATCTTGTGAGGTTATCTGTTGAATTAACTTCTCACACTTGGGGTCGGTATGTACGCCATCATTGTTGAAGAGGAGATCATTAGTCATATATATATATATATATATATATATATGCATGGATATTTGTGTATACATATAATATATTATATCAAATTATTATATATATATATAAATTGTTGTTATGTATTAATCACTGTCTAAGTTGTGTAATACTAATATATTACACTGTTAAGTTGTGTGTATATATGGGAGTAAAATGTCAAGGCTTATTTACGTTAATTGGTTAAACTTATTCTTCAAGAGATTATATATAGCGGACCACCGCAGATGTCTGAGCGTGGGGCGATAATGCGAGACGGCAGAAACATACATTGTACGTGCGTCGTGATACCAGGCACTAGGCGTATATGTGCTGATATTACGTAGATGTACAATATCGACGCATATATATAAATAAAATATATAACATCCCCTCTTCTCCCTATTGGTTATCGAAGAGGGGTTGGGGTCATTCCCTCTTCTCACGTATGGAAGAAGGATATCATGTTGGAGGTGGCCATGGGGATGGCAATACATGCATTGTGCGCTCTTAGAGCGTATAATGAATTAGAGTGACATACACCTTGGCCACATTTGTGACATTTGATATTTATAGTTATTTAATGTTTGCCTAACGTCCGTATTCCCATGTATATAATATATATATAGTGGAAGTATATAGTAGTAATTATATTAAAAATGTAAATAAATATAAGGTTGTATACAAATTAAAAAAAAGTATGACAATTTTGTATATCTTATTTAATAAGTTATTATATATTATAAATTATAATTTATAATATAATATATATTATATAATATACCTGGTACTAGGTTAAATATCGTGATTTTTGTAATACTCTATGATATAGTCTATTATAGGAATTATCTTAAAGCAGGCCGCCGATTGTTATTATAATAATGTCAGAGTTCATTATAATGCAGCTAAAAAATACAGAAAAATAAAACAAAACCAAATAAATTAAACAACCCCAAAATAAAAATTGAACTCTAACAATATAATAATAATAATCGGCGGCCGTCTTTGATATTAACGTATCAGACTATATGATAGACTATGGGTGCACTATCGGTCACATTATTTTACTTTACTCTAAACTCCACTCCACTCGTCGCCATGTGTTTGTATTACACGAGTGGAGTAAAGTTTAGAGTAAAAAAATGTACTCTACTCATGTTGCTCTAAACTCTACTCGACTCGAGTGGAGTAAAGTTTACTCTACTCGATTCGAGTAGAGTAAACTTTACTCCACTCGGCGTATTTTGCGTGCGTTTTATCCGTGACCCCAGATATTGTGTCAATAATAATAATATACTTCATTATCTTTGGATACATTCCTCAGAATATTTTATTTATTTATTATTTGATATTTATATATATTTATAATTATGAATAAATTATTTAAATTCAACAGTGAAATGACGGTATATATTTTGGATATATGGGGTGAAGAAATTGCGAATAATAATGGTACTACCATTAAAAATATTACACTCTATAAAAAAATGGGTATCATGTTTAACAAAAAATTTAATTTAAACATATTATATAACAAAATAGAAAAGAAAGTCTTATATGAAAAAGCGAAATACAATGCGGTAAGTAACATGATATACAATGTTATTTAAATGTAATTTATAATAAATTAGAAAAGAATCTTATATTTATATTATAAAACTAAAAATGCTTTCACAACAACAAAAACAGCTCGATTTTTATAACCCAATATCAGCGATATAAAAATATAGCATTTTCGTCTATTCCGATATTGGGAGCTTGACGCACGCCTTATGCGTGTGTTTATTATTAAATTACCTATTATCACATATTACATTTATGATTTGTTTAATATCTAGTAAATATTTTAAAACGATTAATTTGAAGCACCTGCTATCATGTGTTTATTATTTGGTGTGAAAGCAGATTTATCATAAAGTTTATGCTAGACTATCTACGGCTTTACCACTTGTATATTAATTCACTTCTATAATATAAGTATAATTCATCATTATAATTAAAAGGGGTTCGTTCTGAAACGGTGACAATATTTATATAAAGTGTTATATTTAATATACCTAATATTATTATATATATATATATATATATATATATATATATATATATATATATATATATATATTATAGTTGCATCTACTTGTAATTAAATAGTTTTCAGAAAATATATACAATTCCTATGTACGTATAATATTCACATTATAATTAAGTAATTTCAAACTTAATATTTATTATATTTTCGAAAATGAATTTAAGTATTATAAATAAAATTCTAAGTATTATAAAGTTTATGTTAATATTGGATTATGTGGTAATTAAAATACTATATAATATATAATTAATGAGGCTAATTATTATAATTGACATTAAATAATTATTTTAAAAATTACAAACAATTATGATTATTAAATAAATCTACTCTATTATACTAAAATGGTTAAATTAAAAAAAATGTTGTTTTGCATAAAATAATTTAAGTATATTGTGTTGATTATAATGAAATGGTTAAATTAAAGATTAGCTTTGGATTAAATAATTCACGTTAGAGACATAAATATATAATATGATAAATATATATTATTTTATATAATATAACTTACAACTTAATATTCTATCACCGTTATCTATATATATATATTATTAATTAATTATTTTTACCACAGCTTAACGATTATTTACAAATTAGCGGCAATGGGCCTGATGATGTAAATGCACCTACATGCACCAACTACGACAGAATTAATGCATTCTTGGGGTCGAGGGCTCTTCAGAACCCCCCACTTATCCTTGGAACAGGTTAATTAATAATAATTTATAATTGATATATAAATATATATATTTACTTGTAGGAATAGAAAATACTGAGGAGCAAAATACAACATCCACCCCCACTTCCACTCTCAGTTCAACTCCCACTTCCACTCTCATTTCAACTCCCACGTCCACTCTCACTTCAACTCCCACTCTCACTTCAACTCACACTTCCACTCTCATTCCCACTCACACGTCCACTCTCACTTCAACTCCCGTTTCCACTCTCACTTCAACTCACACTTCCACTCTCATTCCCACTCCCATGTCCACTCTCACTTCCACTTCCACCCCCACTTCATCCAAACCCTCATTAAAGAGAAGACGGACTGAGAGTGGAGACATTTCCGTGACTCTAAATAAAATTATGGAGTCACGGAATATAATGTTTAACCAAATTAACAATAATACGGAAATGAAAAAGGACATACACAATTTAAATATAAAATTAGATAAAGTAGATAACAAATTAGATGAGGTAATTAATACAGTAAAAGATATGAATAATCAATTAAAATTATTAATAAGTGCCATTAATGATGCAAATAATATTGTGTTATGTTAAGTATATTGTAAATAATAAAAATTAAATATAATATATTCGTTTATTTTTTTTAGTTAATAGATATTAAATTAGAGAGTATTATTTATATTAAATAATGTTGTATATATAGATCACCCGATATAAAAAACACGTAAATATAATATAATTTTTGTTATAATATTGACATTAAATAATCTCGTATATGCGTCTCACCCGATTGTGTTCCATCTCTTCCATTTTCCGTCTCAGGTACACTATCCTCCGTTTCAAAATCCCAAACATTGGTATCATCCGTATCAATACAAAGATTATGTAAAATAAAACATGCATAAATAATATAGGGTAAATTGTCCATCTTTGTATCTTGACGTTTGAGCAGTATTCTGAATCGGCATTTTAGTAATCCAAAAGCCTGCTCGATTGCCATCCGAGCACTCGACTGTCTAAAATTAAACCTATCTTTGTTCTCAGACAGATTTATACCGGGATAGGGTTTAACTACCCAT
>OZ025241.1:25725558-25773058 GCA_964019155.1 Osedax fenrisi | reverse complement strand
AAATATAATAAAAATAAATAATAAATTAATTAAAATGTATATTTTTTATTAATATAATATTTTATTTTTTTATTTTATATATATGATCCATATGTAATATAAATTCTAAATCCATCAATTCCATATAGACATATATCCAACAATACTACGTATTTCATTGAAAATGGTGTGTCTACTAAACAGTTATTTTTATGGATCCAATATATATAGAGTGAAAATTCAATCATTATTTAAACTTACCCATTCTATTGATTTTTAAATTATTAATAAATAATATACAACTTTATTTCCTATATATTAATTATATAATTTTATTATAAGTCAAATTTATACCAAAAGTGATACATTATTGCCCTAAACTATTTGGTGGACACGAAATTGTCCTCCAAATAATCATGTCTACCAAATGATTAATATTATGCAAGAAATGTCAACCAAATCTGGTATGTTCATATATATATATATATATATATATATATATATATATATATGATTACGATGATGATATAGGGTTTAAGCACTATGGTGCTAATTGTATTCGTATTTTATCGTATTATTTTATTCCCGTATGAAGGGATGTATACAATAGGGACATGTTCGCTCGTACTGGAAGGACATAATACTACGATAACAATACGATAACAATTATATAATAATAAAACGGTGAAGATAAAACGAGATAGAAATATCGAATACAAAATAAATATTTTGGATGATTTAGAGATTAGATATAGAGAGAAATTATAAATATATTCTCTATAATGGCATCACTAAAATCCAATTCCCCACTCGACCCTATTCCGCTTACTTTACTTCGTACCCTATCGTCATTGTTAATTGAATCCATAACAATGATCATTCATGCGTCCCTTATTACATCCATCGTACCAAAGTCTATGAAACACTCATATATAACCCCAATTATAAAAACACTACCCTTAGCCACTCGAACCAGTCGAGCTATCGACCCATTTCCCAGAGTTCATCAATCTCTAAGACCTTGGAGCGAATTGTATCTGCTCAACTTATACACTATATCACTACCAATTCAATTATTAGTAAGTTTTAAAGTGCTTACTTACCCCATCGGAGCACTGAATCAGAACTGAATCTTATCATTAATGATCTACTCCTATCCCTTAATAACAAAGCCCCATGCTAATAAGGCCCCTCCGGATCACGGCATGAAGTCGTAAAGGGAATTGCCATTTCCACAAGCCTCGTGTCCTTTTGGGACATGATACATTAGATACGATTTGTTACACGCGAATCAAGAAAGTGGTTTTCTTGTATTGAGTAGTTGACTAACTAACCCACTCGGGTCCTCACCCAAGAGTGCCTTACGTACCAATTTCAATCAAAAACAATTCCGGGGATTCATTATCAATATCATCAATCAGTAGGGGCTCAATCAGGTTCGGGCTGCCGCCATTGTGCACTACGGCGCGTACTCTTGCGAAATTCATCATAGATCCATCTACCCTTCTTCAAACTCGGACACTCATAATCATCCAAACACGCTTAGACCACCCAATCGGTAAAAGCTCATCGTAACTCGTTTTCGATAAAGTCTCCCGCCAATTAAGAATACATGCACTGACTAATACATTACTCATACCGCTTTTGGCTTTATCCCAAGACGTGATGTACTCTTTCGAGTAGTAGTTTACCTTCTCGATGTGAGGATTCTCCAGAGAGAAATTATCCGCCACAATCGATATATCCACTACCCACACCACTCCCAAATCTGTCTTCCAGAAAACTAGATCCGGTTTTCTTAGGCCGACAATCGTTTTAATTCTTAATTCGACCAGCACAGTGTATTCCTTCTTAACGAATTCCTTTTCCAGATATTTCACAATTGAGTCGTGTCTTCGCAGTCTTGCATAATGTGTTTTTGAGCAGCTTTGTAAGATATGTCCTACTGTTTCTGTACTGTTACATGCATCACACCTGTTTGAGGATAGATAAAAATACCTTTTTATCCTAGATTTAGTTTGGCAGCTATTGAACTTCAGAGATAGAGCTCCGATGTAGGCATTACCCCGCATCAGAGATGTCCCATCCACCATCCAGCTATTAACGAACCCGAGAATCGAGGCATCCTTCATACCACGGCCATCGTACTTAGATACCAA
Source organism: Osedax fenrisi (assembly GCA_964019155.1). Lineage (NCBI taxonomy): Eukaryota > Metazoa > Annelida > Polychaeta > Sabellida > Siboglinidae > Osedax > Osedax fenrisi. Next base: position 25,770,920 of record OZ025241.1, on the reverse strand, counting down.
TTCCTTACCCCAAGTAACTTCCACCATCTTTAGACTAGTACATTCAATTCCCGATCTTTCAATAACGGTTGACTTTCGTAGGTCAGTGGAGAGGGAAGTAAGAGCTTTAGTTACCGGGTCCAAATAACTCAATAACCCAGCCCTCCTATTCCCACGAAGAATCGGAATTGTATCAGTGAAGCACTGAAACCTAAATCCCCCGTTGTCGTTACTAGCGTAAAAGAAACCCATAGGAACGTCTTTCAGTAGGTGTATCCGTCTTCTAACGAATCTCCGTACAAGGTAGTCCAATTTAATCCAGGTCTGTTTATACGAAACTCCTAACACCAGAAGGTGATTAAGAGAAGGTAATACATTGTTTAGGAGCATAACAATTCTCTGTTGAGGTTTGAGCGGAGCATTCGTCAGATTAACCAACGCCTGCTCCAACCTCTCGTATACGTTTTCACTTCTCAATTCCAGACCGATTTCTACGCCTAAGTACTTGTACGTCTCATCAATTTCCAATGCCTTGATACACTCACCGCTAGCCGTCTTAAGATAACTCTTAGGAAGGCAAAACTATTTCTTGCGCTTTTGGCTGACCTTAATCGACATGGATGCCGATTTAGACGAATTCAAGTTAAGCCCTGCACTCATCAGAGATGTTTCCACCCGTGAAAATAACAGTGCCGCTCCAGCCTTCGTCTGAGCCAGTAGTAAAAGGTCGTCCGCGAACGCAACACAGTTTAGTAACACACCTCCGACGGAGACCCCAATATCCTTGTTCAGATTCCTAACAACATTGTCAATGACGCAATTGAAAAGTACTGGAGACATGGTGTCGCCCTGCCGTACAGTGTACGGCATACAGTGTACGGCGTACACCTCTTCCAACCTTGATTAACCGAAAATGTTCCGAACCAATCCTTAGACGAGTAGTTGAGCCCGAGTAGCAATCCGCGATATACTTGAGTAGCGGCCTAGTGACGCCACAATACATCGCACACCTCACGATCTGCTGATGAGTAACCGTTTCAAATCTTTAGCGACGTCCAATAATGTGTTACTGACCTTGTGTTACTTGACCTATCCAGTGCCTTTGACACTCTAAACCATGACATTATTTCTTTACGACTCAATGAAATCGCTATTCATGGTCAAGTACACAGCTGGTTTATGTCATTATTTTCCTTAAGGTCCTCTTCAATAAAAATCAACTCATCCTTCTCTACCCCCTTTATCTTTATTAACTCATGGCGTTCCACAAGGCTCCATGCTTGGTCCTTAACTTTTTATTATTTATATTTTACCCATAAATTCCATATTTCGTAAATATCCTTACATCCACTACCATCTCTTTGCCGATGATTTACAAATTTATACCTCTTTTCCCATTTCCTGTGACTCCAACTCTATTCAACTGTCTATTTTTATCTGCCTCAAAGAACTTACTGACTGGTTCTCCCATAATTCCCTATTACTTAATATGTCCAAAACTAACACCATCATTATCTCCAGACCTACCTACCCCCTAATCATTACCCACCCCTTTCTACTAGCCCTCCATACATCACAATCCATAACAACTATTGGTTTCACCATCAACTCCCACATAGATTACTCTGACCACATATCTATAATTATTCGCAATGCCAATTATTGTCTTTATAATATTAGAAAATAACGCAATAAATTGACTTTTTCAATGACTAAAGTCTAATACACTCGCTAGTCTTCAGTAGACTCATATACTTATTATCCCTTCTATGCAATCTACCCCTAAAGCTTATGCTTAAACTTGAGAAGATACAACGACGTGCTATATGCACCCTATATAAACTGAAGTTCTCTTCAATAGTATCAATATCGACTCTTATGCGATCACTCGGCTGGCTTAAGTTTAGGTATATATGCAGGTACAGACTACTATGCATCACCAATAAGGTGATACATCTTAGATCTCCCGAGTACCTAGCAGATTTGATCAGTATTAAGACCCTTAGGTGAGCTAGCAGGAAATGTCACATGATCAAAATTGTGCAACGCTCGACAATCTCTGCTCACTCTGAATCTGCTTTCTCTGTGGTAGCTCCAAAATACTGGAATGCTCTACCATATAACATTAGGTATACCATATAACATTAGGTGTATGTTTGAAATCCCTGTCACTATTTAAATGTAAACTCTCAACGCACTAATTAACATTGTAACCTAACCTCCCTTTTCCTTTATTTTTATTGTACTTTATTTATTTTTTTTCCCTTCTCATGACGCCCATAATCACCACGTGATTTTTTAGTCAATAAAACATTTTAAAATAAATAAAAAATATAATAGCTTCGTTTCATATGTTACTATTGTGTACTTACTTAGGTTGCTAATATATATATTTATATATATATATATATATATATATATATATCTTATAGATACATAATTTATAATTTAATAATATATCAATTGTAGAAATAATGAAATAGAAGAATACAATAATAGGTATATATATATTTGTCTCGGGTGTAAATAAACTAGTTATCATATTACATATATATTATATTACCCCATATAGTATATTATAGTAAATACATTAAACATAAAACATTACCTAAATACATCTCCTATTTATATTAAGATGTTATTCCATATAAATACAGATAATTTAAAAAATATTATTTAATATAATCGATAGAATAGTATACAAATACATAAAGGTATTAAGATCATTACGGTATTAAAAGAAAAATAATTAATGAATTCATGCCTACTTTTATTTATTAGGATTACTATTTTTCTATATATGTTTTATATGTAATATTATACGTAGTAATTTATATAAAAATATATATTACATATATGATATATGATATATCTCACAGTGAATTGTAAATAATTATACGAATGCGTACTTAAAATATATTAATATTTTATAATCTAGCTGTATTATTTAAATATATAGATATTTAATAAATGAAATTTGTATTCATATATATATATATATATATATATATATATATATATATATAATAAATTAATGATGATTTCATATTTAATACTTAAATAATATAACAAAATTAATAATAATTCAACAAATATATAATATAATAATAATAACAATAAACAAATGAATTACAGAGAAAACCTTTTGAATAAGCGAGGTAAAAGGTATATATATATATATATATATATATATATATATATATATATATACAAATATGATCATAGTAACTAACGATATCATACACATTCGCTGCTCAAATATACATTATTTGTGTAAATAAAGATACATGTAGATACAATTAAATACCTATAAAATCTATTCGAGATATGTTAATTAATTTAAAACAAGTGATTCTAGATTGATTAGAATTACTGTCCAGCAGATTAAATAAGATTACAGACAGAGCTATAATATAATGTATAGTTAACAACTTATCAGATGATATGACTATTAGCTGAGAGAGAACTTAGCTTACTTAGGACCAGGATACTTATCATAGTTAGTTATCAATTGTAAGTGATTGCTTGTCATAGTTAATGTTACAGTATTCTATGAAAATATCTATTGTTCTAATGGATTGTTATTGTCTACATATAATGTAATGTTTGTATTTCCTGTCAATTTAACTTTAGTTAATTATATTTGAGAGATGTTCATTTTGTTAAGTTTCCTAGTTTAAATTGAATTTTAAATCTTATCGTCAATATATGTATACAATGAATGAATGAATGAATGTTTATTTATACACAAACATAACGTTTGACGTTCTCTATTGTATATACAAGCTTAAATATTATATAATTAAATAATGTCTATACAATATATATATATATAATACACATATATATCAATATATAATATATAATATAACATTATGATTTTAATTTGTTGGGTACACATTGATGTATACATTGATTTGAAAAACTCCCATTTTATTATTTATTAATAATATAAGTGATTAGTCTATTAATAAGTATCCCTGTTAATGTTTATAGACGAATACCATTGTTGTTCTGTGTATTCGACATATGGTTTAATATCATACTCTATTTGTGTTAGAATAGAAAAAATTAAAAATTCACGAATTAAGGTTTGTAGATGATTATGACATAATATTGTAATACGCAGTCGATAGAATATAAAGGACAGATTATGATAGGAAGAAAGGGAGTTTATAGATAACATTATTACTCTATTATAAATGTATAGCTCTAGAGAATACGCACTTGTAGTATATATATATATATAAATACTGGGTAATAATAATTTCATAAAAATCAAATTATAGTGCTTTTTATGAAGATACAATGACTAAAAATAAAATCATAAAATCTAGTATCAGAAAAGGATTCATGTATTAATTATTGATGTCCTATTTATGATGTATGATTACTACAATTTTAGGACAGAGCTATTACTACTAATAATAGTGATTATAGGTAGTAGGATATTGTGTGGATGAGAGTCGTAGATATATGAATAAACGAGATTATACGAAATAAAATATAAATAATATTATTGATTTTTCATTATACTGTATTAGTATAAGTAACAATAACTGTAATATATTAATGATTATTAAGCTTAATGTTGCGATGATTTATTAGGGATAGATCATAATCATACTAACATCATATATAACATAAAACCCCCGGTGAGATGAATGATATATATATATATATATATATATAGTTTTATATACTTGACAACGCTGTTAAAAATTAAGATACAGATAATTCAATTTATAGGATACAGATAGTTAAAACATCACGAAAATGTATCATGTACCCTAAATAAAGTATTCTTATTAGATGTGTATCGTAGATACTATTTATGACTAATAGATACGATTAAAACTACTTTTTTAATTTGTATAATAGATACAAATACAAATGTATACGATACTGAATTTTTGCCTTAATAGATACTGTATCGGCGATACTGCCCAGCTATATATATATATATATATATATATATATATATATATATATATATATATATATATATATATATATATATATATATATATATATATAAACATACTTGTAAGTATCATATAAATATATTGTAATATTTTTTAATAATATAATTGGTATCATAAATATATATATATATATTATAAATTAATTATGTAACGTATTTGTATACAGAAAATTTGAAGTAATTCAACCCGATCAAAGGTATTACATATTATAATATTCATTTATATAATAATATACCTACTAAATACACTGCACGCGCCTAACAATAATTGATACAGTTTAATATCTAATAAGTATAACAATAATATATAATAAGTATAGCAATGTTTGTTCGTTTTCAACACCAGTGAGGGTAATCACTTTTTTTTTACCATATTTGGTGTATAAATAAACCATCCTATCCTATAAAAAAAATATTACATCAAATATTACATCTCAAATGTAAAGTTACTTTAACAAAATTAAGTTGTTGTCAATGTAAGATAAATATAACTAAATAAAATAGTATCGATAATAATAAAGGTAGCACTTCAAATTCACGATAATAGGTTTATATAATGTGTTCATATCTCAAATGAGATAGTTATTTAAATAACAGCAATAACCCTTACAATTAATGTCATCCTATTATTGGTAATCATTGTATATTGATATCAGACAAATTAGTTAATATTGAAATTAATTGTGATTATAAGCCACCCTATTTTTAATATGAATACATTAATGATATTATCATCAAGAATGTACTAGAAAAAGTATGTAAATAATAAATTATATTTCTTTTCATTATTATTTATAATTTGATAAATTATTATTTAATACTAATTGATTTTATATTTGTCAATATTTAAATTATTCGTTTAAATATCTATAATATTAAAAAAATAGATATATTAATCGATATATTAGAATATTGTTTTAATTAAAAAAGTATATAAAAATAGTATTAAAATAAAATAATAATTAAAAATATTTAATAATTTAAAAATCCAATATATATTTTAGTATATATTTTTTACAATTTACCATTTAAATACATAGGTCTACACATACATATCTATAGACAAAATACAAGTATATCAAGTATATTTTATTTACAATTATTTTAAATCGCTTAAAAAATGCGTTAAACTTAGATAATATACTATATTATATAAAAATTAACATTAAATATAGTTATTTATACTTATACTATTATAATATACATTATCCGGTTCAGATTTATAAAATATTTATAAATATTTATCGCGAACATTTTAAATTATTGTATAACCTAATAAATTGAATACAACACTATTAGTATTGGAGCTCCGCCAACATATATATCCATTTTAACATGTAGAATATATGAGATATTTTGAAACTTCGATTAATTTCATTACAAAATGTTATTAATCTATATCTATTATAATTAATATGTTATTAAGCCAGTCGATTAATATTTTAAATAACACGTACATTTTATTAGTAAGTTCCTATTTATTATTGATATAGTTTTTATTAAAATTAAAATAATTTTTTTCTGAATATTATTATTATTATTTTCAATATTATTATTATTTTTTACATATTCTGAAATAATAAAAATAATAAAAAAATTATAAGATTATTGACTTAATGTACATAATATCTTATATATTTTGACATAAAATAAACATTATTTTTAAAATATATATATATATATATTGTTATTTTAATAATACTGTCTATACTAATTATCCATGTCTTTTATTTATTTGTTCTTGATTAAATTTGTCATATTAATTTATTTAATTTTAATCAAGAACAAATAAATAAAAGACATGGATAATAGTATAGACAGTATTATTAAAATAACAATATATATATATATATATATATATATATATTTTTTAAAAATAATGTTTATTTTATGTCAAAATATATAAGATATTATGTACATTAAGTCAATAATCTTATAATTTTTTTATTATTTTTATTATTTCAGAATATGTAAAAAATAATAATAATATTGAAAATAATAATAATAATATTCAGAAAAAAATTATTTTAATTTTAATAAAAACTATATCAATAATAAATAGGAACTTACTAATAAAATTACGAGTTATTTAAAATATTAATCGACTGGCTTAATAACATATTAATTATAATAGATATAGATTAATAACATTTTGTAATGAAATTAATCGAAGTTTCAAAATATCTTAAACATTATTATATATGATAATAGTAATAATAATATATTGTAAATATTTACATTATAACTATAAACTATATATATATATAGTTTACATATCTAAAATTATCTATGATACAAATATATATATATATATATATATATATATATATATATATTGTTTGTATCCAGGAACTTAGATGAAGTTTTTCACTTATAAATATATATGACTCTAATGTCTCTTCGAAGCTGCTCTTATGTTAAGACATCCATGGTTTTAACCAGAGCCGATAATTTATTTATATACAATTATATAAGATCAGAGGAGTAGGGGAGAGTAGTGGTGAATCACATTCTTTGCCTACTGCTGCCTTCTATTCATAATAAGGGTTAGGTACAGAATGCACCATTTTCTCTTCCAACTATCTTTGTCGGCTCCTAGTGCCACTCCCTGGAAACCACTTCAGCAAGTGGGCTAAGACAAATGATGGGAGAATACCTGCACTGTATTCGAGCGGAAGAGTTACTAGTTAACCAACGGTTAAGAGCGGATGAAGATTTAATATCTCAACGGTCAAGTGCACATCGTATAGCCAATCTATCATAAACCATAGTTACGATGATACGAATAGTCTGGAGAGGAGACAGGCACCGCTAGAATCTTAATGCCTGGAGTAAGAACACATGACAATTACAAATATAAAACATTCAATGCCGGATCGGCCGAGCCCCGGAATAACAACGCCCGCGCATCCCATCGGTAAATCCCAGGATGGATGTGATAAATCGACTACTGGATTGAATAATATATTAACAACACAACATAAAACAACACAACGAACGACAAAGACAATTAATAAACGAAGAATACAACTAGCAACGAATATTACAACGATAGGAACATGGAATGTTCGTACGCTTAACGGAGTAGGGAAAATCCAAGAACTAACGAGAGAACTTGATCGCTATAGATGGGATATTATTGGACTTGCTGAGACACGATGGAAAAACTCTGGTGAAGTAATAACAGACGAAGGTCATAAAATTGTCTATAGTGGACAAGAAAAATACCATCAACAAGGAGTAGCTTTTATCGTTAGAAAAGAGCTTACCACATCGATCCTCAATTACAGCACAGTTTCCAGCAGAATTATATCAATAAGATTAGCTTCACAGCCAGTAAATATGACTATCATTCAGATTTATGCTCCTACAAGCGATTATAATGACGAAGATATCGAAGTTTTTTATGAAGATATAGAACAAACAATGGCAGCGGTACATAAAAAAGACTTACTGATTATACAAGGTGATTGGAACGCAATAGTAGGTGATGCAAATAAAGATTGGAGTAATGCTGTAGGAAAATTTGCGCTCGGGAAAACAAACCCAAGAGGCATCAGACTTCTCGAATTTGCTACCAAACATAATTTTACACTTTCTAACACACTTCACCCGCAAAAAGATTCAAGAAAAGCTACGTGGCACTCGCCAAATGGTCGTACCCATAACCAAATTGATTATATTCTAGCACCATTGAGATTCAAATCAAGTATACACATGTCCTCAACTAGAACATACCCTGGAGCTGTAATAAACAGTGACCACGACCTTGTTCTCTGTAACATGAGACTGAAACTACGATCACAAAAAATGAAGAAAAGCAATAGAATACGATATGATCTAAAAAATTGAATAATGCAACTATAAGCCTACAGTACAAAGAAGATTTGAAATCGAAGCTATCAGACATCAATATTAATGAAATATCAACTGACAATGCATATACGCAAATTTCACAGTCATTAACAAGTACAGCAGAAAATGTTCTAGGAAAATACAGAATAAAAAAGCAACCTTGGATAACTGATGAGATTTTAACGCTATGTGATAAAAGAAGAAGTCTAAAATCAACCAAACATCAGAGTACTGAACATGCAGAAGAATATAAACGAGTCCACAACCTTATTAGAAGAAGTATGAAAGAGAAAAAAGAAGATTGGCTTAAATCCCAATGTAATTCAATTGACCACGACCTAAAAAGAGGTGTTCATAGCAAGAGAGCGTATAACACGATAAAAGCAATCACTAACTCTATAGACAGGAAAATGTCAAATATTGAAGATGCTAACGGAGTACCAATAGAAGATGATAGTGCAAGATTAGAAAGATGGACGGAATATTGCAGAGATTTATATAACTACCCAATTAAAACTGATCAATCTAAGTTACATAATACTCGAGAAGAAAATGAAGAACAACCATTACCCATATTAAAAGAAGAAGTAATCAATGCCATAAGAACCTTGAAAAATGGTAAGTCACCAGGTATTGATAATGTGCCAGGTGAACTTATCAAAGGAGGAGGTGAGGCACTATACGATATACTTACCAAGCTATGTCAGAAAATCTGGTCTACAAACCAATGGCCTGAAGCATGGACGACTTCTTTAATTATACCTATTCCAAAGAAAGGCGATCTCAAAAAATGTTCAAACTATCGTACTATAAGTCTGATCAGTCACACGAGCAAAATTTTATTACGGATCATACTGAATCGCTTAACACCACAAGCAGAAGATATTCTGGCTGATGAACAAGCAGGTTTTAGAAAGGATCGCAGTACAACAGAACAAATTTTGAATTGCAGAATATTAATGGAAAAACATATGGATCATCAACGACAAGTCTACCACAATTTCATCGATTTCAAGAAAGCCTTCGATAGAGTATGGCATGATGGTTTGTGGAATGTGATGTCTGAATTTGGGATAGGCAATGACTTGGTAAAAATCATAAAGTCACTCTACGAATCAGCAAAAAGCGCAGTACTATTGAACAACCAGATAGGAACTAAGTTCGATACGACAGTAGGAGTTAGACAAGGCTGCTTACTATCGCCAGTTCTATTCAATATATTTCTAGAAAAAATAATGCAAGACTCTCTAGTAGATCAATCGTCAAGTATAGCAATAGGAGGAAGAAAAATCAACAACTTAAGATTCGCTGATGATATAGATCTCATCGCTGGTTCAGAAAGTGAGTTGCAATCCCTCACAGATTCTCTAGAAAAAGCTTCGACATCATACGGTATGGAAATTAACCATGAAAAAAGTAAAATTCTTGTAAATGGAGATCATTCAACACCACCTGTGATCACTATGTACGGCAAACAACTTGAAATTGTTCAAAATTTCAAATATCTGGGAGCAATGCTAACCGACACCGGAAATTCAAAGAAAGAAATCCAAATAAGACTAGCGACAGCAGTTACAGCCCTTGTGAAATTGGAGAAGATCTGGCGTAGTGGAGAAATTGATTTCAAACTTAAATACAGACTCTACATCTCTCTAGTTATTTCAACATTGTTGTACGGATGCGAAAGCTGGACCTTACTAGAAGAATCTAAAAAGAAGATACGTAGTTTCGAATCAAAAGCACACAGACGACTTTTAAATATTAGCTATAAACAAAGAAAAACTAATATATTTGTAAGCAATGAAATTAATAAAAAAGTCGGCCCATATGTACCACTTCTGGATATTATCATGAGAAGAAAAATGACCAAATTCGGACATATAACTCGTCACGATTCGTTAGCTAATACTATTCTTCATGGATATGTTGAAGGTGAGAGGAAAAGAGGAAGACCTAAAAGAAATTGGATGAATGATATATTCGAATTTTCCCATCTTTCTCTTAGGCAACTTTTAGATATTGCAAAAGATCGTTCGAAATGGAGAAAGTTGTGCTATTCATTATCATGTGTTCCCCCTACGATGGCGACGTCACGGGACTAAGTAACTAAGTAAGTATATATATATATAGTTTACATATCTAAAATTATCTATGATACAAATATATATATATATATATATATATATATATATATATATATATATATTGTTTGTATCCAGGAACTTAGATGAAGTTTTTCACTTATAAATATATATGACTCTAATGTCTCTTCGAAGCTGCTCTTATGTTAAGACATCCATGGTTTTAACCAGAGCCGATAATTTATTTATATACAATTATATAAGATCACTTCTAAATAATATTTATCACCCATTTTATAAAATTAATTAATGGTCCGGACGAGGGTCGATCCCGTGTCCTACTGCTTGTGTGTCTGACGTATTAGCCACTGAGCCACACAGGCAGTTATATATATATATATATATATATATATATATATATATATATATATATAATATGATATTACTATAAAAAAACATTTAATAATATATAATATATTATTTCATTTGTTAAAATATAAATAGCGTGATATATAATAATAATACTTATTAATATTATGATTTTTATTACCAGATTTAGGTAATGCCAGGGTAATTATGGAAAAAGTTTTTCTTTATTAGACAATTACCTCTTTATTAACATGATTATATTTATGTCATAATTGAATAACATGATATAGAAATATAACATGAATATATTATGTATTTAATAAATAAAATATATATAAATAATTATGATTACTTATATATTAGATAATACTGGTTTATTATGAATAATAATACTTATTATAAAATATTATCTAAATAATTAATAAATATAAAAATATAATAGTTCAGGAAATTGCTGTTCTATTTTTCTATGGGGATGCGGTATACTTTTCTGTTGCTGTTTCTGTTTTTTTATGGTCCCTTCTATGATGCCTAATACTGTATTAGGTTTACTATGATATTACATTTATTATAATTATTATTTATATTTACCGCTAATATACATTTTATAATGACAATATATGTATTGATTATCTATAGAGAATTTTGCTGAACAATATAAATTGATGATAAAATTGTCATGCGAAAATGGAAAATGTTTCGGTTAGATATTTTGTAATTAATTAGTTAATTTAATAATATTAAAATCTAAAAATAAATATTTAACATAACACCGTAATCAAATTGATAACGTGTAACATTAATGTACACAGATAGTCCTGGTATACGATTATCCTGTGTAAACAATACTTGCAGTGTAGATGGTACATACGAATGTGCTGTTGTTGTGGATGCTGAATATTGTTATTGTAAGCTAGGTTATCACGGACTTACGTGTGAAGAAGGTTATCCACATCACCTTAAGTCAGCACTATCGTACAAATCATAAGTTATAAAATAAACATATGTAAATCAATTGTTTATAGTAATAGCATAAATTATGAAGTTTATTATGAAAATTAAAAAATTATAAAATATAAATTCGTGATACCTTGACTTTGATTTCACGCTATATATCTATACATCTATCTCTTGTCATGTATATCTCCCGCGAAACTTCCATATTCACTCTCTTCGTTTAATTATACATCAGATTTCGTTTAAAGTTATCCAAATAATCGCCTCATAAACCACTATATATCACATCAACTACTTCATTTATTACTACTTTATCTTTCTGAATTTTTATTTTATAAGTTGTAAACCATATACAAATATATTGCCATGTATGTATTAGATTTTATTATCTCAAATCTGTGTAACATCTTTCTTTCCGAACTCAACTATCTCCATATATATAAGAATAATTTTATAACTATATAATACTAAAATCTTAATTAAATTACGTAAATATTATAATTCACTTTATAAACGGATACAAATTCTCGTAATTCGCTAATTGTTAAACTGTATTATTATAATGTATTGTACCCTTCGCAACTATTTACCTTATTGTATAAATCTGTATTTAGATAATACTTTAGATTTCATTTTAGTTTAATTTATTTTCGTCTTAATTATTGTATACTCTATGGACCTCTGTCATGCATGTATATATATATATATATATATATATATATATATATATATATATATATATATATATATATATATATATATATTATATTATTATATAATATATCTAAATAAAAATAGAATACAAATGTGAATCCACTGGTTGTGGAAATGGTATATGCATATATTTAAATAATAAAGCGACGTGTTCTAATTTAAATCAATGGATGACATCACATAAAGATAAATTGAATAATAAATTTCTTCGAGATATATCGCTACCAGGTTATAGTAATTAATTAAATTAATTATTACACTTTCAGATATAATTAACAAATAGTATTTAAATTATATATATACATTAGTTATTTAAAATTATAAATTTAATAATAATAATTATGTATTAAAGTACTTAACAATAATCATTATTAAGGAATAGAGATTACTATATAAATATTATAATTTTATAAGTATATACTAAAATAAAGGTATATAATTAATACGATATAAAGATTAAATATATATATATATATATATATATATATTTATAATATTTATAATATTTATTTAATAATAACAGGTGCTAATCATGCATTTTCGAAATCAGTACATCAGTATTTAAGCATACATAGCGATCTGGTAAAACAAATGAACAACTATTCTATTATATTTACTATATTTAAGGTTATAAAGAATTTATATGATGAACATGAAATGCTTCATCCAGAATATGACATCGCATTTCATCACACAGAAACTGAACGTAACGCAGTTGTTGTCGTGCAATCGTGCCGGAGTACGCTATTTTCACGTTCACATAGAATACGACGACGGTAACATCTACGTAACTAACGTACTTCAAAGCGAATTGTTCTCAGGCCACGTGAAACAGTTAGTAGAAGTGATGGAAGAGAACCCCGATGAAATAGTCATATTTCACATAGAGAAGACGCTATTCAATGATTCAACTATTGCGCAAAGTAAATTCGATGATATGGTACATGGATATTTCAATAATGGTTGTATAAAATCTAATATATCTGATAATGCTGGAAGTTTAAAAATGTCTGATATATGGAAAAATAACGATAGATTAACCGTTTCGGCTTTCATCATCGCGGTCGTCGCGATCAGAAATATATGTCATCGCGAATCGCGACGATTATACATAGACAATTTAAATTACATTTTAAATATATCTACTTTGTGTTTATATAAAATATAAATAACTAATATTTTTTATAAATTATTGAATTTTTATATAATTTTTTAATTTTGCTATGTTTATATCTTTATTTTTATAAAAAGTATACTTATAGTGAAATAAATAATAAAATAAATAATATAAGTATTTATTTAAGGTATAACTTATTTAAACCCTCATAAATTTGTTAAATATTACAAATTATAATTCAAAATTGAGTTTATTTATTTATGAATGTATTATGATACTGTGATACATTTTACACCTTAAAAAATAGTTCTTAATTAAAAAATAGTAATTAAATACTAATGACTATAAATTCGTATTTAAAGTTCCAAATAATTATAAATATATTTTAAACTTATTTCTTAACTATTTTATCATACTTTGTGAATTATGAACCGATTTTGATAAAATTTGCTATGAAAAAATCTAAATTTAGGTGTAGTAATATCTACCATTCACATTTTAAGTAGTTCCATTGAAATTGTAAACAGTGTTTGTTTGGAAAAACGCTATCTGACATTTTAATTTTATATTATAAAATTCATATTTGTTGTTTAAAATGCCTTTAACTGATGAAGAAGTGATACGAATATTTGATGATTTACCATCAGATGACTCCGGTGCATCGTCTGGAGATAATCCTATATGTGTTAGTTATTATCGTATTTATTAGGTTATAATAAATTAATTATACAATTTAATATGTCAAATTATATATTATACTGTATAAACAATTATATATATATATTATTCTATAAATACTATGAATAACATTTGATATTAAATTGTATATTAAATATATATTTATATAATTTTTATTTGTTAACTACATTATATAATTTATTTCAAATTTAGTAAATATATATCATATATTTCAAAAAAAAATTAAAATTATTAATAATTTATTATAGTCTTTATTGATATTTATTAAATATATATGTATATATATATATTTTAAGTAAATGGGTAATGTATATTTTATTTAATATATTTTTAAAATATATTTATTTAATATCATAATTATTTATGTATAATATTCATTAACTTTGATTAAATTAACGGCATTATAAATATTCAATTTATTCTATAATTCAATTTGAATTTTATCATATTTTACTAATATAGTTTATATTAGCTAAACAAGTTATATTATAAAAAAAATACTTTTTATAAATCATTTACATTACATTACATTCATAATATACATTATTATATATTGGCTATTTTAAATGTTGCTTTATATTTATGCATTTATACATATTCAATCATAATATAAATCATTTTTATTTATATGATTATTTTTTTCATATGATTACATTTTTTATTGAATATCAGATTTATCTGAATATGATACATTAAATATGTTTTTTTATTATATATTAATTATATATATATGTTACTAAATATATAGCTATATTCATAATATATATATATACATATATATATATATATATAAATATTTAAGTTATTCTATATTTCAATTTAAATGTTATAATATTTTATTAATATAGTTTATATTAGCTAAACAAGTTATATTATACAAAAATACGTATTATAAATAAATTAATTACATTCATAATATACATTATTATAAATTAGCTATTTTAAATGTTGCTTTATATTTATCCATTTATAAATATTCAATTATATTTAAAATAATAGAAATCATTTTTATTTATACGATTATTTTTTTCATATAATTAAATTTTTTATTTAATATCAGATTTTTCTGAATATGATACATTAAATATGTTGTTTTATTATATATACATATTGATATATATATATATATATATGTTACTAAATATATAGCTATATTCATAATATATATATATATATATATATATATAATGTATTACGTTTAGTACTATAATAACATATATAATCTAATCCAAAATATACATTTTATTATATTTTAATGGTTCATCAAAGTTTAATTAGTTTTTGTAATTTTGTAATATTTCGTTTAGGTATGGGACTTGTCTGAAAATGATTCTGATGATGTTTGTATTTTATATATATATATATATATATATAATTAAATTTATAATTAATATTCATAATAATGTAAAATATTAAATTTAAGTTTCGTAACATTTATATAAAATTTAATAATATATACATGACAAATTCTAAATATACCAGACATTCCTTTAACATTTTTTTAATCGTAAAATTACGGTACCATTTTAATTTATATTTAAATATTATTCCAAACCTTGCCTGTATTAAAAACATTATGTTATGCAACAATATAATTTGTATTGCAGTATTTAGTTTTAATCGCTATAAATATATCTAATTTATAATAATTTTCATATAGAGTGATACGTCGTCTACCAGGAGTACTCGGGATCGTGGACGAGGAGGTATTCCGTCTACCATAGGTACTATGGGGAAAAGACGAGGAAGTGAAGATTATCCATCTATAGATGTTTATGTTAGTTGTATATTTATTATGTTAACGTATTATTAAATTATACGATATAAAATTACTTATTTTATTATCTTTAAATCGAAAACTTACAGTAACATTAACATTTATATTTAAATATTATTCAAAACCTTGCCTGTATTAAAAACATTATGTTATACAACAATATAATTTGTATTGCAGTATTTAGTTTTAATCGCTATAAATATATCTAATTTATAATAATTTTCATATAGAGTGATACGTCGTCTACCAGGAGTACTCGGGATCGTGGACGAGGATGTATTCCGTCCCATATATATTATATGTTATATATATACGTATATACATATATATATATATTTAATGTTTATAATAAATACACATTTTTATATAATTAGTTAGTATCAAATTAATTAAATATATGTTATTAGAAATTATAACATAAGTTACGGTTAAATAAATAGATTACATTATTCAGTTAATTATATAATATAAATAACATTTTTTTATTTAATTACATTGTTCTAAAATTATTGATTAAATTACAAATATTAAGTTTTGCTTTTATTATTATAACTAGGTGAATATTGAATATTTTTAATTTTTGTATTCTAATTCTTTTAAAATATATTTGTATGGTAAATTAATTAAATATATGTTATTAGAAAATATATTTAATTAGTTAAAAGTTAAATAAAATTATTCAATTAATTAGTTAATTATTTAGTTTAAATAAAAAATCAATTATTTTAATTACAATATTATAATAGAAAATAAAATTGGCTTTAAAAATAATATAACTTGTAATATAAAATTATCTAATATTGTATGTGTATTTATAGTTTAAAATGTACATAATTTGTTCTAAAATAATTAATTAAATTACAAAAATAAGTCTTGCTTTTATTATTATAACTAGGTGAATATTGAATATTTTTTATTTTAGTTTTCTAATTCTTTTAAAATATATTTGTATGATAAATTAATTAAATAAATGTTATTAGAAAATATGTTTAATTAGTTAAAAGTTAAATAAAATAGATTAAATTATTCAATTAATTAGTTAATTATTTAGTTTAAATAAAAAATTAATTATTTTAATTACAATATTATAATAGAAAATAAAATTGTCTTTAAAAATAATATAACTTGTAATATAAAATTATCTAATATTGTATGTGTATTTATAGTTTAAAATGTACATAATTTGTTCTAAAATAATTAATTAAATTACAAATAATAAGTCTTGCTTTTATTATTATAACTAGGTGAATATTGAATATTTTTTATTTTAGTTTTCTAATTCTTTTAAAATATATTTGTATGATAAATTAATTAAATATATGTTATTAGAAAATATATTTAATTAGTTAAAAGTTAAATAAAATAGATTAAATTATTCAATTAATTAGTTAATTATTTAGTTTAAATAAAAAATTAATTATTTTAATTACAATATTATAATAGAAAATAAAATTGTCTTTAAAAATAATATAACTTGTAATATAAAATTATCTAATATTGTATGTGTATTTATAGTTTAAAATGTACATAATTTGTTCTAAAATAATTAATTAAATTACAAATAATAAGTCTTGCTTTTATTATTATAACTAGGTGAATATTGAATATTTTTTATTTTAGTTTTCTAATTCTTTTAAAATATATTTGTATGATAAATTAATTAAATATATGTTATTAGAAAATATATTTAATTAGTTAAAAGTTAAATAAAATAGATTAAATTATTCAATTAATTAGTTAATTATTTAGTTTAAATAAAAAATTAATTATTTTAATTACAATATTATAATAGAAAATAAAATTGTCTTTAAAAATAATATAACTTGTAATATAAAATTATCTAATATTGTATGTGTATTTATAGTTTAAAATGTACATAATTTGTTCTAAAATAATTAATTAAATTACAAATAATAAGTCTTGCTTTTATTATTATAACTAGGTGAATATTGAATATTTTTTATTTTTGTTTTCAAATTATTTTTAAATATATCTGCATGGTAAATTAATTAAATATGTGTTATTAGAAAATATAAAGAAAATATATAAACTTGGTAAAGGTTATATAAAATATAATAAATTATTCAATTAATTAGTGAATTACTTAATATAAATAAAAAATTACTTATTTAAATTATGTAATTATGATAGTTTATAAAACATGATTTACAAATAATATAACTTGTAATATAACATTTTTTATCGTTGTATGTATAATATGTATTTTAACAATATATATGATATATTTATTTATAAGAAATATATGCTGGTACTCTGAGTAATATTTTAATAAATTGCTAAAGCCGAAAGGGTAGTATTATATCCACGTAAAACTGATAAATTCTGGAGGTCTAAAGAATCTATTCAAGCTAAAGATTTGGGACTTAAAATTAATTATGAAACATTTAGAAATAATATAAAAGCCGCTTATATAAATGAATCGCTAAAAGTAGTAATTGCATCACGTTCATTCAAATATTCTGAGTATTTGGATCTAGTTTTAAATACCAAGACAACAAATTATAATCAGTTAACTGATTTGTTCCGAATATTATACGAAATACGAAACGAACAATTCGATAATAGCAAGTTATTCACTAACAATGATTTAACAAGTAAAATATTAGGTATGAATTTTGTTGATACTTTATCAACAAAAGAAATGATAAAGTATAATGGATTTGATTTCAAATAAAATTGAAATTAATACATATATTTTTATTATTATATATATTTTATGTGTGTGCACATATTTAATTATAATATATATATATATATATATATATATATATATATATATATATATATATTTATATTTATATTATGAAATTATGAATAAGGTTAGAAATTCTAAAAGTAAATCTAGTTCAATTTTATGACGATATAATAAGGTCTAATGTATTTACAGATGAGTGAGTTGGAGTAGTAATATGTTGTATTAAATTAGAGGAAGCTATATTAATTAAAGCAAACATATCAATTAAAGAAATGGAAGATGAGATGTGTTGAATTACTCTAAAATTAAATTAATATAATGTTATTAGATGGTAGCAATGATAAGAGTTTATATATATTATTAATACATGAAATTTAATTATTGGAAGGAGTGCGATAAATTACTATTATATTTAGGTTCTTATTACTATCTATTTTTATAATAAATACTAAATAGTCAATGTAAATGTAAGCTAATATAAGCTTATCTTTATATACTTAAAATTGTAATTTTAAACCGCTTGTACACCGAATGTTTTCACTATTTTTTCATAAGATTTTTTTTCATAAGATTTTATTATAAAAAATCTGTTGAAAAAAAATAATTCTCATGATTTTTCCTATTTTTATAAGATTTTATGAAATAGAACATGCCGAATTTAATCTTGATAAATGTAAATAAACGTAAGATGTTATTCTGGTCAATCAGTTATCTGAGATATAATTGTCTTGGACAATCAGTTTTTATTACATTTACGTTTCTCTTTATATATGATGTATTTTTATTATTTATTATTTATTTTTAATAATATATTTATATCGATTATATATGAATAACTCAATCGTTAAATATCTAAAAAAATGTATCAATGATAAAACAGTGGACATTGTATCTAAGGTACTTTTAAAAATTATAATGTATTATTTCTATCTGTAATATCCAATTATACTGTAAATATTTAGTTTATTTACATTAATTATTAAGAAATATTTGTATAATAATTATATACGACATAATTATTATATATAATTATTATATATCATATTGATTGTTTAATTAATTTATAAATTTTATAATATGGATTATGTGATATTATATTACCCAATAAATATATTATTACATTTTAAGACGATTATATAGTATACCCAAGCAACCAGAAACTAGTTGCCGAAACGTAATATTATAGGTCAAATAATATTTTCCAATAGGTGGTAAAATTATATGTAGTTTGTGAGCAAATAAACGATTTCCTTTTACATATAAAAAAATTTAATTTGGAACGTATAATTTTATCCATAAATAAAAACCTAGTAGAACGTATATTTGTACCCATAAATAAACACTTAGTGGAACGTATATTGTTACCATAAATAAACACCTAGTGGAACGTATATTTTTACCCATACAAATATACACACAGTACAAAATAAACGTAAAACAATTCATTCATTTATTACAGGAAAAATACACAACATACGGATATTACCTAATGATCCGTTTTAGGTCCATCCCTCTTTTCTATTTATATCCGCCCTATTTCTGATCTAATTAAGAAATTTCCAAATATTCACTACCATATTTTTACTGGTGATATTCAACTGTTTACTGTTTCCCTATACATTCTCATAATACCATTTATTCTGAATTAATCGAGTGTGCTAAGATTATGGCTCCTCTCCAATAAAATACTAATTAATTCCTCTAAGACTACTGTACTTAACATATCTACTTCTGAAACTTCCTTTCCAAGCTTTACTCTAAATAACATGATTATTTCTCCGTCTCATTTCAAAAACCTAGGATTTGTATTTGATGACAAATTATCATTTAAGAATCACATATCATCCATTACAAAATCCTCCAACTTTCATCTCTTCAGAATCAACAAAATACGGATATCACTTTCCAGAAACCTTACTAAAACTATAATTAATTCTCTTGTACTTTCCCGAATTGACTACTGTTCTTCCCTACTGAATTTACTTCCTGCTAAAGCTACTGTTCCACTTAATCGGATTATCCGTTCCTCAATACGTACTACTTACTGTTCAACTCGACTGGATCACTCTACTACAAAATCTCACCAATCATCTCGTATGTGGCTACCCTTCTCCCTCAGGTGTAAATACGTATTCTATCTATAATCCATAAATCAATATATTTTTTCACCACTAGCTATCTCTCTGATCTAATTAAAAAACGTACTATAGTATCTACTCTTCGTTACCAAAATTCTCCACTACTGATCTCCCAGAACTCTAGTAAAACTTCCATAAATTATAGAGCTATTACAAATTCCGGTCCAACACTATGTATTTCCTTCCCTCATACCATTCGTTCTATTAGATCCCACAAAAGATTTTTAAATCTTACTTCTTCTTTTCTCTCTACCCATAATCATTAAATCATCCAACTTATTATTTGTGTCCGTGTTATATTAAATGTATATCATTATTAAATTATTATTGTATTATTATTAGCTTATTATTATATAACACTATACTATATCAATGCAGTTTGTAATATATAACACACACACCATATCAATGCACACTGTAGTATAAAATAGTCCTTTATATTATTTAGTATTGTTGTCCGTGGTATATTGAATGTATATTATTATTAAATTATTATCGTATTACTATTATTTTATTATTATTTTCTTTCCGTACGAACGAAGGGGTCTATTTTAGTGCTAATAAACTTAATATCATCATCATCAGCATCACCATGGTGATATGCATATGATATAACACGTGAATAATATATATAATAATAAACTGGGAATGCATGAATACGATACCGGATCCTAGAGATGATATTTAACATATTCATTTGAGATATTCACCATAGCCAGGCAGGAAGATCACAACTGATCATCTTGTTTATCCTGAATTATGTATATTGATATAAATTAATTATGATGACATAATCATATTTATATGTGTATACTGTTAACTAGTTGTGTATAATGAATAATATACTAGCTGGACCATACAAGTGCAAAACAGGTAGAGTTATCCATTAGCCAATAAGGGAGGTATATGTTCCCTAGGCATACACGCAGTGCGTGCGACGCACGGGTGATCATAGAAACCGAAATTTTTATAATGTTAAGTATACAAAATGTTCTAGTAAATATCTTATAGAGGATACATCAAAAAGTAAGTTACAAGAAAATTTGACCCAATTTGAACAATTTTTTATATTGCGTCCGCGCTTTTAAGATTAAATTATAATTTGCTTAAACTAAAATTATGACTAATTCTGAAGGTAATTTCACATTTGAAATAAAGATAAACAACGATACACTCAAAATAGTTGAAAAATTTATATACTTAGGTGCAATTATAGACGATAAAGGTTCCAAATCTGAAATAATAGCTAGAACAGGTCAGAAAATAACTGCATTATCAAAACTAAATGTTATATGGTACGACAAATCACTTAAACTGAATCTAAAAATTCGACTTATCAAACGCTAGTAAACTCAATATTCCTCTATGCGTGCGTAACGTGGACGCTAACAAAGGAGATACAAAGACGTATTAGAGCATTGGAAATGAGATGTTTAAGAAGGCTAATGAAAATATCATACCGAGACAAGATAACCAATATTGAGGTATGGAGTCGAGTTGTTAAAGAAATTGACAAACACTCGGAATTGCTAGCGATGGTCATTGCAAACAAGTTGAGGTGGTTTGGTCATATATCACGTTCAAACTATATGTCTAATACTATTTTTCAAGGATACATTGAAGGTAAAAGAAGAAGAGGACGGCCAAGGACATAATGGCAAGATCATATTTTTGAATGGACTGGTCTTGAAATAGAAGAAGCGATGCGAGCTACCCGAATAGAGACCGATGGAAACGTATTGTATTGAAGTCAACTGCGCCCCTACGGCTATGGGATAGGTAAAGGTAAAGGTACAAATAATTTGCATTGAAAAAGATACGATTTTCATTGTTTTTTACCAACATATATAACTATTGGAATTAAAACACAAATAATGAATATATTTTGATGAAACATTGGATAATTGTGTATCGTATAAATACATAATACAATATTATATAATTTTATATGTAAAATCCTAGAAATTGCGAAGATTTTCCTAGAAAGGCAAAAATACTTGTTTTTTCAATTAAAATATTTACAAAATTTAAAACATATATAAATACAATATAAATATGATATAAAAATTAAATAAATACTTTAATTACAAAAAAAAATAATCAGGTTTTCTTAATAATCATTTTTGCAAAAAAAAAATGGTTTTTTTTCCTAGAATTATTGATCAATTTTTATATTATTTTTTTTTAATTTTATATCGATATTATTCATAAATATATATTGCTTATATTTCCAATAGATGGTAAATTATTATAATTTTTTTTTACTATATACACAATATTTATTAAAGATTTTTTTTGTGGTTAAAAATTATGTATTCCAAATATTTTAATTTAAAATAAATATTTAAATAGAAAATATTATTGAATTTATATATTTAATTTAATTTATATACAATATATTTATTATATATTATAGTATAATGTTATTATAAATTACCAACCCAGAGAAATATAAAGAATAATATTTATATTTAATTTTTTTTTTTAGATTTTGGATTTATATGAATGAATTATCTGCCATTCAATTAGTGTAATATGTATCCGTATATCTCGCTCAATTGGTTGGTCAGAAAGAAACTTATATGTGTTTGATACCATTTATATGGTTCTTTTAACCGTTTGAGTATAGCTATGGCCTATACGATATTCCGGAAATCGAATATAACAATATTGTTCATAATGATTATATAATAATTAATAATAGGTTGATATACAGATGAACAATTATAAATAAGAAATATAAAAGTTCAAAATAAAATAAATACAATTGATCTACGTAATCGTAGAGTCATGGGGAAAAATGGGTAAAATGGTAACTAATTATTTCTGAAAATTTATTTTGAAATTTTATTCGAAACTTTGAAGGTCGGGCGCAGTGTCTAAAATTAATAAAAATAAAATCCGAGAATTTTATTATTCTTAGAATTCAAATCTCTATATGATGCAAACTATCATTATTTTTTTTATTTTGTGATCCGCCACGGCGTGCGTCAATCTGATTCCTGAAGCAGTAAACATGTTTTATAATGGAACATCCGATATCTAGTTCGTCGGCTAAATATGAAACGTTCCATTATGCTAAGTTGTACGGAATGGTCCATTACGGATAGCAATATAACCTTGTAACCAATTTAGACACTGCGATCAACATCAGTAATGAGTTTTAGGCGGTGTATCGTATATTAATTATTATAAGCTATATTAAATATATGTGTTTTCAATTTGACTTTAAAGGTGTGGTCAGAAACTATAGATCTAATTGAGTGAGGTAGGGAGTTCCATAGTTTAGGTGATATTATAGAAAAATAAGATTCCTGTTTTTTATTAAATGATAAAGTTATTGGTATATTTAGTTTGTATTTATGTATTGTTCGTTGTGGTCGGGATGACTTGTAGTTCGTAAGTAGTTCAGTAAGATAATCAGGTTTATTATTATGGGTGGCATGGTGGGTCGGTAGGAGTAATTTGTATTGTATGCGGTAAGGGATGGGTAGCCAGTGAATGGATTTCATATAAGGTGTGATAAGATATGTTGTCTTGAGTATTTTGTTATCATGAAAATGGTTCTGATGGCTCTGTATTGTAATTTAGTGAGCATTTTGATAGTATGTGCTGGGAGTGAATTTAAAGTAGAGTTACAGTAGTCAAGTCGGGGCAGTATTAAGGAAGTAACTAGTAGTTTGGCAAGTTCAGTAAGTATAATAAGTCGGATCGTATGTAAGGTGTAACTAATGGACTTCGATATATTAGTTATATGTGGTAGATAAGACAGCTTTTGGTCAAGTGTGAGGCCGATGTTTTTAGCTTGGTTAGAGTATTCTATAATGTGATTATTAATAATAATACGTGGTATGGAATGATGTCCTGGGGATGTATTTATTAATAAAGCTTTTGTTTTAAGGCTATTCAATAGAAATGTTCAATGAAAGCCATTTACTAATGTCATTAATGCATTTATTTATAGTATTTATGTTATTGATTGGGTCAGGTAAATTACAGTATAGCTGTAAGTAATCCGCATATGAGTGAAAGTGTATATCGGGGTATTCGTCAAGTAAGTAAAGTAAAGGGGAAATATATATATTAAAGAGAATTGGACCTAAAACAGAACCTTGGGATACACCATGAGTGTGTGGCGGGGTTATGTTATGACGTTATCTATACATATAGAAAAGGATCTGTTAATTAGGTAGGATGTAAACCAACTAAGGACATAATCTTTAATACAAATGTTCTCTAATCTTCGAATAAGAATATTATGGTCTAACGTATCGAAATCCGACGACAAGTCAAGTAGAATCAGTATGGTGGGAGTATTTTTGGAAATAGTTGTATATTGTTTAAAGTATGGAGTAGTGAAGTTGCAGTGCTCTTGTCCGTTATATACGCACTTTGTAATTTATGCAGTATGTTATTATTATTGATGTATGTTCTAAGTTGTTTAGCAATTATTCTTTCAATTGTCTTAGATATGAAAGAAAGGTTGGATATGGGACGATAATTAGAAAGAGTTGACCTATCAATGGACTGGTTTTAGGGATGGGAATTACATGGGCATATTTCATGTGGGATGGGAAGATACCTGCAGTTAGTGATCGATCGATAATGTTTGTGTAGAATGGAGAAAGAAGGGATGAAAGAGAATGTAATAAACATAATGGAATTGGGTCTAGTTTACATGTAGATTTAACTGTTAATAAAAGATTATTGATATTGATAATGGTTGGTAATGAAAAAGTGGAAAATGAGTATATTGGGCTTGATATTGGTGGGATGCAGGGTCGAGGGAGAGTATCTATAATTGATGATGTTTTTATGTAAAAGTAAGAGTCAAAGTTAGTCGCATTAGTTAAAGGGGAGTTATCAAGCAGTATTCGTGTTGTCAGTTTTCCTAGTAGTGTTGACAATATTCTAAATAATTTCTTAGTATATTTACCAGCTGATTTAATTTTATCTATGTAATATTTATTTTTAGCAGTTTAATTTTTTAATATGAAATATATATATATATATATATATATATTAATAGTGGAAGCTATCCGAACTTCGTGAGTGTTTTTAAGGGATATATGTTAAATACATATAAACATATTGAATATTTGTTTATATATTTATAGAAAACACATTTTCATTTATAATATAGATATCTATATTTATAAATATATTTTGTATTAGGATATTTATTTAAAAAAGAATAACAAAAAGTCTATTTATTGTTGAATTTCCAAATTCAGCTGTTTTTACTAGAACATTCATTTGATGGCGATACCTTATTTGGTTAACTTGTCATTCTAAAATTTAATATATAAGTAGAAATTTTGGAAGGATTACAAATTACACTTATTAAAATTACACTTATTTACATTATCCATATATATATATATATATATATATATATATATATATATATATATATACATATATATATATATATATGTGTATGTGTGTTTTATGTTTAAATTATAATATGATAACATAGATTTAAAAATTATATATTCTCACACACATTATCGTAACCAGTGATCTCGTCCGAAGTTTTTTTGTTTGGTTTGGTGATTCCATGAGAAGTGTCAATTTAACTATTTTAAAATATTTATATATATATCATAATTGAGCACTTGATAACTTTCCACGAAATCACTGGTATCCCAATTATATATATATATATATATATATATATATATAATGTAGTCATGTATAGGCCTCAGTACACTCAATGCTATAGAAAACCTTTAAAAAGGTTTTATTGATTCTCCGATCTCCAATAAATACTGTGTTGGCCTATTTATTGACTTAAAAAAGCATTTTACACAGTCAACTATAAAATAATCATAACAAATCTTGAATTTTACGGTATAAGATTACCTCTATCATGGTTATCTTAATATCTTAAAAATAGAAGTCAGTTTACAAATTACAATAGATGTAGGTATAATACTACTAATATAGATATCGGTATCCTCAAGAATCTATTTTTGGGCTGCTTCTTTTTCTTTTATTTATTAATTAATTATTAATGAAATGCCGACCTGCTCTATTAATAATACTTTTATACTATTTGTCGATGACACACCTATTATAATTAGTGATTGTTTAGCCAACAAATTGAAAGTTAAATTACAGTTGACAATTAATGATATAATGTTATAGATAATTGTAAATAATTTGAAAATTAAAATTTATAAAAATCACTGCATGTCCAATTATAAATGATATAGAGTTTGACATATTAATTGAAAATAAGTATCTGATAAAAACTCACTTGGGCTAATAATCGATAGTTCATTGAACTAGAAATCTCATTTTCAATTTCTAAAGAAAAATTATTAAAAATCTATTGGATTAAAATAATGTATCATTCTGCTTTAATGAATCGGCTATGATTAAACATTATTATGCAATTTTTTATTCCCATTAATTTATTGTTTAGAAATTTGGGGGCACATATATAAATCTGACATAGACTATATGCATGTTATACAAACAAAAGTATTGACATTAGTTTTTTATAAACCTATGTTTTTTGTTCAAAAAAAACTATTTATTGATCATAAGTTATTACATATCTTTGATTTGTGTAAATATAAAACAATAATATTTATATATAGAATATATTATAAAACATACAGTCTATGTATTTATAAATATTATAAAATAATAACTAAAAAACAATTAATACAAGAAATATTTTGATTTCATACAACCTTAATATAGCTATATGAATAATTCTGTAATTCCATATGGATCAAGACTTTGGAACGAATTAAATATTGATAAAAGAAAATATGTATCTATTTCCCTTTTTAGTAATACTATTTTTAATTATTTTGTAACCTTGTAATATTGTTGATCTACTATTATTTTTACTTAAATTATATTTTAATATTTTTAAATTTTTAATACGTTTAATATTTTTAATACATTTTATCTTTAATCAGACTTTTTCTTTAATTTCTGCTTTTTATCCATATGTTATACTAAAATTATGCTTCTATTTATAAAAATAGACAAACTAATATATGTTATATTAAATGAGTAACATAATTTATCTATATATTCTCGTTCAATTTTTAACTTTAAAACAATTTGTTACTTTCTGTAGATATTTATAAATTTATTTTTGTATATTTGCCAATATACATATTATTATTCTTTATATTAAATTGTAATATATTTACTCTTCTTAAACTTTCTTTACTGTTTTTAGTTTTTTTTTGTAGTTTTAGCTTTCTTAATATTTATTTTTTTTATTTTTATAATTTATATTTTTACATTTTAAGTTTTATATTTTATATATTTACCTTCATGATGATTTTTGATCATGTTGTCAAGTCCTTCACAATTACATTATTTGATCTTGTTCATATTATATTTAGTGTAAACAGGAAGTAAAATTAGATATACTTTATGTTATATATAGTTTATTCTTTTTTTCAGGAATTATTCAGATTATAATTGTAATTGTTAGAACTTGTCAGAATGATAAAGGGTAATTGTCTCGATAAGCTCTCTTTCTATAATTACCCGGTTGTTAAAACCAAATCTGATAATAATAATTATATGATAATGTCACAAAACTTAGACTATGTCAATATAAAATATATCTACGATAAAATCTACAGAACTTCACCAAGTCATGATTCTGCTACGTTCTATTCCATTATATAGCTATATAGAATCTACTGTATAACATGTATCTGAACAACACTATACCAACACTTAGTAATACTACATATACACCTGTATGATATAATAATATTACCCCAATAACCTGATATTAAACATTTTCCATATCACACAGATTGTTACACCTGCTGGCTATTGGACATACTATTTACATCCGTATTCCCATATCGAACAAGTATATACCTGGAATAATAGAATGTAAAAGTAACGGAGCTGTGGCATCACATATGAGATCGAGCCATCCATAACGTACTGGTGAAACCATATAAATAAATACCCTCTCGTCATGTATAGCGAACTGTCGTTAACGCTGCCCAGTTCAATCATACGTAATGTTTTTAAATCCTCTATATGATTCCATCCCCAACATCCTCTTAATACCCAAACGTACGCGTTAACCTATAGAACGCCTTAACCTCTAAACTATATAGAGAAATTAGTTGTTATTATATTATGCTTTATATTATTAAACTGCGTTTTTAATATCAGTATATGTCCATTACCACCTAGTTTGTTATGATTTTGAAATTTCCTCTATATATTTATATTTAAACTAAACTAATTTTAGGTACTTATTTATGTGTAACTTATTTTATTAAATCTATAATAGCATACAACCTCATGTATCTTATTATTCTTATCCAGTCAAATATCCAAAATATAAAAAAACTACTAGAATATTAGTGAATCATATTAACAAGTATATACTTTTTTAATATATTTTAATAATATTAGTTTATAAATAATATTTATAATAATTGTGTATATATATATTATTAGTTTCTAATAACAAGTTAATTACATATTATTAGCTACCATAATACATAACATTAATACTATATATTAGTATATTTATATTATTAGTTTCAATAGAAATTCTAATAACAAATTAATAATATAGTATTAGTTAAAATACATATTACACATATTATAAAACACACATTTGTATTTTTATATTATTATTAGTTTCAATTTAAGTTACAAATATAAAAAAATATAAATATAATAATTATTATAACTTTATTCATAGCTTATTTTTTATATAAAGCTTTATTCTTCTATTTTATTTGCAATAAGACAGCTGCACAAAATAGAAATAATAACATAGTATTTATATTATCACTATCCATATTTGTCTTAGTATATTATAACTTAAATATATATATTAATGTTATATTATATGACAATCTAAATATCACGAATTATAAATAAGTTATATAGTTATGGTTATACGCTATGAACATAGTATATTATATAAAATGGTAGATCTAACTAGCTATGTGTGCTAGTATGATATTTCTTGAATTAAATTAAAAACCATGATAATTAAATCTAAGGATTTATATTATACATGTCCCTATGTATGTTTATTTATTATATATATTATATAATAGCATGTAATCTTATATGACATTATAAATTGCACGAGCTATACTTAAGTAATATGGTCACTCTCCAAGAAAACATCTCGGTACTATAATTGATTCATGACTCACCTATACTTCAATGAAATGCCTTACTTATGTAATATGGTCATGCTCCAAGATAAATTCACGGTAATGCAATGATTCACATTCACCTACATTAGTATGAAATGCCCTTATATTTACAGATATATAGGTAACATATAAATATATTGAAATGCCATATGTACTTACAAATCACGATAATAAAATCTTTGATAAAATCATAATATATCGGGTGTATAGACGCAATTTTCAAAGTAAGATTTATAACGAAGATTTTTTAAATAAAAAAATCAAAATGAAAAATCTTTTGATAAAATATTATGAATAAATCGTTAAAACGTTAAATGTACACGCGGGTTAAAGTTATAAATTCAGAAATACAATTAAATCATTAAAAGTTAGCCAAGTTTCAGTAAGTGCAAGTATGTCTGGTTTATATTAAATTATTTAATCATGATTACATAATTTAATATAAACCAGACATACTGCAGTTAGTAGTGGTAAGTTAGCATATAAATATATAATATTAATCAATGATATATCAATGATATAGCATTGATATGTCATGTTGAATTAGTATTTTTATCTTTAAACGAATAAACATAATTATTAAAGTCAGTCAATGTATTCAGTTATTGTTCGGTAATTTGTATTGGATCATAAACTTAGTTTGATCATCTGTAATTGTATGTACAATTCATATTTATTATATCTATATAACATACATTTTAAATTATCTATTTTATTAGATTTAATTGCATTATATAGTATTTTACCATGTTTAATCATATCTTTGTTTAAGTAAGGTCTGATAAATAAAATAAAAATGACTTGTAATCAGAATATAGTAATATTTTTCTAAACGCAATACACGATTAATACGAGAATGCACAGCTAAAATAAATAATTATATAGTTTTTAGATAATATAACTTTAAGTATTTTTTCTATGCTAAATTTATAGTTTTAAATAATATAATAATAACATTATTATTTGTATTTGAATTGGGCACATGCTCGATGACTGCTGCTTTTGAAGTCAGTAATTTACCAAACAACTCAGGAGAGCTAGATGGTGTAGACTTAACGAGAAGTTTAATAATATTACTAAATTTAGATTCCAGATTATTAATGATTTTAGTAGAGTTCTTAACAATGAAAGAATATTAATGTATCGAAGAGTTGGATTTATCTAGCTTTTTGATTAATTCCTTAATGTCAGTTATATCGTAAATATGGCTTATAAGTATAGAAATACATGTTATTTATATCCATATTAGAGTTGTCGGTATTAATATTATTATTAGAACTAGTAAAATGTAATTCATAATTGGCTTGACTATCAGAATAAGTTTTATATACACATTTACAATTCTAGCTAATGAATATTTGCCTGAAATCTGAGGATGGTTTTTTTTATTTGAACACTTCTCGCGTAAGTAACCAGCAGAGTATATGCATGTATAATTGATAGTAAAGTTAAACATCAAGCATCCTATTGTGAGGTATTCGTAATCGATGCTGCACTCTTCAGAGAGAGTCGGCATAGCGTAGTTTGGTAGCGTACGTATTGATGTATGCACGGAAGGCGACTTTAGGGTTACACGTCAATTCGAATAATTCAAATTAAAAAATATGTCAGGTGAATGAGTTTGACCTATATGACCACATTTTCAAAATAACCAAAATATATTTCAAATATTTCGTAAATCTATTTTATTATATGTATCTATATTAATTAGATTATTTCATACATTTCAGTTATTAACATCACTGAACCACTTATACTTTTTATAAATAAATGGATTTCGGAGATACATAAACATTATTAGTAAGTATAATTCACTATTACAAACGTATTTATGATATAATAATTATTATTTACGAAAAATTACGTAACTTTAAATATAATTATTACGTTATTTAATTATGGTTAAATACAATATACTTTTACTTTTATTAATAAAAGTAGCAATTGCTAACATTAATTTAATTTCATAAATCATTTATCTGATTAATCCGACATTAAGATAAGTTATCCATACGTAATACAGTATAGATCCCTGTGTATAAATATTCACTCTACATTACATACATATTATTTATTTATTTCATTCATCACTTCTATTCATTAAACCACATTTAGATTATCATTATTTAAAAAAAAATATTTTTTTTTAAAATCTATGAATTGATTATTTTATTTATTTATTTATATATAGTGTATTGACTACAAAAATACTTTGTAGTTATAGGCGTCGTTAGATAATAAAAAAACAAAAACAAAAATAAATAGAAAACGAATAATAAAATAAAATAGAACGAATTACAATGACTTAAAATGAACATACAGTTTACGTTTAGACAATGAAATTGATTTAACACAACTAATATTGTTTACATTATATTCTACTATGTAAACATTTTCTCTATTACTATGTTCTATACATAGCTCATTATTAATCACTGAATTAAACAAACTCAAATTCCTAGAAATAATAAATTAGTTAAATTACTAGTCATAAACTATATAATGGACTATACCACTGCATCATGTAATCACGTAAATCTAGTTTAAATCATACATAAACTGACTTTGTTAACTATTATAGGTGTTATAT
Source organism: Osedax fenrisi (assembly GCA_964019155.1). NCBI lineage: Eukaryota > Metazoa > Annelida > Polychaeta > Sabellida > Siboglinidae > Osedax > Osedax fenrisi. Next base: position 25,737,759 of record OZ025241.1, on the reverse strand, counting down.
ACATGTACACTATAACTGCCTAAAAGATAATAATTATTTAACATTTAAATGGAATAATCGCAACAACCCTCACAATTATGCTATCCAAGCATTCTCCTTAATTCTTATATATATATATATATATGTCCCAAATGTATTACGCTGTAACCACCACTAAATATAACAACACAAGCCTCACCACAAACTAATAACGATATCAACATAGATGAACCAATGTCCAAAACCAACACTTTAAATCATATTATGGACATAATTACTATTATAAAAGATCAACAAATTAATAACACTAAGATCATAAAAGTACTTATTAAATTAAATAATACTAAGCCCATTCAACCGTCACTATCTAGATCAATCACTTCAATTAAATGTCCACTGAATAAACACATTCCTCTTTATTCTCCCTAACAATTTCTAAACCTAAACCAAATTTTATAAATAATTTAAACCAATCTCGCAAAATTACAATTCCAAACAAATACTCTAACCAACTCTACTCCGTGTTTTCACCAATTGTAAACCCTTTCCCATCCACCTCACAATTACACTCAATTCAAAAAGTCCACAAAAATAAAAATATGCTTTGCAAAACCACTTCCACAAATCTGACCCTTCACACACTGCAATCCCCATTTACACCTTTAACTCCACTGTCCCCATCTTCTTCAGAACGCCATAACTGCCTAATTAAGTCTGCATTTTCAAACACCTGCTCTATCTTTGATAAGATTCCACTTATCCTTGAACTTGATGCAGAACATGACCTTGATCTTATATTCATCACTTACACATGGATTATGCATGATAACGTACCCTTTATATCATCTCTGAATACTGGTCCTTACTATTTTTCTCATTTGCCTAGACGTAATACTCATACTTATGGATGAGGAATTGGCATTATCTATAAATCCTCCCTATGGCTATGGTGAATATCTTCATGAATATGTTAAAGATCATCTCTAGGATCCGGTATCGTCTTCGTGAATTTCGTATATCTATATATATATATATATATATATGTATATATATATATATATATATATATATATATATATATATATCTGGAATTATACACTGTGATATTTAATGAACATAAACCTCTATATTCGCATACTATATACTATATATGTATATTATAATCATATATGATCATATATACTAGTATTATTATCATTATAAATATACCCTTGCATTCCCAGTTTATTATTATATATATTATTCACGTGTTATATCATATCCGTATTTTGTGTATTGTTCCTGTAATAAACGAATGAATTGTTTTACGTTTCTTTTTTACTGTGTGGATAAAAATATACGTTCCACAGGTGTTTATTTATGGGTAAAAATATACGTTCCACTAGGTGTTTATTAACGGTAAAAATATACGTTCCACTAGGTGTTTAATCATGGGTAAAAATATACGTTCCACTAGGTGTTTATTTATGTGTAAAAATATACGTTCCACTAGGTGTTTATTTATCGGTAAAATAATACGTTCACTATTGATTTTGTATATGTAAAAGGAAACCGTTTATCTGCTCACAAACTACCTATGATTCGACCACCTACTGGAACATATTATTTGACCTATAATGTTACGTTGCGGCAACTAGTTTCTGTAATATATATATATATAACATCCCTCTTTGTTTAAACAAAACTCAATTGGAAGTACCAAGACGGTCGGGAGTATGTCGAATACGTGTGGAACGTCGTAATACAGGGGGCGTGTCCAACGGGTGTTCCGCGGGTGTAACGTGTTGCGTACACGGTAGTGTATCGGGAGGTACGGGGTGGATGTCGCGGCGGTTACGACGAATGTAAGTACCGTATGGGGTACCTAATTTGTAACTGCGTGGTTGCGGGCCATATTGCGTGATGGTCGCCAGTTTAACTTGCGGGATATCGGGTCGCGGTATAGAACGTTCGAGTCTTCGGCGAGAAGGGGGCGTGGCATCGTGGTTGAGGTATCATGGTAGTATGTAGCTACTTCGCAGTCTCGGACAAGCGTCGATCGGAGAAGCAGTGTAGCTTTCGCATCCGAAGACCACTGCCATCATCTCTCTTTCTATATTAGAGTTTCATTTCTTGGAGCTAATCGGTAGCTCGAGTTTGCCGTACTGGTGAAGAGTGGACCCATCCTACAGAGAGACGCGTGTCGTTCGTCTGTAGATGCGGTCGGACTCTTCTAGGGGATACAATTGATTAAATATGCGCAAGAGCAAGTATACTAAACTATAGCTTCTCTGTACGCCGGTGTCTATACATCGCTGCAGTGATTTCAGAGGCAAACATCTGTGGATGCCTCATCACGCGATGTTACCATATTGGATACGACCTTGTCGAATGTCCATCTATTTAATCGCATGATGTCGACCCTGTGTAGTCGACTTTTCTGATCAGCACTTCTGTGTAAGTGTGGCCATTTTTGATCTGCATCTGGAGGTGCCCGACGGGCAGTGTCCGTGTGGCCAGCAAGGATTATGGTCTCGGGGAACAAGGAGTATGGATACTGCCTCTTGTTCGATCAGCACCTGGGCCCCAGGCCCAGGGAGTGCCAGTTTGACCAGCAGGGATCGTGATATAGTGGATCAAGGAGTGTGGTGTGCTAACTGCCGAGTGTAGAAACCCGGGAGTTCTTATAGGGAGCGTGGAACGCACGCCTATACATTTAATACCATATTAGGGAGTTATCGAGGAATGCGCGCGACTTCGATTGCGTAATATCGCGCGCGCTCGCATTCCAGATAAGCGTGTGTTTGACAATAACACAATAACAACTCGTGGAATTAACCCAGCGTGGTACTTCATATGTGTCTATATATGGGCACAAAATATACATTGGAATATAGATATCTACGAGTATGCAATACTGCGTAGTATAACGTGATATGAATATATATATATATATATGATATAGGGGTATATGCCTATATATATATGTGTGTATATATATAGGTATATATATAATTGTGTATGCGTGTATACAGACATGTATGTGCATTTGTAATATATATATATATATATAACATCCCTCTTTGTAATATATATATATATATATAACAGTTTCTGGTTGCTTGGTATCTGGCCTCTCCTTTGCCTACTTCGTCATATTTTTATTAATTTGTTTTCGCTAATAAATGGGATAATTGGCTCAGGTTATTAACTAACCATTGTCCGAAAAATATATATATATATATATATAAGTAAAGGTTGTCATATCAAATGATAATAATTCCTACTTATTAAATTACTACTGCAGTAAAAAAAATATTGTGAATATATTTAAATTACTACTGGTGTATATATATACTAGTAGTTATTTACCCAGTAGTAATATAACAATTAGTAATATAGCCAGTAGTAATATTGATATTGTAATATACATACACCATTAGTAATTTAAATACATTCAAAATAAAAAAATGTTTACTAATGGCCACTATAAAATTGTACTATATATTATATATAGAATCAAAGTGTCAAATCATTTAACATATATAAATATATTATGCATTTTATAAAATTATAACTGGGCAAAAAAATATATATATAAATATATATATAGTATCAAAGTATCAAATTAAGTATATTATATACAAATAAATATTATAAAATTACAACTGGATTATAACTGGGTTTTAGTACATCCCATAATATTATTTTATACAATTCTGGATAAAGGACATAGAGCTAGAGAGCTTTTTCTCTAGCTATATGATAAAGGATATCATCTATCAATTATATATGTATATATGTTTATATGTAACAATAATATTATTATATTAACTTATTAAAATAACTTGTATTACAACTTATACGATAAACAATCTAAATATTGATAAATTGTCAATATATGAAGTAGAATAAATAGGAAGAATTATCAAACAAGCAAGTAAATAAACAATACAGTTAATTTCAACTTTCGCGTTAAACACAATTTCCACAATAACACAATTACCTGTGAAGTGGGTGTGATGGGTGAAGAAATGGGCGTTTCATGCGGTAATGCTTCATTTCACATAATATTCATTACAGGTATGTTATAATACCTTCGTGGTATGCTATGCAAATCTATTTATACATATGTAGTAGAATAACTAGATACTATCAATATATATTTCGCAATAATATTATATTAAAAACTAAACTATCTAAAACAGTATAGGTATAATGTAATATACCTACCTATTTTATAAAGATATGTTGATTAACATATATTAATAACATGTATATATATATATATATATAATCATATTGTTAATAGTTGTTTTATCTAAGTATAGCTTATATACATATTCCATTATAATAATGAATATTTCCAAACTAATTATCTAATTAGTTCATTAGTGCATTAATGTGGGAAGTGAAATAAATCACAGAAATGTTAAACAAAAATAAGTGTGTACATTAAAACTATTAGATAATATATATATATATATATGTTATAGAGTGATTCATGATAATATAAACTTAGACACACGTATATTGCAATTAAAACCATAATGATGCATTCGTTATGTACACGACCACTATATTGTGTTCGAGAAACACACTAATGAATTCGGGTTATGTGCACGGCCACTATGCTTTGTTAGAGAAACGCACTGATGTGTAACCGAAATCACGTATTAAAAAATAAACGTATTCTGTTATAATTCGCCTGCATCAGTTACACATCAGAAATTACTAGTGTACGTTTATTCTTAATATCATATTATACGAGATTCGTCGAACCCAGATATACGGTTATTATTATTATTATTATTATTATTATGATTATTATTACTATATGTTATTCCCTATATCAGGTTGATCTAATTGAAATAAAGTTGAGTAATATAAACACACTTGTGGATCATTTGTGTAGACATAACGAGACGACGCATTGATAAAAGTGCTCGTACAACATTGGTGACAGCGGCTACTATTATCTCAACTGTAGACAACCGTGTATCGACGCCACGAGAAACCCGGAAGGACAACTGGTACCCGGTAAAAGAAGACGCCACGAGAAACCCGGAAGGACAACTGATACCCGGTAAAGCAGACGCCACGAGAAACCCGGAAGTACCAATCGGTACCCGGTATCATACGTTAGTGTATTTATTGAGTGTGTGATTGTGGTATCTAAGTGCAATATAAGTGGACTTTTTCAGTGACCTATTTAAAAAAATTTATTTTTTTTGCTTTTGTAACTAAAACTATCATGACCGAGGTAGATAAGGATACCAAACCTGTAGGGAGGCCACCTAAGAGGGATTCGAGTTATGTAAAATTGTCAAATTTTAGTGATGGCATAGATGTGAATGAGTGGATAAATATGGCGGATGAATGCGTAAGCTTATTAGGATTTAAAGGGGAGGAGGCAGTTGGATTTATACTTTACCACATACGGGGGGGCGCTAAGTTAGAATTGTCAATGCTAGGCGAGACTCTATTAAGTAAGCAAGCGATATTTAAGGGTTTGAGGAATAGGTGTAAGCAGATGAGGGCACGAGGGGAGAGGTTAAGAGTAATGGTAGTAAGGAGACAAGGGGAGGAGGAGAGCATTACTTCTTTTGCGGATGATATTTTAAGATTGGGAGTAGAGTTAAAGGAGGATGTGGATGGTTGGGAATCGTTGATGGTAGACACATTCAAAAGTAATGTATGGGATAGGATTCTAAGGAGGTAGTTACTAGTGACTGGGGAGCTTAAGACATTCAGCCAGGTACGGGAGAGGGCACGACTGTTCGAGTCACTTAGGGAGGAGAGAAGTGGGGGATATGAGGTTCGGGCGGTAAAGGTAGATAGCGTAGATAGTACAGATAGAGATGAAATTAAAAGGTTGGGGAATCAAGTTAGAGAACTAGAGTATAGGTTAAGGGAGAGTGGTGGTAGACAGGTAGAGAGACATGGGCAAGTAGGTAGACCGATGGTTAGATGTTATCGGTGTGGTAAGATAGGACATATTTCGAGATGGTGTAAAACGGAAATCCATTTAAATGGCAACCCATCTCAGTAGGTCAGGTTACGGGGATGGAGAATAGGTTTAATTCCTGGTTAATAGGTGGTTGTCCGCGAGCAGGGGTTAAGATTAGTGTTGGGACGAGAGTGAGGGTAGTACAGTTTTTAGTTGACACGGGAAGTCAGGTATCAATAATTCCATATAGAATAGTTAAGGAGTTAGGGCTAGAGGTAATAGAATCCCCACAGCTAAGGTTAAAGGCAGCTAATGTCATGGGAGTACATAATTATGGCAATGTCATGGTAGATATAGAGCTATGGGGAAAGGTATTAAAAGGAGTAGGATTGGTAGTTACGAAAACAGACGGTGTATGTATATTAGGGATGAATATTCTTGCAATGATCGAGTATATTAACTGGGAATTAGGTAGTAATCAAGTAGTAGTTGAATGTGATAAGGGTCTAGATATACATATTGGGTGCGATATAAGAAGTAGAAGGAAGGGGATCAAAGGCCTGATTGATCCCTATCGGGACTTATTTGTGAGGAAAGGTAGTCAGTTAGGGTGTGCTAATGTAGAGACCCATAAAATATGGACAGTTGACGAAGTTCCAATAGCTCAACCATATAGAAGGGTAGTACCGACGGAGGTTGGACCGGTAAAAATGCAAATAGAGGAATGGTGTAGAGATGGAGTTATAGTTAAGTCAAAGAGCGCATATGTCAGTCCTTTAGTAGTCGTAAAAAAAAGTAATGGGGATCTTAGACTCTGCGTGGACTATCGTAAATTAAATGCTAAAACTGTAAGGGATGCATATCCCATCCCAAGGGTAGATGATTCATTGGAATCTTTAGAAGGTGTTAAAATATGTTCATGCTTTGACCTTAAATAAGCTTATACGCAAGTAATATTAGATGTGAAACACCAACATAAAACGGCATTTAGTTCGCCATGGGGCCTATATGAATTCACTAGGATGCCATTCGGTTTGGTTAACGCACCCGCGACTTTCCAAAGAATCATATCTAATTTATTTAGAGAGGAGATATTTAAGTCTATGGTGTGCTACCTAGATGATGTTGTGGTATATTCTAAAACATACGAAGAGCATGTAGAACATGTAGAGATAATATTGAAACGATTAGAAAAGGTAGGACTACGGCTTAATAGTAGTAAGTATAAACTGTTTATGAGGGAGATTACATTCCTGGGTATGAATATTTCGGAAAATGGGATTAGGACTAATCAGGAGAAAACACGGGCTATTAGTGAGTGGCCTAGGCCAAGGAATTTAAAAGAATTAAAATCTTTTCTAGGAGTAGGGTCTTATTATAGGAAATTTATTAAGAGATATTCAACATTAGTGTCACCATTAACGTTATTAACTAAGTCTGGAGAGGGGAAGGTAGGATTTCTAAGAGGAGAATTAATTTAGAATGGAATGATGAGTGTGAGGTGGCCATGAAATCTTTAAAATCAAAGATTATAGAGGCACCGGTCCTAAGTTTACCAACATATGGGTTTCCGTTTATTTTAGAGACCGATGCCTCATACGTTGCTCTAGGGGCCGTGTTAAATCAGAGAATAGATGGTAAATTACGAACAATAGCATTCGCGAGTAGAACTCTTAGTACAGGGGAGAAAAATAAAGCTAATTACTCTTCAAAAAAACTAGAGTTTATAGCGATAGTTTGGGCAGTATCTGATAAATTCAGACATTATTTAATGGGATCCAAGTGCACTGTATATACGGATAATAGTGCTGTTGCGTATATATCAAGGAAGGGGAGTTGACAGCATTAGAGCAAAGATGGGTAGCTCGATTGGCACCGTTTGACTTAGATATAAAGTATAGAGCAGGAAGCTTAAATCAGGTGGCCGACGCATTGTCTAGGAAACGAAGTAGTGAAGTAGAAGGGGAGGATATTATGATATTATATGAATATGAACTAGAGGTTACTGAGGTTAAGGTAGTACAGGATATTAGCAAAGAAGAGTTAAGGAAATATCAGTTAGAAGAGAGAGACTTAAGTAAGATTATAGGAGAATTAGAGTCGGGACATCCGAAAGGACACTATAGAATAATAGATGGTATATTATACATGGGTAGAGAGAATGGTAATGATGTTCTAGTAGTGCCAAGGGTAATGATTAAAGAAATATTAGTAGGATTACATGATAAGAATGGGCATCAGGGGATAGACCGTACTGTTTCTCTGATAAATAGTAGATATACATGGAAAGGTAGATATAAAGATGTAAAGGAATATATACTAAAGTGTGAAGTATGTCAGATATCGAAGCAAGGTAGAATACATAGAGTAGAGATGGGATCACTAGTGGCATCTAGAACTCTAGAATTAGTATTTCTAGATTTTGTGAGATTAGATAAGGCTTCAGATGGAAGGGATAGCGTCTTGGTTATTACCGACGCATATACAAAATTAGCAAAGGCAGTACCCACTAGGAACCAATTGGCCGTAACAGTAGTAAAGATATTTATGAATGATTGGATTTTCTGCTATGGGATCCCATTAAGGATACATACGGACCAGGGGAGGAATTTACAATCAGAAGTAGTTCGAGAGATTTGCAAATTATTTGGTATAAGACAGAGTAGGGCAAGTCCATATCATTCGGAGGGTAATGGTCAATGCGAGCGAATGAATAGGTCAATAATTAATATGTTAAGGACTCTTGGTAGCGAGGACAAAAGTAAATGGCCAATACATCTACCGAAATTAATTCATGCTTATAACTGCACTCCGCATAAAACCACAGGGTTTTCACCATTCTTTCTGATGTTTGGCCGGGAGGAAAATCTACCTGTAGACACACAGATGGGTTTAAGTAGGAGAAATATAGAAAGTGATTGGGTTTGGGAGACGAGTAAAAAGATGGGTGAAATTAACCGGCGGGTTCTCAAATTACTAGGGGAAACTAATAGAGGTAAGAAGGAATCGAGTGATGATCTCGAAGTTGGGTGTGAGTTTTTGGTAAAAAATAGAGTATTAGGCAGGCGAAAATTAGCGAATATTTGGGGCGATGTAAGTTGGACGGTAGAAGGTAAAGTAAGAGATACGTCTGCATATATGATAATGAGAGGGGAGTTAAAAAGGGTTGAGAACCGAAGGAATTTAAGAAAGGTTACATTTAAGTAGAGTTATTTGAAAATTTTGGGGCAAAATTTATTTTGGAGTAGGTTTGGATGTTATAGAGTGATTCATGATAATATAAACTTAGACACACGTATATTGCAATTAAAACCATAATGATGCATTCGTTATGTACACGACCACTATATTGTGTTCGAGAAACACACTAATGAATTCGGGTTATGTGCACGGCCACTATGCTTTGTTAGAGAAACGCACTGATGTGTAACCGAAATCATTAAACGTATTCTGTTATAATTCGCCTGCATCAGTTACACATCAGACATTACTAGTGTACGTTTATTCTTGATATCATATTATACGAGATTCGTCGAACCCAGATATACGGTTATTATCATTATTATTATTATTATGATTATTAATACTATATGTTATTCCCTATATCAGGTTGATCTAATTGAAATAAAGTTGAGTAATATAAACACACTTGTGGATCATTTGTGTAAACATAACGAGACGACGCATTGATAAAAGTGCTCGTACAACATATATATATATATATATATATATATATATATATATATATATATATATGTGTGTGTGTGTTTGTGTGTATATGTGTGTGTATTTTTGTATGCATATTATACAATTATATTGATATATAATTATAATAATAATTCTTATTTATAAGTTATATATTTTATTAAATACAATATTGAACAATTACTGTTGTAATATCCAAATTTTTTATTTGACCTATCAAATATACAAAATTGGAACATATAAGGCATAAATAAAATAATTACTTCCAAAGTGTTTATTTACTTATGATATATACAACATTGGAACGTTGTTATATATTTTACGTTGACGGTCAACGTGTTTGGTTGATTGGGGGTGTAGCATACTATATGGCCCCATTCGTACCGAATATCAGCGAGTTGTTATATCCTATTAGATAACTCATGAAGAAATACGTCTTTTGTTTTACTTGACACCATACCATCAACAGATCTTCTAAACCATTAATAACACACTTTCCAAGAATACCACTCTCGTATACTTCGACATCGACCTACATACTACCAACCAAGTCGACGAATAGGGCATTGGGCTCGGCGCAGTTCTATTACAAAATAATATACAGAAATGTATTGCTTCGAGAACACTTCTGTCAATGAAAAAAGATACATAAATATTTATCACGAAGTACTGGCAGTAGTATATTGATGTGACAATTTTCACCACTATATATTTGGCAAAGTATTCACGATAGAGAGTGATCACCGATCACTCGAAATTATTACACTCAATAATACTTCATCCGCGCCATCAGTACTTCAAATACTCCTACTTCGACTACACATCTATCAAGCAACCGTCAAATATAAACCTGGTAAAGAAATGATACTAGCAGATGAATTCTCTTGAAGCCCCCACATCACCCCCAAACAATAAATGATAATATTCTTCAAGTCAACCTAATTGGATTCACCCCAAAAACTGAAACAATAATAACCCTAGCCCAACACGAAAACCTCGATCAAGAAAAACTAAAAGAAATACAAGAATCGGGCTGGCCGCAAGATTATAAACACATCGAGAAACACCTAAGATTATATTAGCCATTTCGAGATGAACTAATTATGATGACCAATACATCATGCAGGGATATGATGTACTAGTTCCCATTCGCGCAAGAGAAAAATTATTAAACGCCTTCACGAAGCACATCTACGTCTAGAATATATATTACTTACCTCAAAAGATAATGTTTTATGGATCACCATGCATCAAGAGCTATTCAATATATTGAATAGCCATATACGACTACACAATGTAAAAAATGCCAAACATTTTCATGAAAGCACAATGAAACCACCCCCCATACCCCACGAGAACTACCGACTCATCTATGGCAATTATTCGCCACAGATCTTTTCTAACTATGCGGGAAAATCTAATTTCTCACGGTCAATATGTTTCCCAAATACTCTATCCTTCACCATCTTAGAAATGGCTCGACAAACAAAATTATAATCAATCGTTTATCTGAGATATTCTCTATGTTCGATACTTCAGAAAGATTGTAATCGGACAACGGTCTCAATATAACTCTTCAGAAATGGCTACATACGCATCTTCTTGGGGATACCGACATTTACCGAAATCTCTCATTAATTGGTAAAAACATCTATCGATAATGAAACAATAAGCCATTTATATATATACTATCACACCGTAATACAGAACTCATTACAAAAATAATAACCCAACAAAGAATCAAGAGTGAGAATCTAGCTACTAGATTGTCCGTCGGTAGGATAACTAAAGATTCACCACATCCCCAACCAGGCCCAACTATTACAACCCGAATCTCTACATCAGATAAATGGGAAACCGGTATGATCATACGGAAGAGGTAAAAACCGTAATACTACGACATCAGAACAAGAATAAGGACAAGGAATCGTTAGAAAATCTCGCCATCAAATCAAAACTATACAACCGATGACTATACAACAGCAGATCAATTATCAACATATGTCACACTCATATACTTCGAATATCCCTCCCGCCCTAACACCCACATATCCCATAAATAATGACGCGTTTCCTATAGTACCACTACCGATAGTCACAAATTTACTCTACTATTACTAGTACTACTACTATCGTATTACATATTTACATATATTTAATTATTTGGTCTAATTATAATTTATTTTAATTTTAAATATACAAATAATATTTTTGTTCAATATTTATTTAATATTCATAATATTTATAAAATAGTTAAATTACGTAAAGAAATACGTAAATATTATAAATAAACGTATCACAATAATACACATATAATAATGGGTATTATTATAAGATTATGCATATTAGGTATACTACTCAATCCTGCCTATGTATTTGGAAGGTTATTTATATATATATATATACATATATATATATATATATATATATATCAGAATACAGTACGTAGTAGTAGTAGTAGTAGTAGTAGTATTAGTAGTGGTAGTAGTAGTAGTAGTAGTAGTAGTAGTAGTAGTAGTAGTAGTAGTAGTAGTAGTAGTAGTAGTAGTAGATATATCGACTCGAACCCTCCGTTCTACCGATGATAG
>OZ025241.1:25640558-25723058 GCA_964019155.1 Osedax fenrisi | reverse complement strand
TTTTTATTAAAACAAACTCTATAAATTAAATTGTATTGTATTCTATCATGTATTTAACTTTTCATTTAATAACATTATTCTACTATTATAAACGAAAAGTTATGTACATTATTGAATACAATAATAATAATAATAACATAATAATCAGATTGGTTCGTCGTAATAAACGAGAATGAACCCAGGTAGATATAGAAGTTCATTGAACTTATCGAGATATCTACCTGTGCAATGTAATGTATAATATTTTTAATAACAATATTACATTATTAAATATATTCATAAAATATACAGCCATATATAATAAATATGATAAATCAATAGGTAAACAAAGTTATACTTATTTTATTTTGAAATTATTTATAACGATAGTATCGCTATCTATATTGTAAACTAATCATTATTATAATTTATGTCAAGTTAATATATATATATATATATATATATATATATTGTTATTGTTATTGTTATTTTTATTTGGTGGAGTCCTTTCATCCCATCCAGGAACTTATATGAAGTTTTCACTTATAACCATATATATGGCTCTAATGTCCCTTCGAATCCGCTCTCATGTTAAGGCATCCATGGTTTTAACGAGAGCCGATCATTTATTTATACACAATTATATAAGATTACTTCTAAATAATATTTTAAGACCCTTTTATAAAATTAATTAATGGTCCGGACAAGGGTAGAACCCGTGTCATACTGCTTGTGTGTCTGATGCCTTAGCCACTGAGCCACACAGGCAGTTTATAATATATATATATTTATCTCGATAAGCTCTGCTTCTACAATTACCCGGTTGTTAAAACCAAAAAATCTGATAATATATATAATTTACATGTCTTTGATTCGTAAAATCTTTGGTAATTCATTCGACTTATGGTATTAAACATGGGATTTATATAATGTGATGTCACAAATGATAAAAAGAAATTAAATATATTAACTCTATTTACAATAGTTAATATATCGTATATGAAAAAACTATTACAATGATTTAACATATATACATGTTGTATATTTTTATATCATTTTATAATATATATATATATATATATATATATATATAATTCCATTCATATAATATTATAAATTTACGATTCATATAATATTATAAATTTACGATAGTAATTGTCTATAGTAATCGCGAATTCTGTAACCTATAGGTTTATACGTCTATAGACGTTAATGAAGAATATTTTACAAATCAACATTTCGATAATATATTTACTTAAATATATTGTTCGATATTATTAATATTATAATTGCATAATAATACATATCGTGATACCACCCACGTCGTCATATTAGTTATCGGTGTCGAGGGGTTGCATGAAGAGAACTAGACATGGGACTATCAAAACATTGGAGAGATCTTTATCGTGGAATAAACACGAGGCAAATAGAGTAAATCGTGAGAAACAAATGGGAGTATTCAAAATTGAATCCGAAAATGAAAGTTTACCACTATATATATTTATAATTATTTACATTTAATTCTCAAATATGTCATTAAATATTCTTATTAATAATTCATGGCAAAATGCAACGCGAGATATAACATATAGGGGAAATGAGAGGATTTTGATCGATCTAATTATCCAGTCGCTATACTAACCTGTACTCATTGAATATTAAATTTTAGTATTTAATTTTTATAATCTTTATTAGAAAGATATTATTCAAATAAATATATATCTTGGATTTTTATGTTTTTATAAAAAAAATCATATTATCAGTCCTAATATTACTAGTAAATGTCGGTGAAATATGACACGTGAGGGGTTTTTGATCGATAGTTCCGAATGTGTTAATAAGTGTCGCTCTATATACTCAACTAATACAATTTGAGTTAAATTAACTAATTGAATATGTATATTAATGATATGATAATACACTCATAATTTTAATTAATTATATATAATATATACAACATTTTACCATTAATTCTACGCTATTTATTACAATAGTATAGTAGAAAATGCCCTTTTTACATAATCGATAATATTATTAAATATATTTTATTGTTATAAAAATGTTCTTAACATATTAGTTAACATTAACATATAATACAGTTCGTTAATGTAACATATTTTCATATATATATATATTACCGTTGTTATTATATTGGCATCTACCAACACCCTCTCAAGTCCCTACTATAAGCATACTCTTTATTTCAGTATGGAAGCGTATCATATTAGCCTTATTGATCACTTTTATTCTAAACGTGTATAATATAAAACACATAACTCACCTCAGAAATCCTAGCATATCAATCCCATTATAATTCTAAATATGTATAGAAATGAATACTTGAATGTATATATAATAATTTGTTAATCATTTTTATAAATATATAAATAAAGTTATCAATATATCTATTAATTAATTATAATTTACTATGTAATATTATCTTATTATTTATCAAAATAATTAATAATAAAAAAATATACAAATAATGCCATCCTAATATTAATTGTTTATAATTTAATGAATTTGTTGACAATATTACGATTACTGTTATGTAGACATTTTACATAATAATTCGCTCAAACCATACTATTTTCTGAAATATTTTCTATAATTAATTTTATTAAATATATTAATAAATATATTAATTAATTAAAAATATATATTGTTAATACATGTAATATTTTATTTTTTTAATTTAATATATATAATACATAGATAATATAACATCGACATGTATCAATAACCTATACACTATTCAATTATGATATATTGCATACAACATTGTGTGTCTATAGACTTTTGATAAATAGTAGATCGTTTAATATTTAATATATTAAATAATTATATTGATTGAATCGATATATATATATATATATATATATATATATATATATATATATATATATATATATATATATATATGTATATATAGTAGTATATATAGTAGTAATTCAATCAATATTTAAATTTACTTATTCTATAGATAATAAAATTATTATTAAATAATATGCAAATATAGTTCATATATTTATTCATTGTATAACTTTATTATAAGTACAATCTATAACAAAGTAAATACAGTTTTGTCATAAATATTTGGTGGTCATGAAATTGTGTATGTAAGTAATGTCTACCAAAACTGGAATTGTTATATATGTATTTATATATTATAAAAAAAATTTATAAATATAAGTGGTTATATATCTATTATATAACTATTATGTTTTGGAATTAATTTGTAATGCTATATCTACCCTATCAATAAGGTATACGATTTCTTCAAAATAAATATCCAACGAACACAATTTTAACATAGATTTATCAAATAATATCATTATTACATCGTTATCTCATAATGTATTCATTTAAAATTATCTACTTTTGTATACATTAATATTTAATAATAATATATAACATATTATACACATCTATATATATATATATTCTCTACAAATATTCTCTAAAAACTGGATAACAAATAACATAAAAAGAAAAATAAATAAAAAACAAAAACTATTTAACTCATATCTACAAAGTAAATCAGAATTAGATTTATACGTTTATAAATCTTATAGAAATAATTTACAAAACACAATAAAACAAGCAAAACAAAAATACATTAACAAACAAATAAACGATAACATAACATCGAAAGAACATTGGAAAGCAGTAAATAATATCATTAATACAAATATAAATAAACACAATATTACATACATTAAAGATAAAAACAATAAAAACACATTTGACTCAAGTAAAATAGCAAATATATTTAATGAACAATTTATTAATAATGCACAAATTATAAATGATCAATTTAAAAATCAATATATAATAAATCCTGTAGAAATACCAAATATAAATAATTCTATATTCATAGAACCAACCAATAAACAAGAAATAACTTCAATAATAAAAAATAGTAAATTAAAAACCTCATTAGATATAAACCTAATTAACATGAAAATTGTAAAAATATCAATAGATTATATTTCATCACCACTAACACATATTTTTAATTTATGTATTAGTGAAGGTATATTTCCACAAAAAATGAAAAATTCCATAATAAAACCCATATATAAAAATAAAAACCAATACGAACCATGCAACTACAGGCCCATATCAATACTATGTCAAATATCAAAAATATTTGAAAAAATAATACATCAGAGATTTACTTCATTTTTTCAAAAAAACCTAATTATATCTAATACACAATACGGATATACTAAAAAGCATAACACAACACCTGCTATTTTAGATTTATATAACCATATATTAATAAACAAAGAACAAAATAAATCAATAAATACTCTATTCCTTGATCTAAGCAAAGCATTTGACACGCTAGATCACAACATATTAATATATAAATTATATAAATATGGAATAAGAAGCAATTCGCTACAACTTATCAAAAGCTACCTAAGTAATCGAAAACAAGTTGTTTTGATAAATGATAAAAAATCACAAATATTATGTAATAATATTGGGGTACCACAAGGATCAATACTTGGTCCTCTCCTATTTATAATATATACAAATGACCTATCATTATTATTCAATAATAACCAACAAGTAAAACTTATAGTATATGCTGATGATACAGCAATAACATTTACAAGTGAAAACAATGAAAAATTAAAATATACCATAGATAATATGATTACAAAAATAGACTTAAAATAAATATCAATAAAACTAAAATAGTCAATTTTAACTCGAGAAAATACAGTAACATACATCTAAAAATAAATAATCTATCAATACAAAATGAAATAGAATATAAATATCTAGGAATAATAATTGACAAAGATATAAACTTTAAAAATCATATATTTAATCTTAATAATAAATTATCGAAAATACTTTATTCAATAAGCAGACTATCAAAATACATTAAGATAAAACCAATGATTATCATATATAACAGCCTATTCCTGCCACACATAATGTATGGAAATATAATATGGGGTAATATTTATTAAAGTAATCTTACAAATTTAATTCTCACACAAAAAAAAATCATAAGAATAATAAACAAAACCAAATATTTCAGAGAACATACAAATTTGCTATTTGAAAGGAATAATATATTAAAACTCAATAGTTTAATAAAATATAACACGCTAATATACATGCATGACCATCACAATAATAATCTACCACAAAATATTTATAACATACATAAAAAACACGAAAATAAAAATAAAAATAAATTAAGGAAATCACCCATCTACAAAATACCTTATACAAAAAAAAGTCAACTAATAAATAGTATCCTAACCATGGGACCTAAGTTATGGAATGATCTAAATGGAGATATCCATATTATAAAAAACAAAAATTCATATAAAAAAAAAATAAAAAATCAACTCATTGAGATACAAAAAAAAATTAAAAATTAAAAAAAAATTAAAAAAAAAAAAAATTAAAAAAAATAAATTATATAAATAAATTATAAAAAAAAAAATAAATTATATATGTTAATTATTATTATTATTATTATTATTATTATTATTATTATTATTATTATTATTATTATTATTATTATTATTATTATTATTATTATTATTATTATTATTATTATTATTATTATTATTATTATTATTATTATTATTATTATTATTATTATTATTATTATTATTATTATTATTATTATTATTATTATTATTATTATTATTATTATTATTATTATTATTATTATTATTATTATTATTATTATTATTATTATTATTATTATTATTATTATTATTATTATTATTATTATTATTTTTATTTTTATGTTTTTAAATGATAATAAAATATCTTATAAAACATAAGAAGAAAACGAAATGAAAAAAAGTAAGGTAATTCAACAAAAAAAAACGTTCCGGTGATGGTGGGCAGTTCTGGTGATGGTGATGCAGGCGACAGCATAGAAAAGATAATTATCTTCATCTGAAGCCTTTTAGAGGAAACAATAATATAATGAATTTAATAATTCACATGATATATATATATATACAACTTTCTTCTAATAAATATTATTATTATTATTATTATTATTATATATATATATATATATATATATATATATATAGATGAAATATATAGATAAAATATACATATATATATATATATATATATATATATATATATATATATATATATATATATTTTAATATATATATATATATATTATAAACTATATATTATAGAATACATTATTGCATAACTATTATTATTGTAATTAAATTAAATTATAGTATTCAAATTCTTCGTTTATTGAGTTTGACTTATATATTCATAGTTATAAATAATATATTAGGTATAATACATATAATATTATATAGTATATTTTGAAATATTAGATTGTATATATGTAAAAATAAATACATATTATATATATATATATATATAATTTTGCATATGTATAATTAATAATGTATAATTTAAACAATAATAATAGATAATTTCACAACTTCTCATAACTGGTATTGTAAAGAAACGAATTTATGCAATAAAAATAATACGTTTAAATTCTTGGAAAAAAAATGTTAATATTTTATATATTTATAAAAATTATTATTATACATAATACAATTATATTTACACATTCAAAAGCATATATATTGATATATATATATATATATATATATATATATATATATAATTAGTTATTTCTTAAGTACGAATAATATACGAATAATATACGAATAATATACATAACAATGTGATATATTCTAGATTAATTAATAAAAAAACATACATATTTTTTATCATAAGATTATAACATTTTTAGATTTATTTGTATCAGTAAGTGCACATTGATTTGCGATTACATATAGTTTGTTATTTACATTTATAACTTTTTAAACAGTTTAATTTTATATTAATTATATGTAATTATTATCATATGTAATGTTTAATTACCCGAGACTGGATATATTTTATAACTGTTATCATTTATTTGTATATACCTATTTTATATATAGGGGAAATTTACCTAATACGAACACTTTAAAAATCAATGGTCTTAACATTTTATGACTCAATATGTGTATTGAGCATTACAATATATTAATATTATCTGATTATAGATATTATTTTGATTTTAAAATTTTATTTAATCTTTTTATTCAATAGATAATGGGGGTGTCCTTATTCGGTACCCATGTATGAATACGGACAACATATATACCACTAGATAAACTACGTATTATTGATTAATCAATCAGATACATTGAAATTAGCCTACATTATTTATAATTAATTTTATGAATAATTTAATATAATTGAATTATTAATTAATTAGTTTTAAGTTGAAATTATTTTTCATAAATTTAAAAACGTAATAACAAAATTAGTTTATTTGATATATCAACACTATTTTGAATACTTACAAAATAAATTACTTATTTAGACTATTTATATAATTGTGAATATATTATTCATTACAATTTTTTTTGAGGATTTATGGTTTCTGAGATACCTAAAGTGTCCGTATTTGGTCACTGTCCGTATTCGGTTACTTTCCCCTAGTATTAATTTATGTAATGTATTTAATATATTTAAGTATCATTTTTAATTATATAAGATTTATTAATTAACATATGCATTTATTAATTAATGTATTATTAATATGTATATAATCACCATGATATAATATATTATATTTATAATTATTTGTATACATCACAATTATCCGTGTATGAATTGAATGTAGTTTCTTAACATTGTTATTAATATATATATATTCTTAAAATAATATTGTAATATAATATTATTGCTTATTGAAAAATAGTATAAAATATAAATAAATTATATTGTAAAAATAATCGAAAAATAATTGAAAATACAAATAAAATATATCGTAAATAAAATCGGAAGTAGAAATAAAATAAATTGTTTAGTAAAAATAAGACTTCGATATATTATATTTCTATTTTTAATTTTTCACATTATTCTGAATTGTTTACCTGTAATGGACCTGTAAAAAACTGAAACAGATTTTAATATATTATAATATATTATATATATATATATATATATATATATATAATTATATATAATATAATATAATATATTATCTAATACATTCCTTACATTAACATTCCATCATCAACTGAACAATTATATAATCATAAAAGTGTATACATTTTTATTGATTTCAATTACTTATATTTCTACAATTATTCGAAATGTTAAGTAAATTATATATAATAATTATATCTGCAAAATTATTTAAATTTTATATCGTGGTTAGATTATTTGCAATCGTCTATATTCAAGTAATTATAATAAAAAATACTCCATTCTCTTTTTATATGATTTATAGTTAATATGTGATGAATTTGTATGAATTATTATCCTACGCATCTTGAAATTAATTAGTAAATAATATCATCACTAATTCAATTTGGTCTATATGACTTCGAACTTAACTAACTTTTGAAAAAGGTGATCACATTATGGATGCATATTCTAAAATATGTCTACAATAAATTATATAAGTATTTAATAATGATCTAGATGAATTTGTAGTGATGAATCTAAAATTGAATTCAAAGACACATATAATTTTTTTTTACAAATATAGTCAGTATATTTATTAAGTATATTTTTAAATATTATTCCTAAATAATTATTATAATTAACATTTTCTAATTGAATATTATATATATAATATTTAGATTGAATAATATTCGTATAGTGATAGTGAACATTTAATAATGATATATTTAATTTATATTTATTTGCCCATTGAGACAAAATATAATATATATAAATATTTTGTAAAAATTTAAATGTTATTATTATAATTATTATTATTATTATTATTTATATCAGTGGTGCAATTTATCGGAACTTGTAGAATCTGTTACGAACAAAGTGAATACGGAGATCTTAATGACAAAAGATGTCCGACAGTGGAAAATTCTTGTTAGAATGTATTAATCATTCATAATTATTGTATTTCATTAATTCATATTTATTTTGTATATTTATAAATTATACCATTTAATAATATATATATATATATATATATATATATATATATATATATATATATATATATATATATATATGTAACTGCCTGTATGGTATGTTGACTAAGGAGTCGGACGCATAAGTATTATGACACGGGTTCAAGTATACATGCTATAGTCCAGACCATTAAAATATGGCTTAAAATAATATTATAAGTGATCTTATATAATTGTGTATAAGTAAATGATCGGCTCTCTTTAAAAAATGAGTGCATTAACACGATAGCGGATTTTAAGGTATACTAGAGCCATATGGTCATAAGTGTAAATTTCCTGGATTGGATGAAAGGACTCCACCAAAATTTAAAATAACAATAACATTAACATTATATATATATATAGTAAAAGTGCGTTACATACAACAGTGATTGACTACTTTTATAAAAGACAATTTTCAATAAATTATAATCTGAAATTATATTATATAATAAAATGTGAGATTATAATTTATTAAAAATTAGTATATATATACTATGGTTTTTTAATAAAATTTATACCGTATAGGTAAATATTATATACAAATATATTGTATACGAATAGTATAAAAATAATCGTATATATGTATAGGTATAAATTGAAATAATAATATGACTATTATAATATATGATTTACAACAAAAATAATTGTATACAACTTCAAATTGTGACATATTTGAATATTCGACGATATACCCTGCTATTGTGTAGCAGTAATACTAGAATTATATCTATAAAATAAGTATTATATATCCATAAATTCTATATCCATGTTGAAAACGATACATTTAATCTAACGGTTTTCATGACAATATTTCATACATCAATGATATTTTAATGATGCTATTTTGTATTCGGTATAATATCCTTTATATCTTTAACCCGTTTAACCCTCCGAAGTAGAAATAATATATATATATATACATATAAATATATATATATGGGTGTCTATGTATCTATGTCTGGATCTTGAATAAAAATACCAGTCATACCAAGTTTTATATTTTTGTTGTGCTAAATGCTAAATGATTTATAAGTACTCGGAGATGTATATATATACAATGTTATAAAGAGGCATATTGTTATGAAATAATGCATATATATAATTTATATTGATTGAGTGAACCTATTTAGAAATATATTACTATTAATATTAACTATTAATATTAACTAATTATATTAACTATCAATATTACTATTAACTATTAATATTAACTATTAATATCAACTATTTATATTCACCCGACTTTATCGATGGTGATATGTATCGATCAATTAGTTAAATAGTTATATCTAGGGAAAATATGCATTACTGGCTTTTGGGAGATTAGATTAATATGATTAAGGTTTATTGATAAATATGGAATTATGGAAAATGTTGATTCGCTATAAATTATCGAATTATATATATTATATATACATAATATATATATATAATTATATAAATATATATATATATATATATATATATATATATATATTTATATATTATGTAACGCCCTACTACTACGTAAATAAATTAGACAAATCCATATAAATTACCTTATTCAATTTATATGCTATGACTACGTTCGATAATTTTCTAAACGATGCGTTCGCTTCGACATCAAGTAGAGATGTAAATGAATGCGAGTATTACGAATATACGAATTGAAGCCTTTTCAATTTATACATACATAATTGAAGCTTTCCGAATAATAATAAACCGAATACGAATTGCATAATTCATATAAATTAATATTTCACCACAAAATAAATATATTTCTTCTTAATAATTATTCTTCTTATTAGTTATTTTAATCATAATAACAAGCTTTGAATTATTTAATAAAATAAATTCTATAAGGAATAATAAAATATATCAATCGAATAGAGATAATGATATGAATATTAGAACTTTTAAATTATTGGAATATGATTACGAATATTAGTTTTTTTAAATGAAACGAATTTCAGAATTTGCAAACGAATCAAATCGAATTATTATTTATTTACATCCATATCACTGAGCGATATGCCTACACCTAAATCCGTCTCGCCACTATCACGATAGTTTCAGAGGCGTGACTATACAATTATGTATTTATTATAATTAGTATACGGAAGTAATAACGTATTTCCAGAAGAACTTATATTACACGGGTTTTGTGTACGTTGTCGCCGCCTGTCGTCTTGTTAACTGATTACGGATCGTTTGACGTAGTAGCTGTTCATTGTCACTCTATAGCAGGCTGTTCATAACGCCACTATTACCTTAGCTTGACGAATACTCCCACTAAATATAATATTTCTCTATAGACGATTAATACCCACAATTAAAACGCTTATTCATTACACGCGAGTCGTGCGCTGACCTATTCATAATAATACAAACTCATTTATATCCAACATTACTAAAATAAATTGCAACATAATATATATATATATATATATATATATATATATATATAACATTCATTTGATATGTGTTGTTATATAGAATAAAAAAAATAAATTATCAAACACATCTCAAATGAATGCTATAACATTATTGTGATAATCAATTTTAATTTCAGAAATATATTATATATTCGAATAGATTTAAGTCTAAAAATTTTTTTTATACCATATCGAAAAACTAGGATTGGCATTATATAAACCATTTTTTATAAGAAAATATTACTATAATTTAAGAAAGAACAATAAAATTCAGGAAATCATTGTATTTAATATTTATTTCTAAATATATAATTTATTTAATAAGTTAATCGTATGAATAACTATATTTTATTTCTAAGTCATCTAAAATAAGTAATGTATATAGAATTCCATTTGAATTAAAACAAATATGAATTAACTTAAGTATGATTAAAATATTTAAATGTATATAATATTTTATAATATTCAATAGTTTAATTATATTAAACGTTTACACAATGATAATCATATTATAATTATTATTAAATATTATATTTTATATACGATAACTAATTCCTAATACTATCTTCATAATATATATATTATATGTAATCTATTATTTACATTATTAATATAGTTATAACAAATTTTCATATCTTTGATTTTGATGTGGTTGAAGAATGCTATGGAATTTGCTATACTATAATACGTGTATCCAACAAGTTGCAGGTTTTATATTGTCTATATGCGCATATGTTTGTGTGTATGTACCTACTATTTGTTATTAATTAATATATTCACATAGTGATTTATATTTTCTTATCATATATATATATATATATATTAATTTATCATGCGATATTCTATTATTATAAATACTATTATTGTAATATATAATATTTTGGTATTCAAATTTAATATATGAATTACATAAATTCTATTAATAATTTAATTAATTATATCTACACGTAATACTCATTTTAATTATTCAAATAATAGTAATATTGTATTAAACCATCAAGACACATGAACTGAAAAATGTGTTAATCTCCCTTTTAAGTGTGACTTATTATAATTCATGTTTATGGATATCTATGTAAATCAGTGCGAGACCTAACAAGTCATGAATTATATAGAGCTAGCTGTATAGTTTAGAGAATAAATAAAACACAGAGCAAACACTTTAATCATTTATCATTTATAAGAGTATATTACAATACTATATTTCAAATCTCAGTAGTCTGCCCGAAGTAACTATCACTTATCATATAGTATACATGTACGTATATACAATGTATATGTATATATATATATAATAATAATAATAATCAGAGTTTGGGCATTAGCCTGGATGAACGAAAAAGCAGAGCTTATCAAGTCGTTCACCCAATGTGATTGTGGGGGGGGAAATTATGTATAAAATTAAAATAATATTAAATAAAATATTAGATTATAATA
Organism: Osedax fenrisi; assembly: GCA_964019155.1. Classification (NCBI taxonomy): domain Eukaryota; kingdom Metazoa; phylum Annelida; class Polychaeta; order Sabellida; family Siboglinidae; genus Osedax; species Osedax fenrisi. The sequence goes on along the minus strand of OZ025241.1, from coordinate 25,710,214 downwards.
TATATTTCTATCCAGGATATCAGTAAAAAAATAGTCATAACAAAATCTACCTAGAATACTTTATATCGATTGCCAATGGAAGTCGATAAAGGTGTATCAACTTGGAGGATTTGGGGTTTCTATATCCAATGCCTTAAGGAACTCACTTTCGCCAAGAGTAAGAGCACTGGTAACAATTGCCCCCACACAACAATTGCATCCTCATCCCCGACACGAACCATTACCGGCCACATAAATAATCAATACAAAGTACTCGTGAATATCTTATATTTAATATTTAATATTTAAAACAAAAAATTGACTTCCTGAATAGAAAATAATACTGAATGTTAAATACAATTTAAATAAAATTTAATATGTAAGTAATTAAAAATAAGTAATAACAAATATGTACAATTAAAAACTTAATACAAAAATAAAAATAAAAATAAAATAAAATTGCAAAAAACCCCACAATCATTCTCATCATGTATTTAAAATAAATAATTGAATAATATGTACCTACAAAAATATAAACCAATAAAACACAAATATTAAAATTGTATAACAAATTATAAAAATATATTAAAAAAAAACTATAACTAAAAGCTATAAAAGCTATAAAACTATAAAAATAAAATATATAAAATAAATACTGATAATATAAGGTAGCAAATAAATTAATATATCACATAATACAATAATTAAAAATAGATTATAAAAATATAAAATTAAAATTAATAAGACGATATCATAAATGATTTAAAAATTGTTTTAAAATTATTCAAATTCGTAATATTTATTATTTTTTGTGGTAATCTGTTCCACAGCATTGGACCAGTATTCGATAAACAAAATGCTTTTCGGTCAGTTCGTACTTTTATTCTATGAAACAGATTTCCATTATAAGATTTAGCTTTATATAATAATTGTAAATTCTTAGGTAAAATATTATTCCTAGCTCGAAACATAAATTTTATACTATTCATTTTTACAATATCGTCAAATTTAAGAGAATTAGAAATATTATAGAAATTTGTATACATAGAATGAGTATTACAAATACATTTTATTGCTCTTTTTTGTAAAATGAAAATATTTTTTAAACTGGATTTGAAGGTATTCCCCCAAATATTTGAACAATAATTAAGATGTGATAAAAATAAAGCATTATATAATAAAATTAAAGATTTCATATTTAATTTATTTTTAACTTTGTGTAAAATTGCAATTGTTCTAGAAAGTTTACTTGAAACATAATTGAGTTGCAATTTCCAATTCAATTTACAATCTATAATAACACCTAAGAATTTTATTTCACTGACTTGTTTAACTTTAATGTTATTAATATTCAAATCCATATTAATATTTCTATTTTTATTTCTTATATTAAATAATAATACATTCGTCTTACTAATATTGAGTGACAATTTATTTACATTCAACCAATCATATAGTTTGTTAATATTAAATTGAATATTGTTTTTTAATTCTAAAATAGACGTATTTGAAAAAATTAAAGTTGTATCATCTGCAAATAAAACTGATTTAAAAGTATCTGATATATTCGGAAGGTCATTAATATATAAAATAAATAATAACGGACCGAGTACAGATCCCTGTGGTACACCACATTTTATATAATTATAATAAGAGTCAGTATTATTATATCTAACAAATTGAATACGATCTGATAAATACGATTTTATTAATTTTAGCGCTATACCTCTGATACCATAAATATAAAGCTTATTGATTAAAATATCATGATCCAGTGTATCAAAGGCTTTGCGTAAATCTATTGAAACAATAGCACAGTTCTCTAAATTTTCTAAATTTGTATTAACTGATTCTAATACATCAGACAATGCATCAGCTGTAGATAAATTCTTTCGGAAACCATATTGATTATCATTTAATATATTAAATTTATTTAAAAAATTTGAAATCCTGCTTTTAATTAGTTTCTCAAATATTTTTGAAATTTGTGGCAGTAAGGATATTGGTCTATAATTCTCAGCTAATGATTTGTCTCCAGATTTAAAAATTGGAATAACTTTAGCTTTTTTTAAAACATTAGGGAAAATACCTTCAGCTAGTGACCTATTGAACACCTGTTTTAATAAAGGACTTATTTCTAAAATAATTTCCTTAATGATAAACATACTAAAATCAGTAACATCTGTACTAGATTTACTTTTAGAATTTCGTACCTCATTCAAAATTTCATAAATTGAAATTTGTGTAAAAAATAATGAATTTGTATTATTACCTTGCATAGTTTTATAAATATCATTATCAAGAGATGGTGCAGATATTTTTTCAGATAAGTTAATACCTATATTACTAAAGAATGTGTTAAATTCATTAGCATTCGGAGAATTAGAATTATTACCTTTTTTACCTAAATTAGGATTAATTAAATTATTAATAATTGACCATGTATACTTAATATTATTTTTATTATTATTTATTTTATTTGAATAATATAATTTTTCAGATAAGCGTAATAATGATGTAAGTATGTTTTTATATTTTTTATAATAATTTATTTTTGTAAATGATTTATTTTTAATCATTTTTTTATACATTTTGTTTTTTTTATTTATACATTTAATCAGACTATTGTATAACCATGGTTTATTATTTTTCTTTTTTTCTTTAACTTTTATAATAGGACAATTTAAATTAAATAATTCTACTAAATCATTAATTAACTTATCATATAATAATTCTAAGTCCATATCAGAATAGATATATTTCCAATCAAAAGCATTAATACTACATTTAAATTTATGTATTGTATGACCATTTAGTTTTCTGATATATTTATATGTATTATGTTTTGTATTACTTTTATTTGAAATGTCATATATTACAAAAATTGGTAGGTGATCACTGATATCACTAAATACAATTCCATTACTTACTGGTTTATATGTTATATTACAATAAATGTTATCAATTAGTGAATTAATACTATTACCATATCTGGTCGGCTTAGTTACTAGTGGAAAACAACCCATACTGAAAATGGTATCAATAAAATAATCATTATTACTATTTTTAATTAAAATATTAACATTAAAATCACCAACTAAAAATAAATCACCTTTGACTGAAAAATCACTAAAATTATTATAAATAAAATCACTAAAATGTTTAATATCAGAATTAGGAGATTTATATATCCCACTAATTATAGTTTGTTTATTATTTATAAGCATTGATATACTAACTATGTCTACAAAATCTGGCATTGAATAAGTTAAATTATCTAATGTGTTGAAATTTAAATGTTCTTGTATATATATAGAAACACCACCTCCTATATTTAGATTTTTTATAGATTTATTTTTTCGAATTACATGTGTACAATTATATGTGTCAATATTATATAAGTCTTTATTGAAATCATGTAACCATGTTTCAGTTATAACAATAATGTTAAATTTAAAAGTACAAGAATCTAATAATAATATTATATCATCGAAATGCTTTACTAAACTTCGTGCATTTATATGTATAATAGAAATACCTTCACAAAAATCAATATTTATAGAATTTAAATCAATGTATTTACAATCAATTTTAGGATTATTCATAAATTCATGATACATAGGAATACTATATTTATTATTGTTATAGAAATTATCACTATTTTTATTATAAGCATTATATATAAATTCATTAGCATTAAAGTCGGAAACACAATTAACATTGTTTGTCATTATAAAATTCAAGTAAAATATAATTAGTATATAAATAGTCAAAATATAAAAAAATATATAAATGTAAAATATATGGATTAATAAATGAAAATTTAATATTATTAATATATTAATATTATATTATATGTATCATTAGTCATAGGATATCTTTAGTTATAGGTAAAAAATAAAAATAAAAAATTTTAAAAATATATAAATACAAATTATAAACTAATATTGTCAATAATATTTTCTAAATGTAATTGATTTATAATTTGTATTCTTTTATTATCATTAGTTTCTATAAAAACATTATTGTTATATATCCAGGTATTAATAATTTTATTCTCCGATCTTAATTTACGTGTATTAAAGAATATATTATTAGTACTATTATCTAAGAATTCTTGAATATATATGTTCGTATCTTTTAAGTGATTTTTATTTTTTAATATTGATGATTTGATTTTACTGTTATTTAAACTTATTACAAATTTATTATATTTTAATGGTTTATTATTATCACTTTTATATTTTAGTTTTTTTATTTTAATTATATTCTCTTCTTCAATTGTTATATCAAGTTTCTCTTTCAAGAAGTTTAAATAAGTTGATTTTATAGAATAATCAATAGTATCTTCAATATCAGTAGTTAATAATATATTATTATTGATTAGTTTATTGTTAATTTTGGGAGCTATTGAATCTATTTTTACAGCCTGTATAATACTATTGTTATCTATTTTATTTTCTAGATTGATAACTTTTTGAATAATAATACTATTTTCGTCTTTTAAAGATTCGATATTCTTAGATTGATAACTAATTATGTCAGATAATTTATTTATAATATTTTCTAGTACAGTAATTTTATCATATAATGCTTGATTAGTAATAGGCATAATGACAGATAATACTATGTTTATATATGAATTGATTATAGATATATAATATAAATTGACAAATACATTAATGAGAAATAAGAAATGTAAACAAGAAAAATAGTCACGGTTCAATGATTTCAATAAATACTATATTAAAAGTGATAATATAGTTATTATAACAATTGATAAATTTATAATAACTATATAAATGAATGTATTATATATTCATGCATATAGAATATTAAATTAAATATACAATAAACTTATCTTGATAAGGATGATTTGAGATAAAGTAAATTGAAAAATATTGTAATGTTTATAGAATTGTAAACAGGAAGTGAATATATAATATATATATATATATATATATATATATAAATATAATTGAACCTATTCATATAGTAGGTTAATGTTTTATCATATTGTATTTATCATTTGATAACTAGTATACATCATGTATATGTGCTTATGTATTTATTATTTTATATTTCTTTATACATCTTTCTAATCTATTATTACTAATTTCACTATTTTAATAACCATAATACATACATTTACATTTTTGGTTTTCGAACTGAGAACTGTGCTTATAAATAAATCGGCCGTCCATATATATTTGATGTTAATATTTCAGATTTAATAAATGAGTTTTCAGTAGTTTCTTAAAGTCTTTAGTTGATGGTGTAGTAAGTATGGATGTAGGTAGATTGTTCCAGGAGTATGGGATTGATATTGCCCAGATGCGAGTCTTAGTTGAATGTAAGTTGTGCTTAGTTGGAAGTTGAAGTAGACATTATAAAATAATGTATTGGTGGAGCGTGTAGTGGTACTAGTTGGTAATTTAAGCTTAAGTAGGGATGCTAGATAGTCAGGAGAGTCATGGTGGATTGCTTTATGAACCATTAGTATATTTTTATAGAGGATTCTATACCTTTCAGTTATCCAGTAGAGTTTAGCTATGAATGGATATATATGAGTATTGGAGTATTTTGGTATGTTGAATATACACCTAGCTATTGAATAGAATTTTGAAGAATTAGGAGTTTAGTAATATACAATGATGGGGTATTGTAAAAGATACAATTGCAGTAATCGAATAGATGTTGGATGTATACAAACCTATACGTGGAAGCTATAATAGCATTGGTGGATATTAATATTTAATGACAAATAAGTCGTAGTGAATGTAGTTGATAGTGTATTAGTTTTGTTATTCAATTCAATTCAATTTATTTTAAAGACTCTTTGTGCCATAGCAATCAAGCGTCTAAAGTAAAAACAAAAAAACAATATAATGGAACATAAACGAAAATAATAAACTAATAATAATATAAATAGGAAGTTGTGTGGGATAGTTGTCTATAACAATTAAAAGTATTGTCAAATATAACACCAAACTTTTTGACACGCATTGAGTACATGATGAGCTGTCCATTAATGTTGATTGGGAGTTGGTAAAGTTTTACTTCGCAGTGAAAGGTGAATGAAGATATCCTGTATTTTAATTGGATTAAAGACGAGGTAGTGTATTGTGGTCCAGTTATGAATGGTAGTAATAGTTGAGGAAAGGATGTCAGGTGCAACATTTTCATTTTCTGTTTATTTTACACAAAGTTGTATGTCATCCGCATATGTATGGAAGTTAACCGGATAATTCGAGATAAGGTGGAGAAGGGGAATTATATAAATAGTATTGGTCCAAGTACGGACCCTTGGGGAACATCGTATGTTACAAGACAAGGAGATGAAACGGTTGAGTTGACTAACACTGAGGAAGTTCGGTTAGTTATGAATGAGGATAGACATTAGTGTGCAGTATCAGTGATAGTGGATATATCAAATAATGCAATTATTGTGTCATTTTTATTATAAAGTAAGAATATCTCTAGATATTTTTTCTAGTGCGGTTTCTATTAATTTGGAAATAAGATATGCGATTTGGATGATGCGAGGATTTTGCGATATATTAAATAAGAAGTTAGTTGTTTCGCGACGATACGTTTCGTAATCGATTCATTATGGGAGATTTCTGAGAGTACTTGTGAGCTTTTGATGGAAGTAGTCATCATGTTTATGATAGGGTGTCTGGTTGAAAGTAGTAGAAAGTTTTCTTTTTATTTCGCCTAAAGAGTTTCGAATAAATAATGAAAGTTTTCTTTTGATCTGATGAGCATGATTCCAGAGAGAAAGTAATATGAACCAATAAAGCCAATACATCCTCGGTAATAATGGGTACTACGTCTAGGCAAATGAGAAAAAGAGTAAGTACCAGTATTCAGAGATGATATAAGAGGTATGTCATTAGTCGTACTCCATATTTTTATGATGAATATAATATCAAGGTCATGTTCTGCTGCAAGTTCTAGGATAAGTGGGATCTTGTTAAGGATGGATCAGGTGTTTATAATGCATATGTAATTGAGCAGTTATGTCGTTCTGAGAAATATGTGGATAGTGGAGTAAAAGTGTAGAAGGGGATTGTAGTGTATGAAGGTTCAGGTTTGTGGAAGTTGTTTTGCAAGACATATGTTTATTTTTGTGGACTTTTGGAATTGAGTGTCATTGTGAGGGGGATGGATTGTGTAAAGTGAGTAATAGTAGTTTATATATCTTTATTATAGTTATGATATACAGATAGTAAGTTATTATGTTGAGTATGATTAATGTAATCTGTATGTTTGGATGAATTTATCGAATCATTAGATGCTGCTTGTCGTATATTAATGCATGTGCGATTATTGAAAAGTTTACTCCAATGCTTAATAACAGGACGGGGTGGGGTTAAAGGAGATTGTTTCCAATTAACTTAGTTAGTATGGTAGTGACGTAATTCGTAGTTGTTTGTTTTACTGTTAAATACGTATTTGATTTTCGAGTAGTACAGAAGATTATTTATTATGGCGAATAGAATTATCGGACTAGGAAAAGCCGACTTTGATGTGGATGATATTGTATATGTTGTAGGTTTAGAGTATTTGTTTGGAATTGTGATGTTGTGAGATTGGTTTACATTATTTATAAAATTTGGTTTAGGTTATTACTTTATCCTATTATATTCCTATATCGATGTTAGATATATAACTTATTATATCATCTCTTTAGAGGAATATTTCTTTATATCGTAATAATTATACTATCACTTATAGTAAATAGTTACAAAGTATATTTACAAAATACACTTACAAAGTATATTATAATATGACAACAATTTATAAAAATATGAAATATTCGTTCATAAATATGCTTAGTGTGACATTGACTTTATTCGATTAGTGTAATTATCTATGATAGAGGGGCCAATATATTCAATATCTACGATTTATTACTCATTAATATTTATTTTATTTTCAAAACGTATTTTTTAAATTATATTATGTTCTCATTGATCTGTCATTGGAATACACTCATAGTTAAGCTAGCTAATCGCCGATCATTTTATATACAATATATACACTAAATACTGTATACTGGTCTAGTGCAATTATATTTGTTACTTTCTACATCTTAATAAATCGGAACATTTCATTATTTATTAATGTTTTTCTTTATTTAGTAAATATAGTATTTACTAACGTATTAACATGGATAATAAAGTATTAAATTATATTTTATTATATCCAACCAATAAATATAGACCAATAATGGGCTATATGTGTTCCTATATAACAACATATATCTAAGTTGATTATGTATGATTAAGTATGAACTGTTACAATTATTTATGATAGTATATAATATATATATCGTCAAATTGTATATGTATTGGTTATAACGTATTATATAAGAAAATACGATAGGTATTTTAGTGTATGCCGATAGATATTCTAGAGACTAGTATATATTATATATATACATTAAGGATGTATATCTTAAGAAAAATAGATATACGAGAGTATTTTGACAATTACAAAAAGAGCCTATATATAAAATATAGTCACATATATATACTATACATATATGTGCTGATATTCACGCGATAAAATATCTTAGGAAATATATTAATATAAAATATATCCGTGGACTATATATATAGCTTTGTTATAATACACCACTACTCTACCCCTAATGCTACATACAGGAATTGAAAAAAGGATGCATACCTCAAAACAAACTATACATTGTAAGCAAGTTTATTGACGATACAACGGACTACTCGATGTATACCGGTCAAGTGCATATAGGTTATTAAGAACTGGATTATATTAGTTTGCATTCACTAAAAAGGAAATATGTATATATTTATATACTGTTAAAACTAGAAGTGTATATAGGGATATTAAATATATTGATATTAAATTATTTTGTGGTAATATTAAAACAAATTAATTCATTAAATACCTGTTTAAAATTTAAATATTGACATATTTGATCAACTTAGTGAAATATTTTAAAATATTAATTCTACTTATCTAAGATATAACCTATTCGGTTAATATTCAAAATTGTATTCTGTGTAAGAATATGTATTATACAGAGATCCACACTTGGTCCTCTATTTTGTAATATTCATATTTCTCATGTAATATCACAAACAATAAATAATAAATATTATATATATATATATTTATATATATTATATATATTATATATATTATATAATATATATATATATATATATATATATATATATATATATATATATATATATATATATAGGAAATTATCCGAATACGGACAGTGCCCTAATACGGATAATCTCGATAACTCAGAAACCATAAATCCTCAAAATACAACTGTAATGAATAAAATAATCATACTTATATAAAAAGACAAAATAAGTTTTTTGTATTGATTAATTATTAAAAATAATACTGATATATCCAATAAACTGATTTTGTTATTACATTTTAAAAAATTTTAAATTTATGAAAAAAATTTCAACTTAAAACCTTATAAAGCATATACAAATGTATACATATAATATATAACAATATAATAATATATATATATATATATATATATATATATATATTATTAATAATTAAAGCATTCTAAATATTTTATCCATAATTTCTATGTTTTTTATTAAATATTAATTAAGTTATAAGAATATATCTAGAGTTAAAATAAATCCATAATACTGACACTCTAAATGTCTTAATATTTACACTCTATAGCCAATCAGCGCGATGTGTGTAAACTTTTCCAATTATAGTAAAAATCGCGTGTGTTATAATATTAATATAACAAATGAAGCTAAATCTAATTTTTTTATTATTTAGATACTTACTTTACTTATAATTATGAAATATGTAATAATACAAATTAATAAATTAATTACTAATTAAATTATATTAAATTATTCATAAAATTAATTATAAGTAATGTAATTTTAATTTATCTGAATGGTTCATAAATAATATATAGTATATGTTAGTGGTATATATGGTATACATGTTATAAAATAGGGTATCAGTATTCTAACATGAGTACCGAATACGGACACCCCCATTATCTATTGAATAAATAAAACATTGAAAATCAAAATAATATCTTTAATCATATATTATAAATATATTATAATTTTTGAATACAAATATTGAGTAATAAAATACTGAGACCATTTATTATTAACGTGTCTGTATTATTTTAAGTTCTCCTATATTCGGATGATATTTAGGGTGAATTTTATTTAACGCTGAATCTTGTCACCACAATACATTAATATTATGTGCGAATAATATTTTTAAATGGATCTTAAATAATAATTTACTCATAAATAGTAATAAGACTATGTTCTTTAATATTTCTCTTTCTAATTTTGTTTTTCCAAATATTATATTTTATAATATTTTAATTACATCTTCTAAAAATATAATTCCTTAGAATATTTGTTATAAGTAATTTATCGCAATAATATCATCTATATGTAAATCAGCTAATTATCAATTATATAATATAAATATCATTCGCATATATATATAAATAAAATCAACTATTCTACTTACTGAAAGTTTAGTTCTATCATGATAAGATTATGGGAATATTATCTTAATTTGAGCTCCAATATATATATATTAAAAAAATAATTAAGTATTATTCGTATATAAATAAAAATAATATTTAATATCTCATATTCTAATATATTTTCGACTAGTTATTAATTAAACAAATTAAAATAGTTAAGAATATCTTCCATAATTAATTTCTTATTGTTATGTTAATTACAAAATTTATTATTTCTGGAGAACCTTACTATTTATCTACGCTAATATATATATAATATATATATATATATATATATCTCTTATAAGAGAAAATAACAGGTTATTCGAACCGATATACAATGCTACTTGATGGTGGTCGATGTCAATTACAAATAAACAAGAGATATTTCAGGATTTATGATTCTTCGTTGTGGAACAGGCTACCTATGACTATAATAAGTGTTCCGTATATTTCAATTCACTGCAAAAGACTGAAGAAACTTTTTTTATTATAATTATGTTTTTAACATTATTTGATTACACTTACAAGATAATTTATTCTACTATTATTTAAGTTTCTACGTTTTAATAAATGTATATTTAATTGCCATTTAATTGCCCATTGTGAAAATAAATTTAAATTATTTTGTAAAAGAAATCTTTCACTCTCAGATGCGTATAAAAAATATATTTTTGTATCATCGGCAAATAAATCAATATGAATTTTTGAAGATAATATACTAGGAAGATCATTAATATATAATACAAATAAAATTGGACTTAAAACCGATCCTTGTTAAACTCCAGATTTTACAATAGAACTATTTGAAAAAGAATTTTCAACCCGTGTAATTTGAGATCTGTTCGATAAAAAATTATAAAACAATTTTATTATTTTATTAGATATACCGTATGATTTTAATTTAAATAATAGTTTTTCATGAGAAACAACATCAAAAGCTTTTGCAAAATCAATAGGTATATATATTATATTAATAATATATTATATCTACACATTTTGTATTATTCAATTTATTATACCAACATTTTAAATATGTTGTTAATTGTAATTCTGTAGATTTTCCACTTATAAAACCATATTGATATTTTGTTAATAAATTATTAGAAATAAAAAATTAAATAAAAAATTAATTGTTTAGAAATAATACGTTCTAATACTCTATACATTACACATGTTATTGAAATAGGCCTATTGTTATTTGAATTTAATGGTTCACCCTTTTTTTAAATGTGTGTGAATATAGATTTTTTCCAAATTTTAGGTATATTACCCGATAATAAAGATGAATTAAAAATAATATATAAAGGCCTACATAATTCATTAGATAATAATTTTAACATAGAAGATGGTATCCTATCAGTTCCAAAATTATGTGTAATTTTTAATCTATTTAAAAATATTTTAATTATTTCAAGATTTAAATCAATATTATCAAATTTTTGTTTAGTTAAATTATAAAATTCTGGTAAATTTCCATTATCATTTTGTTGAATTGAACTAAAATATGAATTTAACGTATTTTCTTTGTCATGATCCCAAAATACATTTTTTTTCATAAATTTATAAAACTTTAATTTATTTTTTGAATTAATTGCATTAATCTCTCACTTAAAATTTAAAGATTCTAATTCTTTGGATAATTTTTTTTATCTTCTATCCAATTATATTTATATTGTAAATTAGTTTTAGAATTTCGAAATAAATTTTGTACTTGCTTCTTCAATTTCAATATATTCTTCGGAAGTACCTGTTTTTTTGTATTATTTATATTAGGAATATGTGATATAAATAATTTATTTAGAACATTATTAAAATATTGTATTTTTTGATCGATATTATAATCATTTGAGTTTAGATATTAGCAATTAAATCTAGAAAGATGATATTTAATCAATTTTATATTAGCATTATTAAAATCTTAATTGTTTGATTTTTAAATCTGTTTACATGGGTATTTTTCAATATTTACATTAAATGAAACAGAATAGTGGTTACTTATATTTTTGTATAATCCGAAATAGTCTCCAATATTTATATTAGATAGTAATTGTTTTTCATTAGTAAAAAGTAAATCAATTATATTATTATTACGAGTTGGTTTATTTGTTAATTGTGAAAATTAATTTTTAATAATCGAATCGTAAGTAATGCATAACTTTTTGGGTAACTAGGAAATGTATATTCTTTACAATTAAAATTTGGTAAATTAAAATATCCTATAATTAAAGAAGAATTATAATTTTGTTGGGTTATATCAAATAATTTGCATATCTGTTCATGAGATACTTCGTTACAATTTGTAAATATAAATATATATATTGAATATCTATATGTGAAATAAAATGTCTTACAGGACATAAACTAGATTTAAAAAATATCGCAACACCTCCTCTATGAATTAATTTATCGTATCTAAATAGTATATAATTTTTTCCACCGATTAAATATAGAGAATCTCTATCATCTACCGTTAAGAATGTGTTAACTAAACATATAATGTCATATTTATTAGATAAAAGTAAACATTCTAAAAAATTCATTTTATTTCTAATCATACGAGCATTATCATAATATATATTTAAATTGTTATTTTTAATATGTTCATCTTTATTGCCGGTTAGTCACCTAGAACCTGTAGTTTTATTTTTATTTTTATTAATAATGGAATTTTTATAAGTAATATATGACAATTTCCATACATTAAAATTATCTTCACCAATTGACATATTCCAGTCAATTTTATTATTTATAATATATCTTAGTTCATAGGAACTACTTCTAGAATTAATTCTAGAATAAATACATTTGATAATTGTTTACTTTTAATTAGTTTATTTTTAACTACATGGTATAATATCTGATGTCGTTCTAGTGATATTTCATCTAGAGATATTCTAATGAATGCATTTTGTATATATCGTAATCTACATAATCGGTTAACATTTGAATATATACTTTTTTTTGAGACCCCATTATTATAAAATTATATAGTTTTAGAAATTATATATATATTTTTAACAAACTGTTTCCCTATGATTTTAAATTGAACAATTATTATTATTATTATTATTAATAAATAGTAAATTGATTATAAAAAAGTCAAAAATTAATCGTATATATCCTATATAATATTCTAGATAATACGATTTATTACTTTTGCAAACCAAACTCTATAAAAGTATGTAATGATGATCCAGTAGCAAATAATTTAAATGTTACATGTTAGTATACACATAATAAATTATTTATAAGTATATGAATGAATAATAAATATAATATTAATTAATAAAATAATTATATAATCTATAATCTCCTATATAAAAGAAAGTCTTAATATATAAATATAACTTATATATTTATATTGTTTTAAATATCGAGTAAAATATCATATGTATATATTTAGTATTATTTAATATTTTATTATTTATTAACGCTCTAATTTAATAATAATTAATAAATAATTAATAAATAATGATTAATAATAAATTATAATTTATGTATTTTGGTATGTATTATTTATAGTGTATGTAAATCTTATAAGGTTGTTAACTAATAACATTATATATAACTATAGATATATATATATATATATAATGTTATTTATACTAAATCTTTGTTGTATTAATTGGGTATTATAAGTATATGTCATTAATTATTCATTATATAATACATTATATTATATATGTAGATTATATATACACATTATATACAACACATGATTATACTTAAATATACATAAGAGATAAGCGGATACACTAATATTTACCATTACATGTAATCTATTATTTAATATATTTTAATAATTGTTCATATAATTATATTTCATTATAATAATTATTATTTTATATTTAATATTTAAATTTATTACTATTACATATACATAATTATATAATATTAAGTATTTTTTAAATTTCTCAATACGAAAAAAACTATACACTTAGTGATTTGTAACTTCTAGTTATGAACATATCTATATACATCTAATGTAGTAACATTTATAATTGTTGAACAATATTCATGTATTCTAGCAATTGTTCTCCAGTTTATAACATGCATGTTAGCCTGTGTATATATACATAATAATAATATTAATAATATTAACTTATTGAATTACGTATATAAGAATCTCGGATACAAATGTTACAATATATATATAATGTAATACATTGTTGCATAAACCAAGTATGTTTGTTATTAAATGTATACACAAATTTAATTTTTGTACCATGTCGATTTGGGTAACATTCATATCAATTTGTCTTCTATATTTTGTTTATTTATTTGTGTTTACCTAATAAACTATATATTATTATAAATGGAAAACTAAAAAAGTCACGACTTTTTTTATGATTTATGGATATATTTTAGGGTGTTATATGACTTATTTTACAATGTACATATTATACATAACTGTAAGAGGGCCGGACAATACAATATATATATATATATATATCAATTAAGATATATAATAATTATTATTGATATTTATATTTATTTTAAATAAATAACATGATCAAATTAATATTTAAATCATATTTACATAATAATCTTTATTATATAATAATATCTACGATATGTATAATATATTATACTAATAATTATACTATTATTATTATTATAATATAATGGTGATACTAGTTAAAACATTACAAATATATCATATATGTTTTTATAGTTTTCAAAATAAAAAAGGAACACGATTACCAACGAAAGTTATAATATATGTATATATATATATATATATATATATATATAAATATTATTATATTTTTCGATATGTTATTTACTAATTGAGAAATATATTATTTTATAATTAATTAGTAATTATATTAATATAAAATGTATATTTATTATTACATTATTTAATATTCTATGGTGATCTGGGTATGTCTACCTATACTATATGTCCTATACCCATTTTTTATATTATTAATACATATATATATATATAGGCTTTATGCGAAATCTGATATTATTATCTGATATATATATAAATAAATATATTCATAGATATATATATGGATTGATTGATTGATAATTATATTGTTAATGATAATATTTAATAACTACAATACCTGACATATTGTACTAAACATATATCAATATTAATATATATATATGATACTTAAAATGATATATATATATATATATATATATATATATATATGATACTTAACATTATTATAAACATACCTGATTATTACTATAGAAATGATAGAAAATTATGCTCAGCTTGCCACAGTGAACGCTACATTTCAAGCTATATGACAGACTGCGAGACAGGTTTAGCTTGCGTATTTTCTAATATACATTCATTATCAGTATCACAGTACATATACTAACATACGCATATAGTTTTAATTACTAGCTATTGTATATTCCACTACGCATATAATACTAATTTGCGATAGATAATATATCAATAGCACTTATTAATAACTAATAACTAATAACTTATGTATACTAATATTAGTTAACTCACACCATACTTAACAATTAACTATGCATTTGGAACTATACCACGACATACTATATACATATATTAGTTATATATATATATATATATAATTATATTTATATATTTTTGTATTAATTCATTAACGTAAACATGGTTCTCTCAATATGATTCAGATATATTTGACCTATTTCACTATTTTGGTTATACCTTATAAGGTGATGGGTATACCCATATCGCCACGATTATCATATTGGGGTGGTGGGGTTTGCTTCTTCGTACAAGTTTATTTATCTTTACCATGTATATCCATATCCAATAACTTATCCTATTCTAACTGCCTAACTATATCTTTCACCCAAACCCTACACAAATCCATACCATCACTGCCATGTATATATCCCCTGAACAGAATTAGCATCCTTTCTAAGATATTTAACGAGTTTGATACTGATCTCATAAGTTCACCCACATACTAACCTATTATCATTGGTTATGTCAACTATAATAGTATTGCTACCTCAAATTCACATATTATGTTCACTAATTTAACAAATTCATTATCCATATCACAACATGTAAATTTCCCATTTCATATATGGTAATATTCACTTCTCTCCATTCTAAACTCATGAATAATATTTCTATACTTGATCTTCTTTTCAATCACTTCCTCATCTCATTCAAAACTAACTTAACTATCACTCCTAATCAGAAAATTCATATTACATATATACCCATTAATAATATTAATTATATTATCTCTTAGCTGACTTAAATTCTGTCTCAGGTGACTACTATTATTCTTTAGTTGTATTATATTTCATACAATTAAAACCAAAAAACCCTTCAGTAACCACACATCCTGATACCCCATGGATTACGTCCCATATTATAAACGATCACTTCGTAAATCTGAAAGAAAATAACTATCCTTGCAATATTCATCTTCTAGAGCTTCATTCATTGAGCAACGTAACATCTACCAGTTAGCAATTCCTATGCCAAATCTAGATATTATACTTGGGTTATAAACGATCTTGTTTCTGATAACTGAAGTATTTTCAGACTTGCTATTAAGTTGTTATCTTCCTTAAAACCAGCATCACTACCATCTATAATTAAAATTTCCTAATTACAATTAAGATGTCTCTTCTCCAAAATATTTTCTAATAATATTGAATACATCATAATAAATAGCATGAACAATAACCCTACTGCCAACTATCCTTCAATTATAGTTACACCACTTATATCTGCTTTATTAAGTTTTTTTCGTCCGCAACGTAAAATTTATAGTTATCATCTACCATTGGTTAGTACAATTTTGGAAAGAATTTTCTTGTCAACTAATCTCCTATGAATTCGCCACTAATCTCCATATTCCTCAACAAAGTGAAATTCGCCACTAATCTCCATATTCCTCATCAAAGTGAAATTCTCCACTAATCTCAATATTCCTCAACAAAGTGATATTCTTCACTAATCTCCATATTCCTCATCAAAGTGAAATTCTCCACTAATCTCAATATTCCTCAACAAAGTGAAATTCGCCACTAATCTCCTTATTCCTCAACAAAGTGAAATTCGCCGATAACACTACAAAGAAACAGCACTACTAAACGTAATTGATGTCATCACTTATATTCGTAATACTAAACATTGCTGTTAACTAGTCATGCTGGACATACATAGTGATTTCGATACGATTGATCATTAACTTATACTGTAGAGTACAGACGGGACATCCCGTCTACACCTGATTGGAGTTAGGGATATCGCCCTTTCATGGTTTACTTCAAATCTATCTGACCGTAGTAGCGTTTGTTCCCAATTATTCCCCAGTGATCAGTATTCATTGCTTCACTTTTATCTATTTATTTATATTTACTATCATCCATAATATCTATTACCATCTTTATGTAGATGACATACAACTATACAAGTTTCTTCCCACTAATTCATCACATGTATACATAATTATCTCCCCAATTGTACTAATGACACTAAATAATGGCTTATTTCTAATAATATTCTACTTAATGCTTCCAAAACTACATTGTTTAATCTTACCCCATCTCCAACTTAATTTCCATCTATTATTATCGATAACATTGTAATCTATCCTTCTTCTACTGCATTAAACTTAGGTATACTTTTTGATTTTACTCTTTCCTTATTTCTCATATTACTGTCATCACTAAATATGCAAATTATCATCTTTTTAGAATTAGAAAAATACGAAAATTAATTACTGTATCTATTTCTAAAACTATAGTTAATCCCCTTGTCCTCTCTCATATAGATGTACCTCAATCAATATTCCAGTATATCTTCTCTATATCTCTCACAAATAATAAGAGTTTAATACTATTAAAGAAATCAAAGTATGTATGTTATTATTTACCTCTATAAACAATATACCTATAATATAATATATATATATATATATATATATATATATATATATATATATATATATATATATATATATATATGTGTACATATATATGCGATATAATATACGATATAATAAACTACACAACATACGATAAATTATACTACATATTATATCACATACTACACAATAATATTTGCACTGGTTAACGATAATGTAGTATTATAATTCTATGCTACATTATAATAATATTATTGTAGCAATAATCACCGATATCTGAATAATAACACCAATAACATAACCTCTTTAAACATACCAACCACGTCACACATATACCTAAGTATCGGTAACGTCATGGGATTTAATCATAAGATGCATATTTATAAACATTATTTCATGCACGTAACCTTATTCCACAGGACAATTTGATTACTATTTTGATCATATAAATTGCGAGACGAAATGTTTTACGATACTAACTATTGATGACATAAAGGTATGCAATAGTCATGTGATATTTATTTATAATATGATTAATATATATATATATATATATATATATTATATATTAAATATACAAATATGTTAATTAATAGGTAATAATAACGAGAGGATGTACAACAACTGATGATAATCAGATAGAAATACACCCTTCTATAGCAGATCGTTATAACAAGCTAGTGGCAGATAATGAAGGCACGAGTGACGATATATTTGATTATCCAGCATGTAATGGTTTGATATATTGCTATATGATAATGATGATGATTAATATTATGATAATGATGATTATGAATAGGCTTATTTGGACGTATCATAGATATATCAACCCTTGTAGATGCACATAACAATATTAAACAATCATCAATTAATATAAGTACATTAAGTAATTAAATAAAAAAAGAAAGTACATTAAAAAACTATACACGAATATTAGTTTAATTAAATTATTAATTAAATGGCATAAAGCAATACAACTATTCGAAGTGATATATTATAATTATAGGGTTAAAAGGTAGTTTTGAAATAATAAAAACGCGAAATAATTTTATAATATTTTAAAACAGCACATATATTATTGTAAAATTATATTATTGATTCTAAACATAAATAAATAAAATAAACATATAATTAATATATATATATACACTCACATATATATATATATATATATATTTAGAAAAAAAAATTGACAATGAAAAGAATATTAAAAAAAAATGGAGGTCTATAAATGAAATTCTGAATCCTAATTAAAAAATAAAATTAAGTGTCCTTTCAGTAATATTACCAAAGAAGATGATCTAAAAACCGCGACGATGTTTAATAATCATTTTTGCACTCTAGGTAAATCATTATTAGATCGAATTCCTAAAACTAATAAATATACATTTCCTTCAGAATTAGTAAATAACAATAATTTTTATGTTTACCCTATTTCAATTACTGAAATTGTTAAAGTTGTGGAAAATTGCACTATGAAAACTTCCAAAGACTTATATGAAATTGACATAAACTTAATAAAAAATACAATAGATGAAATTAAATATATATTACAACACCTTTTTAATATTTCAATTTCGCAGGGTATTTTCCCAAACATACTTAAAAAAAGTCAAGTTATTGTTTTGTTCAAAAAAGGAGATAAAAGGTTACCAGGTAACTATAGACCAATTTCTCTATTATCTCAATTTTCCAAAATATTTGAAAAAATAATTAAAAATCGAATGAATGAATTCATGAATACATTTTCTAAGATTAATGAATCTCAATTTTGATTTAGGCAAAATAGTAGTACAAATGATGCTTTAAATTACCTTATGGAAAACATAACTAATAATTTAGAAAGTAAATTATTATCAGTTATTTTGTCAATTGATCTATGTAAAGCCTTTGATACAATAGATCATGAATTACTAATACTTAACATGGAAAATTATGGTTTTAGAGGTGTTGCAAAAGATTTTTTTACTACAATGTGTCATTTACAATGATATTAGGTCTGATTTTAGTAATATTAATATTGGTGTTCCTCAAGGTTCTGTTTTGGGTCCTTTACTTTTTAATATATTTTTAAATGATTTACATATTGTTTTTATTTCTTCTATTCCTATATTATTTGCTGACGATACTAATTTAATTTTTAAAGATAAAGATGCTAATACTCTTAAATTAACTATGAATAATGAACTTAAGAAATTAAATAAATGGTTATCTGAAAATAAACTAACTATTAACATAGATAAATCATCTTACATTTTAATTCATGATAAGTTTAATGATAACAAATATATAAATAATTTTGTTTTACATATAAATGGTAATATAATCAATAGAGTACGGTATTATACATTTTTAGGAATCACTATAGATGAGAAATTAAACTGGAAAAAACATATAAATAATATAGCTAATAAGCTTTCTAAAGTTGTATCTATTATACATAAATTAAAATATTCTCTTACTATAAAATCATTAAAACTCATTTATAATACATTTTTTCTACCTCATCTAAATTATTGTAATACTGTATGGTCTACTACATATATATATAATCTAAATAGATTAATTATTATACAAAATAAAGCCATCAGAGCTATTTTCAATATTTCAAATAGATGTAATACAGATAAATATTATAAAATATTGAATATCTTGAAATATACTGATATTGTAAAATTAAATACTCTAAAATTTATGTTTAGGATTTTTAATAATTTTACACCAATCATTATCAAAAATATGTTCTCTATTAATCAATGTATATATAGTCAGAGAACAAATTTTAAATTTGTTATTCCTTCTTTCCGTCTTAATATAAACAATTTTTGCATAACTCACAATGGTCCATTTTTATGGAATCTTCTTGAAAACAGATTTAAATTATTATATAATATAAATACGTTTACTCGAAGTTTAAAATATAATTATATTTCGATGTATTAAATGCTTTAGCTGATTTTATTCTTTATTTTATATTATATCTTACATATCTTACATATATTATATATCTTACATATCTTTTATACATATTTTCCAACTATTTATTTTTAAAAAACTATTTTTAGTTAATTTTATATACTTAATTTTATATACTTAATTTTATTTATTATATTTTATTTAATTTAATTTATATTCAAACATGATGAAGTAATTACTCGGGAATGGAATTTTTTAATTTTTTTATTAATTTTTTAATTTTTGTTTTTAATTTACATATTTGATATATATGAGCTTTTATATAATATAAATATCCAAATTGCAATTTTTTTCTTTAGATTTTTTCTGTAATTTATTTTATTTTTACATTTAATTATTTTTGTTAATATGTATTCATCAGTATCTTCATTTAATTATATAGTGATAATAGAGACTTCTTTCATTTTCTATATTTATATTTGTATATGTATATTTTTGTTTATGTAGGTATGTTTGTATGGGTGAACCTATATGTATGTATATGTATTTGTGTGTGCATTTGTATATGCGTGTATTAATGTACGTATGTGTGTATATGTGTATATATATATGTATATGTATATTCATATATATTTTATGGAAATAATATATTGATATGACAATATCGTTGTTTTATTGAATAACTCATTATTTATTTATATAATTTTATCAAATAAGATTGCATCCTTTTAGTTATTTTTTTTTAGTTTTGTAAAAATTTATCATTATTAAAATCATAAATTATTTTTTATCATATATATTTGTATAATTATTTTCCATTCTCGAATAATTAACAGGGTAGAACTAGATAAGCCTTGCTTTTTTTCTACCCAGTAGTTCGCTACATCTTCTGAGTTATATATATATATATATATATATATTAGTGTTCTTATCGTGTTTATGATTTAGCTGATTTTATAAATTACTATAAATTAAAATGAATATTAATAACATATTTTTTGATAATAGTTTTTAATAATAATAATAGAAATATACTCGAAATAATTATTATACTATATATATATCATTTTCAATTTTTATTTAATATTTTCGGAATAAAATTACAATGATATATTATATTATTAAAATGTCTAAATCTAATATTAATATTAACATTAGCTCCTGGCTTTATTACTGATTCTAATTTTTAACGGAATTATAGTTTCTCAGATTTTTACATGGTTTCATATTCGGAATTATATGATTTTATTATGCTATCCTCGTCGACTTACCTTAATACTATTCTATCAAATATTGTATTATTACAAAATTATTATATCCTAATGCCGTTTTATTGTTATATCGTTAACTTTTCTTTTTACACATCTAATTTACCTACTATGTTTAAACATGCGTTAGTTATTGTGAGGTTAAATAAATCTAACTTAGATTATTCAAATGTCTTAAATTAATTTATCTATAATTATAGACCTATATCAAAACTAACTATTCTAAGTAAAATAATTTATAAAGTTATCAGTGAATAAATAATAGAGTACTAGGATTAATGATCACTGATCTGTATGATGATTTCCAGATATAATATCGATCAGGAAATAGTTTAGAAACTACTTTAATGAAGTAGACTAATGATATACTATTCAACTTAGATTATAATCTGAACATGTGCAGTTACTTCTTTTGGATTAATATACTGATTTTTATAGTTTAGATAATAGTATATAATTAATAGACTAATAACAATAGATGTTAATGGTACTGCACTAAATTGAATATATATATATATATATATATATATATAGTATATTCTATCAAACAGATAAGAAAGTAACCAATTTAGTGCAGTACTATTAAAATCAACTGTTCTTAGTATATTAATATATATATATATATATATATATATATATATATATATATATATATATATATTATCATGTATATTTTACCAAAGAATCTCTAATATTATGTTTCCATAAGGATCTGTAATAGGTGGATTAATGGTCCAGACGGGATTTGAACTTGCGTCCTACTACATGTGTACTTATATATATATATATATATATATATATAGGGTAGTAGTTTTGGTTATATGGCACAGTGGGACAGCCAACATATATTAATTACTAGGCTTAATGGCTTAAGCCAGAAGTCTCGAGTTCGACTCCAGGCAGTTATTTTTTCTCTCTCGTGTTTATCAATAACTTAATAAACGATAAATTCAAACATAATGACAACAAGTTACTATTTGTCTTGTATTATCCAGGGTCCCTCATAATTATTTATAGAATGTACAAGTCTATGACTTATTGAGGGGTCCATTTCTATCAGATATTATTATATGTGATTCAATATATAAATATTATATATATAAAATATATGATATAACTCTACAGTTATGGATCAATATTTATTTACAGGAAATTGAAAATTACTAAATTTATTTAAGTTTAAATATAATGTCATTTAAATATATTAACAAATATTCAGTCAAAATTAGTAGATTCATTTATAATAATAATTAATTAAATTGTATTGATAAATGTAATAATAATATACATAAAAACCAATATTTTTATTTAATACATTTATAATTTATTATATACAAATACTATATTAATAACATACTATTTATTATAATGATATTTATAATACTTATAGGTTTGGATACGTGTATAATATTTTATAATACTATCGGAAAAACTAAATTTTATATTGGCTCAGGTTATTATTATATGTATGATTATATGTATGCATACTATGATAATGCGTATATCTTATTGTATGCATTTATTCTGTAGTGGTGTATGTGAATATGTGTATTCATGTTTTGGGCGAATTTGTTTTTGTATCGATATTAACTACTGCTTATATATATACATATAAGATACATTTATATAAAATAAAGAATTCGTTTATATAAACAAGTTTAAATAAATAAATATAAAATAACATTATTAAGGGAACCATAATTGAATAATAACTACATTTATTAATTAAATAAATGCTTAAATCTTGTGACTATTGATACTCACCATCACCCATATCATATACTGTATACACATACACTATAGTTTATATAATACATATATATATAAATATATATATATATATATATATATATATATATATATATTATCAGACACTACCTAAGTAACATCGGTATCGAATTAAATGAACGAACTCCCCCCATAGTTATCACATGATTGATTATTTACACACAATATCGTAGTCATTCCTATTCAGCATTGATTATACTAATATTTTATTGTATTTATTTATATTAATTATATCGTGTATTCATTTATTAGAAATAGAAATGTGTGATAGGTTATTGTACATTTTAAAATGTCCTATTTAACATTATAAATATTTATTATCTATATAGATAATACTATACACCAATACATGAGTTTATTCGGTTTTTAGATGTTAATACATTTATAATAATATTATTATAAATTATATAAATTATTTAATGTATTTATACTAATTAATATGTATTATTAAATATATATTTGTTTTATGTATTGTTTATTCAATCAAGTATATTTATAATATTAAAATATTTTATTTCATTATTTATGAATTTATTAATAATATAAATAATAATAAATAATAAATATATATTTACATATATAATCTTAAACATAATGATTATTATAATATATAAATAATAATAATAATATTTATTTTATTAAATAAAAATATTAATTATATTTAAACTTTTTAACTCAGTAATTTATTTATAGATGTAAATTATAATGGCTTGGCAAAAGCATGGAATATGAACCTAATTGAAGATAAAGAGATTAATATATATATAAATAAAAGTTATTATAATATAGAATTTAGTTTAAATGTAAAATAATACGTATTGCGAAAATTAATAATTAAAAAAAATCTGTATTATCATACGAAATTTAGTTTATAAAAATAAGTATACTTACATCTATATATATATATATATATATACATATATTTATAAAATTATAGGCATATATACAAAGTACCTATAATACTAATACGAAATAATATAAAATAACACTATTATATTATAATATTGTACTATTTCTATTATACAATATAATTACTAATATCAAGTATAGAAATATTAATATAAACTATTACGTAACTAATCGTGATGTAATATATGTACAATTGTACATGTGTATCTTAAGATACGATCATATATTTGATACGATCATATATTTAATAGTATTTCGTATTATTATAACTATAATCTGCTTCAAATAATTACTGATTACAATTGAGCTCATATATATGTCCCACCGATATTTACTCAATGTACATTGTACGTCGTACATGGAGTACATATATGATGCATGCATTACCTATAGGTAAAAGTACCAATACATTACCTATAGGTAACATTATGTAATGTACTATACTAATTACTCCACCCTATATAATCATAGAGATCGTCTAGTTCTTGTCTACTGAAAAATAAAATTAAATAACTATATGTATCGGTAATTAACTATATATATATATATATATATTATTTTATTAACAATAATATAATTATATTTGAATGTATTTATCAGGTGAACATGGAGATCAAAAAGGACGATGTATAGAATGTAGTATAGAAGTGATTGCATCCCTTAATTCTAGTTTTTGTGTAAATAATGATATATTTGGTTATAATATATATATATATATATATATAGTTATTTAAGTTGATGTTTATAATATGGTGTTTAAGTTTATTTATTCAAAGAAATTATTTCATACTCTATTAGAAATCTAGTTTAAATATTCCATCTACACCAACTAATTAAATATTAAGCTATAGCTTTTCTTATATTAATTATTATACATGAATGAATATATATATATATATATTGCTTGCAACACTTCCTACCAGGTGGTAACTATTCAGTAACATTGTCCTTTATCGTTATTAATTTACTTAATTATATATACTTATGATTTTTTTAAATAAATATTTTTTCTGATCGAAACATGAATTATTAATTTGGATATGGATACAGTTAACTATACATATTCATTATGTTACTATACATTCTACTGACGTTATTGGTAATACCATTGATGTATTAGTTTACTGTTACCTACACATACATATATCATTCTATATGAATGTTCCCATGTATACCGATCAATAATATAAGATAATACAAATTATATACTTAGATGTAATATTTATTAATTTTATATTTAATTTATTTAATTATTACGATACTAGAAAAAGAAAATGAAGAAAAAATACTAGTTAATTGTTCAGGACTATGCTATACTATTATTAAGTTCAATCCAGAACGAACGGTTATTATTAATATATATATATATATTTAATCCATTCATTTATGATGATTAAGATATATAATAATATACAAGATAATATAATATATGTATTGTTGAGTACAACATGAGATGTTATATTATATATATATATATATATATATATATATAATAATGCATATATGTATTCATTTATATTACCTTATATTATGATGATGATGATATTGAGTTTATTAGCACTAAAATAGGGTCATGTAGACCCTATTTTAGTCGTCATAGACCCCTTCGCTCGTGCGGGAAGAAAATAATAATAAAATAATAGTAATACGATAATAATTTGATAATAATATACATTCAATATACAACGGAAAAACAATAATAAACAATATAAAGGACTATTATATACTACAGTCTGCATTGATATGGTGTAGTTGTATATACTACAGACTGCATTGATATAGTATAGTGTTATATAATAATAAGATAATAATAATACAATAACGATTTAATAATGATATAAATTTAATATAACACGGATACAAATAATAAGTTGGATGATTTAATGATTATGGGTAGAGAGAAAAGAAGAAGTAAGATTTATAAATCTTTTGTGGGATCTAATAGAACGAATGGTAGGAGGGAGGGAATTCCATAGGGTTGGACCGGAATTTTTAAAAGCTCTATAATTTATGGAAGTTTTACTAGAGTTCTGGGAGATCAGTAGTGGAGAATTTTGGTAACGAAGAGTAGATACTATAGTACGTTTTTTAATTAGATCAGAGATATAGCTAGGGGTAAAAGAATATATTGATTTATGGATTATAGATAGTATACGTAATTTATACCTGAGGGAGAAGGGTAGCCACATACGAGATGATTGATGAGATGTTGTAGTAGAGTGATCCAGTCGAGTTAAACAGTAAGTAGTACGTATTGAGGAACGGATAATCCGATTAAGTGGAGCAGTAGCTTTAGCAGGAAGTAAATTCAGTAGGGAAGAACAGTATTCAATACGTGAAAGTACAAGAGCATTAATTAGAGTTTTAGTAAGGTTTCTGGAAAGTGATGTCCGTATTTTTTTAATTCTGAAGAGATGAAAGTTGGATGATTTTGTAATGGATGATATGTGATTCTTAAATGATAATTTGTCATCAAATACTAATCCTAGGTTTTTGGAGGAATGAGAAGGAGAAATAATCATGTTATTTAGAGTAAAGTTTGGAAAGGAAGTTTCAGAAGTAGATATGTTAAGTACAGTAGTCTTAGAGGAATTAATTAGTAGTTTATTGGAGAGGAGCCATAATCTTATGGAGTTAGCACACTCGATTAATTCAGAGTTAATGGTATTATGAGAATTTATAGGGAAAAAGGTAAACAGTTGGATATCATCAGCAAAAATATGGTAGTGGAAATTTGGAAATTTCTTAATTAGATCAGCAATAGGGCGGATATAAATAGAAAAGAGGGATGGACCTAGAACAGATCCTTGGGGAATACCGTGGTTAAGAGGAGAAAGAGGCGAGTAAGATTTGTCAATCATAATAGAGATATTCCTGTTAGTGAGATATGAAGTAAACCATTTTAATGCTAAGCCAGATATACCCATTAAAGTAAGTCGCGAGATTAATATGTTATGGTCCAGGGTATCAAAAGCAGATGATAGATCAAGTAGGATTAGCTGGCAACACGTGTTGCTATTTAAGGTAGATAATATAGTGTCAGTAATACGTAGGAGAGCTGTTTCGGTTGAATGACCCTTACGAAAAGCGCTTTGAAACGGGTCGAAAAGATTATTTTTATTTACATGGGCTATGAGTTGTTTGGAAACAATTCTTTCTAATATTTTACTTAATAAGGGTAGATGGGAGATCGGGCGATAATTGCTAAATGAGTTTGGGTCTAAGTTTTTGTTTTTTTAGAATAGGGGATATTATGGCAGTCTTGAGACAGGGTGAAACTTGGCCAGAGTTTAGTGAGTTCGCAATAATATCCAAGAAAATAGGAGAAAATAAGGGTGAAAGTTTGTGATATAATGATAAAGGTAGGGGATCAGTGGGGGAGGTACAGTGAGATTTCATGAGTAGGTCATTTACTTCATACAGTGAAGGAATAGTGAATGTACTTAATGAGTCAATATGATGGGTAATATATATGGTAGGATTGAGTATGGGTTGAGTAGATGCGCAAATAATATTATTAATGCTTGCAATTTTATGGTTAAAGAATTTTTCAAAAAGAGAACACAGTTGAAAATTTGACGTGTTAGGTAAAATGGGGAGGATTTTTTCATCTGGAGGAGAGAGAATTTTATTTGCTATTTTAAATAATTTGCGAGGATTGGAGGATATCAATGCTATCTTTTTGTTATAATAGATAGATTTTGAACGAGATATAGTAGATTTGTAATTTTTTCTAGCTAGTGATAGTGCTAATTTAGTTTCAGTAGAAGGATTTTTAAGAAATTTCTTCTCAAATTTTCGAACACTCTTCTTGAAGATGAAAAGTTCGTGGGAGAACCAGGGAGAAAAAGGGCGGTCGGTAATTAATGTAGTTTTTGTAGGTGCATGTATATTGATAATATTTAGGAGAATGGAGTTTAGGAGTACCGGACAGAGGGAAGTTGAAGAAGAGATCTCAGTTTTGATATTGTTTACAAATCTTGGTAGGTCGATAGACTTAACATCTCTATATGTAATACGTTTTCGTTTAATATTTGTGAATTTTAGATTTATAGAGAATTCAATAATAAAATGATCAGTTAGTAGTTCAATTTTTTGAAAGGAGTTAGGGTTTATACATCTAATAAGAGGACTGGATAGGGGTGTAAATATCATATCAAGTGTATTGCCACTAGAATGGGTAGGAAATGATATATGTTGGCACAAGGAAAGAGACTCAGTTAGGAGTTTAAAGTCACCATGGGGATAGATGGGAGAATTATAGTGATAGTTTAAGTCACCAAGAACTATTGGTAGATAGGTTGAAGATGAAGGAAGTTTATGGATTAAATCATGAAATTCATCAAAGAATAAACTGGTTTCAGGTTTTGGGGGACGATAGATAACGGTAAGATGTAGAGTTAAGTTAGGAAGCTTGAGGGTCAGCGAAATACAATCACTATATGAAAAGGGGGGGAATGAAATGGATGAAGATAGGTAAAAATCATTACGTATCATAAATCCTACCCCACCACCACGGCCCATTTGTCGTGGAGCGAGATAGAGTGTATATCCAAAGTCCAAGATGGAGGCAAATATATCAGAGTCATTATTAGAAATCCAGGTCTCAGTCAATGCGATTATAATAAATTTTTGTAATTTAAGGTATGGGAACAGAAGGGATATATTTGATCTCAAGGAGCGAATATTGATCAAGGCTATATTATAGGAAGAATTATTTATAAATGATTTCTTATAGTGATCAAAAGAATCAAACCATTTTGTTAGATCAGATTCAGGGATGAGAAAAGGGGGATATGAAAGAGGATTTTTTTTATCCCTAAGTTCAAATGTTTGGGAACGATTATTAAAAAATACTTTATACAAAATGGGCGTGAGTTTTTGTTTTAGGGCATGATATAGTACCTTACCAAGAAGTCTAGTAGAGTCAGGTAAATAATGACGAATAAATATATGCTTAAAATTACTATGTGGTGAGATTTTTAGAAGGGAGGAGAAACATATATCACGAGCAGAAATATTAGTGAAACGTAATATAGCAGTACTGGTAAGAAATGAGGCAGAAGTAATATAAGAATGTGGAAGTTTTATATAGTCAATTAATGATACTATGAAATTATAGTTAACTTCATAAGGAAGAAGGTGTTCAAGTACTAGTATGAGGGAATTATCTATGGAGCGTATGGATGAAGACTTTGAGGAAGTTGAACTAGATAATATAGGGGTTGGTGTGTGATTTGAGGAAAATTTTAAGTCCATTAGCTTTGGAATGTTTCTAGAAGTATTATCATTGGGCTGGGTATTAGCATTATGCTTGGGCTGGATATTAATAGTCGTATTAGAAGAATATATATCAGATGTTATATTTGGCGTTACCTTGGAACAAGTATTATGTATAGATTTGTCAGTTAAAGTAGAAGGTGAATATGGCATAGTAATGGGTCGAGTAGTTGTATGATTAGTCGAAGGAAACTTATTTAAGGCTAGGCATGAGGAACATGAGAAGATGAAGTTAGGTGAATTAAATATAGCAATAGCATAAGCGGGAGGGGGGTTTTTAGAATGAAACCAGGATTTAGAAATAATAGCTGCGGGGTATAAACAATTATAATGTAAAATAGATTGACATGTTTTACATTTGAGATAATATTCGCATGCGGGAAGGTTACAATGTGAACAATTTGAGCACATGGTATACTTGAGATTGTGGGATTAAATTGAATGAAATAGATAATAATAAATATAATAATAAATGTATAAAAACTGGTCGTAACAGGGATATTTTTGAAGAAGTTTGGTATTCAGTCCGTTTTGCTATATGACGAGTTGACTTGACAAGCACCGGTTGACTTTAGTAGGCTCCTGGTATGCTTGGTGGCAGCCGGGCAATGATGGTCCGATTGTCTGAGATGTAAGGCAGTGTATCGTCCGAGGTAGAATTGATGGATCTGTATGTAAGTAAATACAGCAGTAGACTATCTAGGTGTAAGTTGGTAGCTAACCTCAAATGAAGGTTGGTAGATCCGACTACCAAAAGCAAATTCCCAAGGGAGATCCACGGGAGAATATCAGTTATAATATTATTATAAACTACTAGTTAATTAATTTTATAAATAGTAAATAATGTAGCTAAGTATGAATATACATAAACAGTATGTAATATATATTTGAATTTAATTAATTTATCGAATTTATAATTCTATTATCTTTGTGATTATTATTTATTTTTTAGGATTTTTATTTTGTTATAATAAAATGTAAACAAATACTAAATATAATTATATCTAAATAAGATATGATTATAATTTAAAGACAACTATTATGTATTTCAAATAAGTTGGATATTAATATTTAATATATATTAATATAATAGATAATATAAAAAATAAATGAATACGTACTTATCTTTATAATAATAATACAATTAAAAGATATTTAAAAGCTAAGCAGTTATTACCACAACTATATATTGGTTGCTATGTAAACAAAATGCATATTCTGAATATTTATAGAAAATTAATACATTATTTATGTAAAATATGTATATTTGAATACAATAAAACAATTGTATACATAATATTATATTTATTATTATATAATTAATTACATATATATATATATATATATATATATATATATATATATAAATATATATATATATATATATATATATTGGGCATTGAAAATACTTATAAATATATTCATATATGTTTACAAATAATATGAATATATATTTTAAAATTTATATAGAGGAGATTCACTAATATAGACTTACACGTAATATAGATACCCTAGAGATCAACAAATAATTAATGTATGAAATGTTAATCAATATTATTCTAATTTATTAAGTATAATTTTTTTTTAATATTAATATTTTTTAAATTATAATCAAAATACTGAATTTTTCGTTACAACTCTAAATTTATCAAATTTTTGAAGTACAATATCGATTCATAATAGTTTAAAAATTAATTATTTTTAATATTTTAAATATATCTTATAGATCTAATTATATTTTACAATGTGCTGAAAAGATTTTGTATTTTTCATAATTTATTTCAAAGTTATTAACGTTTACCTAAGCAGCATACATTTTCATAATACCCTAATTACACGTAATATCGACACCCTTTCAATTATATAACCAACCGACGTTATGTATATATATATAATTTGCATACGTTATGATAATATTCATTAAATTGATAGATACCTAAAAAATACACATATACCTATTCTAATATTCCATCTATTTTTTAATTTTCACCCTTCCGAGTTATATATAAAATTGTAAAAAAGAAAAAAAAAATATATATATACATACATTTATGGTTTAATAATATATTGTTATTATTAAGAAAAATATTAATTGAATGTGTTAACTAAAAGTAACTCTCATTTAAATCTGATTATATATTATATAATTTATATTAATAATAATATATATTAAATAATATATGGTATATCAACTCGGGTGTTTCTGCGATATTGTCTGGTAGCTGATGATCATGTCTCCTGTTTTATTTCATTTTTAATATCTATTTTCTATATTCAATCAATTATATTATTATTATTATTATTATTATCTAAATATAGAAATATTGAGGGTGTCGATATTATGTACCAAGGTGTCGGTATTCAGGACAGTGCCTATCATATCGATACCACTGTTATCTCAGAGTTAAACAAACTAAATTAAATGTTAAAATTACTATTAAATGTATATACCTACTTAATTTATATTAATACAATTTTGAAATATTTAATTAAGAAATAATAACGTTATGGTGATTTATTGTTAGGGTGTCGGTATTCGAGTACTTTCCACTATAAAACTATACAGTTTACATAGAAAACCTAAAAATACTAAATATATTCTAGATGTGTAATTTAATTTATTTTATATTTCATTATTATATTACAATATATATATATATATATATATATATATATATATATATATTATTATTATTATTATTATTATTATAAGATTTAGACAATGCCAGGGTAATTATAGAAGCAGTGTTGCTCATCGAGACAATTATCCCTTTATCAACATGATAGTTTCATTATAGATAAGAATAATAAATAAATAATAATGTTATAATATTATCACTTCCTGTTTACATATATATGATAACAAAAATAAAATGAAACTTATCATGTATATATATATATATATATTTACTTAGATAATTATATTTTAAATTATTATTATATAATAATCATATATAGATAATTAGTATAATGATTATATAATGTAATTTAAATTAACTAATATAAATGTAATAGTTAATATTCAGTAAAGGATGTTCATCGAGTTCAAATAATGAAAAATTTACATTTATCTTCAGATTTGGAAAACTTAACAATAATTATTATTTAACAAAAACCTCAAAAAGACATATAGGTTTATATTTATTAAAAAGTATAAGACATATATTAATATAATGTATTTATATCCTATACATTAATTATTTAATTATCATAGAAAAAGTTTTGTATAATTTCTGTCATCCATTTGTATATGGTAAATGTAATGATATATTCTCTATAAAAGGATATCTCGAGTACTGTTAGATTTTGAATATATTATAAAATTATGCATATATTTTATAATACCAATATTATATTACTACTACTACTACTACTACTACTACTACTACTACTACTACTACTACTACTACTACTACTACTACTACTACTACTACTACTACTACTACTACTACTACTACTACTACTACTACTACTACTACTACTACTACTACTACTACTACTACTACTACTACTACTACTACTACTACTACTACTACTACTACTACTACTACTACTACTACTACTACTACTACTACTACTACTACTACTACTACTACTACTACTACTACTACTACTACTACTACTACTACTACTACTACTACTACTACTACTACTACTACTACTACTACTACTACTACTACTACTACTACTACTACTACTACTACTACTACTACTACTACTACTACTACTACTACTACTACTACTACTACTACTACTACTACTACTACTACTACTACTACTACTACTAATACTACTACTACTACTACTACTACTACTACTACTACTACTACTACTACTACTACTACTACTACTACTACTAATACTACTAATACTATTAATACTACTACTACTATTTATAATACTCTTTAATACTACATAATAATATATATATATATTTAATTATAGTTGAAAAAGAACAAGAATATGCTATTCCAAATGATGAGAATAATAAATATACGTTATATATATATATATATATATATATATATATATATATATATATATATATATATATAATGTAAACAAATACTATTATTCTATCAAATTTATTATATATATAATGTAAACAAATACTATTATTCTATCAAATGTATTATATATATATATATAATTATATATATATATATATATATATATATATATATATATATATATACATATATATATATATATATATATTACTAGTAGGTAAACAATAACATTATCTACAATAAATATATTAATAAATGTTGTTAAAATCTGAATTTAACCTAAAAAGAATACTCATATTTTAACATATTTTAATAAGATATAATATTTATTTATTGAATCTCGAATATATATTGAATACAATACACATAACTGATACAAATGGACCCCTCAATAAGTCATAGACTTTTACATGTTTTAATAAGATATAATATTTATTTATTGAATCTCGAATATATATTGAATACAATACAAATAACTGATACAAATGGACCCATCAAGAAGTCATAGACTTGAACATGTTTTTAATAAGATATAATATTTATTTATTTAATCTCGAATATATATTGAATACAATACAAATAACTGATACAAATGGACCCCTCAAGAGTCATAGACTTGTACATGTTATAAATATCTATGAGAGGCCCCGGATAATACAATACCAATAGTAACATATTTGTTTATTGTGTTTTGATTTGTTATTTATTAAGTTCTATTTATTAAGTTCTTGATAAACACAAGAGAAAAACAAAAACTGCCTGGAGTCGAATTATATCAAATATTTAAATTTTATATATATATATATATATATCCAATTTGATCAAGATAATAGTACATTTTATACTTTAATTTAAACCTAAATTAATTTATTAATAAACTAATATTCAATAAAGAAATTATTATTGTATTATTACAGATATTTCCTTTAGATAAATTAGATACTTAAATAATTAAAAAATCATAATATGATAAATATTATATTACAATATTTTAGAAAGCATATAATGTATATAAAATTAATAATTATAATTATAATCATATTGTCTAATTTAAAATCGGTAAAAAAAATCACGTGTACATATTAAAATATAATATCATATTATATTTTAGACACGGGGCTAAAACTAGATGTGCACATTGTGTTACTTCTCGTTATATAGATGAGTCACCTTCTGACTGCGAATTAGGTTTATATATATATATATATATATATATTCATTTATATTTATATGATATATTAATCATACTTATTTAATATGTAAACAAAATATATTGTGTTTTAACTTTAATTATGTATATAATTTATTTCAGATGTATAATAATTATAAAATAACCAATAACACATACAATAAATACACATATCTATATATATATATATATATATATATATATATATATGATAATAAGGTTTATTAGAACTTATCATAGGTGTTGCCACATATCGTAGGTTCATAAAATAATATAGAATGAAAACAATAAATAGATAAATAAATTAGATAAATAAATAAACAAAACGATACAATAATATAATTTTTTTAAATAGTAATATTGTATAATTAAATAAGTAAATATATTACATCGATGCTATGTAAACTTTGAGGTGTGTAATAAAGGACGGGTGTGAATGGATTGATCTAATAGAGGCAGGGAGGGAATTCCATAATGATGGAACCATATAACTGAAGTCGCTTTTATGGTATTTCAGGTATGAGACATAAGGGAAAATTAGGGAAATGTCAGATTCGATCGTAAGGAAGTCAGTGGGCGTCTTAGTGTTAGTAGGGAAATCAAATAAGGAGGAGAAATATAATAATGGAACGTTTTTTTGAGGAAACCGAGTTTTTATGTTGGATATGAGTTGGTGGGAGTCGGTAATGGAATGGTCAAATCGATTTATTGAGAAAATGGTTCGTATAGATACACGAATTATACGATTTAAAGGGGATAATGAAGTATTAGGGAGATGATATAGTAGTGAGGAGCATTAGTCGATACGATATAGGTTTAGTGAGTTTATGAGGACAGTTGTAAGAGCGCGGGTTAAGTCTTTTCTTATACGACAAATGTTGAAGAGGTAGTTAGCTAATTTAGATATATTAGCTATATGGGAATTTAGGGATAGGTTAGCATCCAAAGTAACTCCAAGATTTATAACAGATGATGAAGGTGATTCCGTCGATGATAACAGGAGGAAAATAATGATAGTTAGATGGGATATTTAGGAGTGCAGATTTTGAAGAGTTAAGTAGAATGTTGTTAGATAGAAGCCATTATCTGATAGTAGATGCACATTTACATAATTGTGGGTTATCTGGTAGTGCCTTGGAGAAGGTGGGTAGGAAGGAATATAGTTGAATATCATCAGCGTAAATGTGATAGTGGACATCTGGAAATTGACCAATAATATCATGTATAGGGAGGATGTATATTGAGAAAAGGAGGAGGCCGATAACAGATCCTTGGGGAACACCATAATGAAGAGGATGAGATTGTGTAGAGATATTGCAAATTTTAACCGATGATGATAGATTAAATATATAGGAGGAAAACCATTTTAGTAGGTTCCACGAATATTCCGCTTATCATTTCTAATCTTGAGATACGAACGGAATGGCTTAAGGAATCGAATGCACGTGAGAGGTCTGATAATATAAGTTGGCAGGAGATAGATGGAGATACTGTAGAGTATATATTGTTAAGTATTTGTTGTAGTGCAGTTTCAGTTGAGTGTCCTCGTCTAAATGCACTCTGAAATATAACATATACTTTATTTTCAGCTCTAAATCTATTCAATTGTACAGCAACAATTCGTTCCAGAATTTTGCTGAGAAACGGCAGTTGTGAAATAGGGCGATAATTGGCAATTATATTAGGACTAAGTAATGGTTTTTTGAGTATAGGTCTAATTATAACATGCTTAAAGGAAATTCGAAAAATACCATCATTTAGGGAAATAATTATAATATCAAGAATATAGGGTGATAGAGTATAATTTATTTTTTTAAAGGCGGCTAGGTTAATTGGGTCAGAAGAATAAGAAGAGGAAGACTTAGAGATAAGATTAGATATTGTGAAATAGAAGGAATATAGAATTTAAAAAAATAGTATGGGATTGGTTTACTAATACAGATTCACGGAATAGAGCTAATTGGTAGGAGAGATGAAATAAAAGTGAAGGTGTGTTGAATTTTATCAGTAAAATGATTAGTGAATTCATAATATAATTCATTTTTTGCAATATTAGGTATATGAGGTATATTATTAGGCATTGTAGGTGAGAGAAGCTTACGAGCAAGGGCGAATGAAGTACAGGAATTGGATGTGAGGTTATTTATGTTACTGATATAAAAAGCAGACTTGGTTTTATATATTTCAGATTTATAGAACTTGCGATATGTAGAAAATATAAGAGGTTACTAGAAGAAGGGTTACTGTGGAAGATTCGTTCAAGCTTACGTAGGTTGCGTTTGAAAGAAACAAGTTCTGTGGAAAACCATGGAGAGTTTGAATGGATATTAATAGTTCGAGTTTTTAGAGGGGCAAATTTATCAATCAAGTAAGATAGAGCATACTTGAGTGAATCAATGGATAAAAGGCAATGCTAAATTGATATATAGAGAGAGAGACAGTCATATTTTTGAATGTTGTGTTGTTAGGTTGTAAGGGTGAGAATAATTGATCAATAGAGTCTTGGGAGAGTAAGGGGTCATTAGTAGTTTGGGAGGGTAATGGGTCATTTATAGATTCAGTAGGTAAAATATCAGTAGTAGTTAGGGAGGGTAATGGGTTAGTAGTAGTTTGTGATGGTAAGGGTTCAGTAGCGTTTATGGATAATACGGGGTCAGTAATGATTTTGGAGGGTAAGCGGTCGGTTGTGATTTGGGAAGGATTCAATCGAGTCGAGGTATTGTGTTTAGAAGATAAGTTAGTTTCATAAGATAGCTTCCATTTAGAAAAATCTGAGGGTAATATTGGTATTGATAAGTGGAACCATGCATTATGTTTGTTAGGGGTTTTTAATTCGTGCGTTTTAGTCAGATTATTGAAGTATGGTTTATAATTTTGGGGAGTAAGTTTGTTAATGTAGGCATGGTAGGTAATTCTACCTCTGATTCGCGTATGAAAAGGAATATTATTGCGAATAAATAAATGAGCAAATTTTGTGTTTTTCTTAGCAATCAAAAATCTTTGGAAAAATATGTTGACGATAGAGGTATTAATGTGATAGATTTGGGTAGAATGGTTGGTATATGTTGATTTAGTTATATATTTAGATGGTATATCAATATAGTTAATCAGGATATTTATAAACTCGGTATTTAATTCAGTATATTTTAGATGCATGCTTATACGGGACTTTTCATTGTGTAAGTTATTCAGTTGTGACACGCGGGAATATGTAAGGATGGATGAATAATTATTATGATAAGTAATGTGCGAGGAAAGGAATGCCGTGAGGATGATGGTTTATAATTATAAGTAATAGGTTGATATAAATTAATTGATTTGGGGTTGAAAGATAGTTGGTGGTGAGTAATAGTAGGTGGTGAATTATGATATATTGTAGGATTGACTGATATGCGAGAGGGATGTTTTAATATTGAGTAGTTTGGGAGTAAGGGAGATGGAACATAGCAGGGCTAATGGTGAGGGGAGGTAGTATGAAATTCATGTTTGGTATTGCATTCGGAGATAACGGAAGAAGGCTTCGTGTTTCTATTGGAAGTAGTACGTTTGTGAGGGCTAGTAAGGGGTTTTATTGAACGATAATTAGGGCAGGAGAAGAAGAAATTAACCGAATTAAAAATAGCAATTGAATAAGCATTAGGGGGGTTATTTAAATGAATCCATTATCTAGATATAATAGATGAAGGATGGATACAGCTATAATGGAAACTATAGAGGCATGTTTTACAGGTGAGATAATACTCTATAGTATGAAGAGTGCAGTGGGTAGAATATGAATTCATGTTTAATAATATTATAATATAATATAATAAAATATAATATAATATTAGAGTTTAAATAAATAAAAACTAGTTTTGGTAGACATGTCGATTGAGAAGAGGGGCACCACGTTGAGTTCAGGGTATTTGAGATCATGAGATGAGTTCCGAGATAGCGACGATGACGAGGGCCTAGTTATATGTATACTCTGACTCAGGTGCAGCGGACCAACTAGATGTAGACGATCAACTCAGGAAGGAGGTATCAGTACGGAGGAGATATGATAAAATATATCAGAGTATATACAAAGATTTTGCGAAGCAATTATCCTTCGGAAAATCTTTGGTATATATATCTATATGGAAATAGGAGGCAGAAAAACATACAATATACAAAATATACAATATCTCACCATAGTATAGATATAGGTAGTCCAAATACCCAAGCATAGAGTCCCAGAGGAAGTATCAGAGAGTATTTGCAAAATAATTATAGTTCGGTTAAGTTATAAATGTCAACTTAAGTGAATACTCTATTGAAAATAAATAAATACTGTGTATAAATACTATATAAATATAGTACACTATAAAGTAATTTTATGAATGAAAATATAAATGTGTATTTAAATGTTCTAGATATTGAACAATACTAGATGAATACAAATTGTATGCTTGTGAATTTAGAATATAATGTATTGTTTATTTGTGAAATCAATGAAGCGTAAAAACAAATAATAAGAATTAATTCAGTACTTCAAATTTACACTCAAATAGTGAATAAATATATTAAATAAATACAAATCTACAAGTAGATGATATTTATAATAACATTAATACCAAAATATAAGGTGTGATACTAATCATAAAGTAGATAAATGGATATTTTGTTGTGATCAATTATATGTTGTTGTTGTTGTTGTATTTATAATCAGGAAGTCAATATATATATATATATATAATCCATATATATAATCAAATATTTGGCTTGACTATTATTAAATGATATATTGTTTATATAAAAAGTGTTAACATAATATTAACATGTTTAGTTAATTAATAATATAATAAATAACATTATTATGAAATTTGTCATAGAATCTGTAATTAAGAAAATATTGTACACGTGTTTTCCATAGTTCATAGAGTTTCGATACCAGACTCTGAGGTTTCACAGCGTAACTTTAGACATCGTTGTAATCACGCAATATTACCTATAGGAATAGCGTTATAATACTGGGCATAATTATTGTATAAATAAAGTATCCCGGGATAGAGGCCTCTCACATATTGTTCGAAATAAAATATTATTTTTAAACTACCATATCATTATATATAATCACTCATTCTATGTTATCATATAAGATATTAGTACTATAGTATTAGTTACATTAGATATAATTAGTTGTGAACAGTTTTAACATGACAAATCATATTTATATTGAATTGAATTTGTAAAAATTATATTATTTGAATGACATTTAAAATATTGGTTTTATTGATCGTAATAAAACTTCACATAACGATACGTATCTTATAATATACCACTAATACACTACTAATTACTAGCGATATAATATGTGGTTATATGTAGGAAACCTTTATGTTTATAATTATTGGTATAATATATATTATCAACAATATTATATAGTTTACAATAGTTGATATTCATACAATTTAATATGATATAATTTATAAATTATAATTTTAAATAAAATATATTACTATTAATTTTATTGTTTAAATTAATTATTGTATATGTGTGTACTTTATTTATATTAAATTAAAAATCACATATTATTAAAAATTAAATAATTAATAAGAAAATTATAAATTTCTATTAATATTTATCATTTTTAATTTTAAAATAATAAATTAATATTACTGAATAAAAATATATTGGAATCTAAATTTGAAAATGGTGAAATCCTACACTTAAATATGAAATAATATCAATTTTACATAGGTATTAGTTTATTATTATATGTATTTGATATAATTAATTATATTTAAATATATTAACATTAAATTATATATTACAGTAAAATTAGATTTTAAGTTTGATTATTTATATTGCGATTCGGAATGTTTTACTTTTATTCAAATAAGATCAAAGGTATTACAATTATTATAGTTATATGTATATATATATATTATATATATATATATATTATATATATATATATATATATATATATTATATACAATGTATATAACATTTTCATATCGTGTTATTTAATAAAATATCGAGGTGACCATGTATTGACATTTTCAACATCGTATAATATTATCATTTAATATACACTCTTAATATACTTATATTTTGTAGTAGTCGTAATAACCAATATTATCGGTGGTCTCACACATAGAATAATGCATGAAGTAATTATCCTAGATAATATATGATATTACTTCATCTGTCGTTGGATATATGTTATGTAATCATGTTGCAGTATACATGTATTTTTAATCGTTGTTTATTATTTAGTGGCACCTTTATCTTGTATTATTATTGGAATACAATATTATATTTAATTAAACATAACTCATCAGATTGTATACATAAGAAGAGGATGTCATGTAACGAACGAGAACAGCATGACTGAACAATCGTTAAGCGATTACGAAGAGGGTATCGTTTTGTCCTTTAAAACTGGTAATCTGCCTGTTAAAGGATGTATTGATCATCAAGGTAAGTAATTAAATGCACACAAATATATATATATATATATATATATATATATATATATATATATATAACTATGAGTTATAAACAATATACAAAATATCACAAATATTAAAATATTGAAAAATATTAAAAAATAGATATTTCTTAAAAATATTTAATGTAAACAAATATTAAAAAAAAAAATATTACCCGAAAAAGTGTTTCTCGATTATTCCCAGTTTATATATATATTTAATATTATATTGATTTAGAAAATATTATATTAATTGTCGAAATAATATTATAAAAAGTATTTATAATAATAATATTTTAGTTAATTTCACCTCTCCATTGATCAAATTTAACGCTAAATTGTTGTTTAGAAATAGTTTTCGGATTTTTTCTGTTACAAAGTTTAAAAATTAAGCCACATAAAACCAGTCGCTGGTAAAATCATAAAAACATTTACAATAGTAAGTAACATTGTACCGATGGTAGGGAAGAGTACTTGAACCAGTAAACAATAATCTAAAACATTGCGCAAATAATGCGCAATGTTCCTTGCGTCTATTATCTGTCTTTTTTGGCTATGTTTTTATTGCACATTTTATCTGCAATGTTCCTTGCAGATAAAAGACGTATTATTCTTTGCACATTTTATACGCAATGTTCCTTGCGGATAAAAGACGTAATATTCTTTGCGGATAAAAGGCACAATGTTCTTTGCGGATAAAATGCGCAATATTTTGTTCGCAATAAAGCATAGCCAAAA
Source organism: Osedax fenrisi (assembly GCA_964019155.1). Taxonomy (NCBI): domain Eukaryota; kingdom Metazoa; phylum Annelida; class Polychaeta; order Sabellida; family Siboglinidae; genus Osedax; species Osedax fenrisi. The sequence continues at coordinate 25,667,284 of OZ025241.1, read as the reverse complement.
AAGACATATAATAGACGCAAAGATCATTGCGAATTATTTACGCAATATATATTACATACCTATAGGTCGGAGGTTATGAGGGTTAGGGCAGATTCAGTAGATTTGTGGGGGAGGTAGGCGCTTTGGAATATGTTAGGGATGTTGTTGGCTGTAAGGTAGGTGATGAGTTGGGAGGATACAACACGTTCGAGGACTTTGGAAACTCAACCAATGGATTGAGAGGTTGGAGATGGGTCGGTAGTTATAGGAATGCAGGGAGTCAAGATTAGGCTTTTTAAGGATGGGGGGAGATGGCAGCTACTTTGAAATCAGGAGGGACGGAGCCGGATGAAAGTGAAGTGCAGATGATATTGTGGAGGGGTGAAGCAACGGTGTGGGTAATCTGTTTGAGTATAAGTAGGGGAAGAGGATAAAGGGATGAGGTTGAGGAGGTGGAATTAAGGAGAGAGATTTTGTTGCCATTAAATTTCTATTATGCTGCTATTAATTTGTCATGCTATTATGCTGCTGTTATATTGCTATTTAAAGTCTATTATGCTATTATTATGCTGCTATTAATTTTAAAAGTTTATTATGCTGCTATTATGTTGCTGTTATTATAATAGCCTCATAATATACTTTAAATAGAAACATAACAGCAGCATAATAGCATGATAAATTAATAGCAGCATAATAGACATTTAAAGGCGACATAATAGTAGTATAATGTAAACATTTGAAGCTATTAAATATGCTGTTACGCTGTTATTATGAGATTATTACTGTTTGCTGGGATAGAATAATATTATTCTATCACAACCAAACTTACATACTAAATACTGCCTTCTACTTTGCGTATTTATTGCATAACCAAAATTGCATACTAAATACTGCATTCTACTTTGCGCATTTATTGCACAATCAAACTTGCATACTAAATACTGCATTCTACTTTGCGTATTTATTGCGCAACCAAAGTGCATACTAATTACCGCATTCTACTTTGCGTATTTATTGCACAACCAAAATTGCATACAAAATACTGCATTCTACTTTGCGCATTTATTGCACATAAAAACTTGCATACTAAAAACTGCATTCTACTTTGCGTATTTATTGTACAACAAAAATTGCATACTAAATACTGCATTCTATTTTGCGTATTTATTGCGCAACCAAAGTGCATACTAAAACATGCATTCTACTTTGCATATTTATTGCACAAACAAACTTGCATACTAAAACATGCATTCTACTTTGCGTCTTTATTGCACAAACAAACTTGCATACTAAAACATGCATTCTACTTTGCGCAATTATTGCACAAGAAACTATTTTATTTTATTTTATTCACTAAGCAAATAAATAGATGCAATAAAGACGCAATATTTGCGCAATGTAAAATCTGTTGTTTACTGGGGAATACCGATACTCTAACAATAAATCACCATCATTTTATTATTTTATCAATATAATATTTCCTAATTGTATTTATAAGTATAAAGTAAGTATATATATCTAATAGCTATTTTAAAATTTAATTTAGTTTATTTAACTCGGAGATAACAGTGGTGTCGATAGTACGTGCACTGTCTCGAATACCGATACCTTTGCACATACTTTCAGCGCCATAAATTTATCTATATTTAGATATACCATATATTATTTAATATACAATATGCAATCATATGGGCGTTACTTATAGTTAACACACGAAATTCATACGTTATTTTTTTTAATTAATTTTCGAAAATATTATAAATATTAGATTTGAAATTATTTAATTTAATGCGAATATTGTAAGTACATAGGAGTTTTATATAGTTTCTGAAAAACTACTTAATTCCAAGTAGTATCAATATATAATTTGTATAAAATAATATAATACAACTTAACGATACGTAAATTATTAGAGTAATGGACGTAATAAACTAATAACGCTGATCTGTTATATAATTGAAGTGGTGTCGATATTACATGCAATAAAGTTGTCGATACTATGACAATTTATGTTGCTTAGGTAAAAGTAAATAACTTTGTAAAAAATTATAAAAAATACAAAATATTGTCGGCACAATGTAAAATATAATTAGATCTATAAGATTTATTTTAAATATTTAAAATAAGTAAATTTCTAAATGATTGAGAATCGATATTGTACTTCAACAATTTCATAAATTTATTGTGGTAACGAACAATTCAGTTTTGTTATTATAATTTAAAATAGTAATATTTAAAAAAAAATTATACTTTTATGAATTATAATTATATTGATTAACATTGCATACATTAATAATTTTTGATTGGAATTATATTGTAGGAGATCTCTAGGGTGTCGATATTACATGCATGTCGATATTATGCACTTCCCTAGATGTACATCTATACACACGTATTGGGAATTTCTTTTGAAGATTTTATAATTTTGTATATCAAATTATATAAATATATGTATTTATATAATTTGATTGTAATTGTGAACTACTATACACAATTGTTTATTATATTGAATTATTATATGTTGATTAAATTGAATTAATTCAATTTAATAATACTTTTTTTCTATGGAAAATTGTTTATTGATTTGTATTATTTTATACAAACCTATATATATATATGTCAATATTAAATTAATTTATTGTATATATATATATGAATTATTTACTTATTATATATATTGTTAAATACATATTGTAATAGACTAATGGTCCTAAATAATTTATTTATATAAATACAATAAAATTGTTAAACATATTATGTTTATATTTATTAAACTTAATGCATAATAGAAAACTATAAACTAAAGTTTATTAATAACGTACAATTTCTAAAAATTCATTACGAAAATGAAAAAATTATATACTATATTTATGTAATTTAAAAAATAATTAAATAATGACAATTAGTGAATACTCACGAATATATTGGTTTCAGCGTGATATCGTAATATCAATATTAACATTGTAATTTTTGTGATTCGATTTCGGTACACCATCTTTGTCTGTATATTGAATACAAAAAACAGTACAACATTTAACTCATCCATGACACCACGACTACATTCGTATTTCCACTTTCTCGGGTGTACTATCTTTATATATATATATATATATATATATATATATATTTATACATATATACAATATAAATGATATGTATATATGTATATGTATATATAAAATATTAATAATAAAATTATTTGTTAAAGAATTATGCTTTGAACATTCTTCAAATACACTTGGTTATGAAGATAATACCATTGTATATATAGAAGAAGGTATGATAATTTATATATTAGTAATATATATATATATATATATATATATATATATATATTCTATTAACTTGTTATTAAAGTAGAAGTAATAATGTATTATATTACTACGTATCCACATATGGTGTAGTTAAGTGTAACGGTATATATCATTATCATTATCATATAAATTATCATACGGTAAACCAACCTTTTTATTTTATTTATTTATGAACAAATAAATAAATGAAATAATTTAATTATTTAAATATGGTAACCATTTCTCTTAATAACGCTAATATAACATACTTACCACTATAATATATAATACAGAATAGTTAATATACAGTACTATGGTGAGTAGTACTATAATATATAATACAGAACCTTGAATACGACTTCGACATGTATTAAACACTATAGACAATACGACAACACGTGCGTTTGATCATCATTCTGAATTATAATATGTAATACTCACCATTATAATAGAATTATGTATACATGAATATATTTATTAGTATTACTGATTATTATAATATATTCATTATTATATGTATAGTATCATAGAATAAATTTAGTTTTTAGAATTAATGTAGTTTGTGAACATTATAAATATTCAAGTATGAACAAAATAAGATATTTATTAACATACCATATATATAAATATATATATAACAAAACTATAGTTTTGTATTAATAACATATATTATAACCTAGATATATTACATGGGTTTTATGATTATCTCTCATTGAAATATATGTGGAGTTTAAATATTACAAATAAGGCAACTACTGATATAAAGGTTAATTATTATTCCATTCTTATAGATTATATAATATATAAAAATATAATTAATATGTCACTTAATCTAAAATTTACTTATTTACTTCTCAATGTGTTATTATAATAAACTTAATAATATCTATTGAAGCTATATGTTATTTGATTAAATATTTAATAATTTATTTAATAATATTAAACGAATTATAAGATATACATATTAAAGTTATACATTTTTATATAATGATAATTTAATATGTTATCAAGTCAAACATAATTCATAATTCACTAATAGTATATATCTTTTATATATAAGAAGTATAGTAGATAATATAATTTTTAGAGACCTCAAACATTAGGTTATTATCATATATGTATATATATATATATATATATATATATATATATATATATATATATATAGTTTCAATGATAGTTATATTATTATGTGATTTCAAAATACTATAAAAATAATATTTATTTAAATTATTTGTTATACTTTTAATCATAATATATATTACATTGTTAGTAAATGTAGATACTAAAATGACCATGTGTTACATAGAAATTGAGATTACACAAGAATAACAATATATATATATATATATATATATTTATTTTTTTTCGTCCGCCACACATATCTCTCATATATAAACAACTACATGCGTCCACTTCGATATCTACATTTGATCCTGTTTCACTATCTATTTTTAAACTTTACTCCGATTATCTATGTCCAACTATTTGTAACATCATCTAATATTCCTTAAATTCCGGTACTAACCCTTCTATTTTTAAACATGCAATAATCACTACTATTCTTAAAAAACTTTCATTCGATCCTTAATCACTTCACAATTATCGCCAAATTTCTTCGTAACCTTTGACGAGTAACATTTTGAAAAGATTTATCTCTCGTCAACTAATATACAATTTAACTGCCAATAATCTCTATATTCCTCAACAAAGTGCACTTAATAAACAATAACCATGGTTATCGCCGAGGAAAATATTTTTTATATTTTTTGTATTTTTTAAAATATTATTTGAAATATTTTTTATATTTTTCAACTAATTGTAGAAATATTATTATTTTAAATATAATTAAAAGATTATAATTATATAATAATTATATAAATATTATAAGATATATCTTATAAATATTATTTTTTAAATATTTTTAGAACATTTAAAATTTGTTGTTGTTGAAATATTTGTTGTATAGTAGCAATGCAGAACCAGGAATAGCTATAATTAATAAAAATAAATAGACAAACAATCAAAAACCTAGCAACGCCGGTTCGGGTATGGATACTAATATGTTGCAATATTTTTTATATTTTTAGAAACTTTTTTATAATATATTTTGTAATATTTTAATTTATTTTTGTATTTTTACCAAATATTTTAAGAATAAATCTTACAAACGAACAACGTTGGGTCTATAATTGATACGGTTAGAATTAGTAAATATTAGTTAGAAAGAAAATTAAAGATTAGCTATGCATGATCAGGAATAAGTATAATTAATAATAGATAGGCAAATAATCAAAAACATAGCAACACTGGGTCGGGTGCGGTTTCGTTTTGGTTTTTCGACATTTTTTTAAAACATATTTTGTAATATTTGAAATATTTGTTGTATTTTTTAATATATTTTTTAAAATATTTTTCCACTAATTTTTTAAATATTAAAATATTTTTTTACAATTGTTTGTATGTTAGCTAACATTTATTTTATTGTATATATATCAATGAAGATTCAAATATAGCTATAATTAATAAATACAAGATAGGCACATCATCAACAATCGAACAACGCCGGGTCAGGTACAGTTTGGGATTAAGTTTGGATTTTAAATAATTTTTAAAATATATTTGGTAATATTTGTTGTATTTTTTAATATATTTCCACAAATGTGTTAGATATTAAATAAATATTTTTCTATATTTTGTTTGTATTTTAGATAACATTTATTTTATTGTATATATAGCAATGCAGAATCAGGAATAGCTATAATTAATAAATAATAGATAATAGGAAAATAATCAAAAACCGAGCAACGCCGGGTCGGGTACGGCTAGTGTATATATATATATATATATATATATATATATATATATATATATATAATATACCATATAAATAATTATAGAATTATTATTATTACTATTATTATTATATTATAACGTTGATAATAATATAAGCATTAATAATATATTATAAAAGCTGAAAGACATTTAGTAATAAAAGAGGAACCGGATCTCCGAAACAAGTTATTATATATATATATATATATATATATATATATATATATATATATATTGTTATTGTTACCTAGTGGAGTTCTTTCATCCCATTCAGAAATTTAGATATAGTTTTTCAGTTATAACCACGTGGCTCTAATATCCTTACAAAGACGCTATAATGTTAAGGAATCCATGGTTTTAACGATACCGTTCAATTATGTATACACAATAATATAAGATTTCATCACAATATTATTTTAAGACCTATTTTAAATGTTCGAACCATCGTGCTTGTATATGTGTTATGAAGCCTTATCCAAGACTGAGACATAAAAACATATATATATATATACAGTAAAACCTCTCTATAAGAAACCTCTTTATAAGAAAAACCTCTTTATAAGAAAATGTTTCACCCATTTGGTTAGAATTCAACCTTTTCCACATTAAAAAACCTCTTTATAAGAAAATCTTATTAGAAAAATATAAGAAAAACCTCTTTATAAGAAACTTATTGTATACAAAATAATTATATATAAATAGAAGTATTGTATATTGATAAAAATTATAGAAATTAATTATTATATAAGATATTTTTTTTTCTTACAAATATTATATTACATAAATAGCTCGAAATGAATTAAAATGAATTAATAATTGTTATTGTATATCCATACATTTATTAAAATTAATTAATAAATGTTATTTTTATCCTTGCATTTATTAAAATCAATTAATAAATGTTATTGTATATCCATAAATGTATTAAAATTAATTAATAAATGTTATTATATCCTTAAATGTATTGATTATACAATTTATTATATTATACAATTAATTGTTAAATAATAGATTATTATAATATTCATTATATTATATTCATCAATGATGAATCATTGATGATTCATAATTTATAATTTCCAATGTAAATCTAATACAATTTCATTATGTATTAACATGTCTAAGCGCAAATAATACAGTATACATTTAAAACGTATACAAAATAAATATACTATATATTTATATATATATATATATATAACCTATAGGTTATATCCTCTCTGGGGTTATATAATGCATTTTCAATTATAAATTAATTCTTAAAATCATTGGAAAAGTAAAAACCTCTTTATAAGAAAACCTATCTATAAGAAAAAAAGTACTGAAATAAAATAGTTTCTTATAGAGAGGTTTTACTGTATATATATAAATATATATATATATATATATATATATATTAGTGATACAAACGAGTCGAGTTTGTCGAATCAAGTCGAGCCAGAGTCCATCTCGAGTCGAGTCAAGCTGGGCTGAAACTCAATCGAGTCAGACTGAAAACTATTGAGCTTTTTTTAATTAGTTAATAAAATATATTTAATTATTATTCATGTACTTCTAAAAAGTCTTTGACCGAGTATGACATGATGGATTACGGCATACCATGACAACCTATGGAATAAGTACGGAAGTAATCTATATGATATTAGTTCTGTATGTCTCTTCAAGAAAATCATTACTAGTTAACATCAAAAAGAAGTTCCATTTTCAGCCACAGTAAGTGTTCGTCAAGATTGCTGTTATCTCCTGTGATATTTAAAATATTTTAGGAGAAGATAATGCAAGATACACTAAACGATCAAGACTCTACTATATCTATTTGAGGCATACCTATAAACAATATTCGTTTTCAGACGATATGTACATCATCACAGGTTCATCTAATCAACTACAAAACTTACAAACTCGTTAGTTAAAATTTCATCCACATAGAGAATGGAAATAAGTCATAGCAAAAATAAGATTTTAGTAAATGATCCTGATCCAAATAAATGTAATGGTAATAATCTGACATTAAACATGTATGGAAAAAATAAAACAAGTCAAATCATTTAAATATATTGAGGTAACACTAACAGACAATGCTAATCTCAACAACTAAATATCAATACGAATTTCTACATCCACATCTATAATGGTATTATTTGAAATTATATGCGGAAGTAGAGAAATAAATGATTATTTAATACAACATATATCAATATATAATTTAATATAATAGTAAATTATAAAACTGTATATTACATTGCTTAATCTTAAATATCAATAATAGTTAATTATTAAATAAATATATCAATAATTTTATGAAAAATAATTTGTTACTTTCAAAATGTATTATCAATCTCTTCATTTGTATTGTCATGTTGAGTATAGTTTTAATTTAACTTAATTTAATATATATATATAATTATAATATATAATTTAATTAAATGATAATCAATTATACTATATAATATATAACATGTTTAAATTGTTAATTTATAATTAAATATAACTTATTATTTTATACTTGAGATTTAATATTTATAAACTATTTATTTATTATTACATTAATATAGTATAATATTGATATATATATTTAAAAAAAGTATATAATAATTGTATATTTTTTAATTATTAATTAAATTATATCATCAATAATATATTATACATTTTTAACTATAAATATATACTTTATTTTTAATATTATTTAATAATTATTTATTATGAAATTATTTGCATATTAATAATTAATGAATAAATATTGACCTACAAACTATACTAAAAACCATATTGTAAAATTCCATCATATCGTACTATCACCTTCCAGAACACAGTAATATAATCTTCCAGTATACTGTATACATGTATACTGTATACTGTATACATGCTCCAGTATATCGTACTATCACCATCCAGTACACCGTACTATCATGTTCTACCATATTTTAATGTACCTTCCAGCACACCAATATGTTATATGCTATCACATCGTAATAGCATGTTCTATTAATATCTGTTACCTATTATCTCTATATCATTTTATTGTGATATTGATTTTATAACCATATTTTATGTTTCAAAACCAACTTTATTCGGTTACATTTGTTTCGAAACCAACTTTATCCGGTTTCATTTGTTTCGAAACTAACATAAAGACAAAAGTAGGTGTCATTTCAATCACTAATATATATATATATATATATATATATATATATATATATATATACATATTATACTATTTTTCAATATAATATTTACGAATGGAAAATGTTATTAATTTAAAATATGTGTATACTTAATTATAATTGTATTAATATAAACTGTATAATTATAATAATATTTTGTTATACCCATGAGTGTACTGGGTATACCAGATATAAATATACCAATTATGTAAATATATATATAGTAATTAATTGATTTAATAATAACTATAAAATTGTACTAAATATATATATATATATATATATATATATCAATATTAATATATAATGATGACACTACTACCTGCGTATTATTATAGAACGCATATAAATGTAATATGTAAGGTATGCAACAGCGAACGATATCTTACAAGTAATATAACAGAGTGCGAATTAGGTTTACTTGCACATTAAGTAATATACATTCATTATTATATAATATAAATAGTCTATCACACGTATACTTATAATCACGAGTTATTGTATACCAAACCACGCATATACACAGTACTAATTTAATTTATTTCAAATTAATGATATATCAATAACACTTATTAAGAACATTTATGCCTAACTCACACCGCACTTAACAATGAACTATACATTTAGAACTATATGATGATATACAACACACACATATAATATGTATATATATATAAAAGTAAATATTCATTTAATCCTACTGCAATATGGAACACCGTTAAGCATGGAATACCTATAGCATGTTTTCCGATGATAAATTAGATAGTAAATTCGTCAATATATCCATCAGTAATGATGTTATACTCTATGTTAAAGTGCCATATAGATTGATATTTTATTTTAATAAAATGTATTCAAAGTATATAGTATAAAGTATAAAGTGTAATATTTACTAACGGTTGTATACCTTATTGAAATTAACTACAAATAATAAGTAATTAACAAAATTAAAGAAATTAAAAAAAAATGTAAATTTAATAAATATGATTAATAAATAAAATCACTATGCAAGATACAATATAAGACACATTACTTATTAAACTACACAATGCAATACACAATATACCATACATTACACCTAACATCACACCACACACGGTACGTATTTTCACTGCATTAACAGCACTGTTGTAGTGTCATTCTATGCTAGATTATAACAATACTACTGTACCAATACTCACCGATATCCGAATAATGACATTACACTCTTTATAATATATGAATCACATCACAGCTACTGTAGTATCAGTGACGTCGCATACGATACATGTGTATGTACATTATTTTATGCACGTAATATTATTCTACAGGAGAATTGCATAACCAAGTTGACAAGCAATATTGTGATTCGGCATGTTATATATTTATAACCATTATTGACACAAAGGTATGCAACAATAATAATATGTATACATAATATTAATGATATATATAATATATATATACTTAAATATATATGTATATACAATTCGCTTAGCTAGTATAATTGAATCACTCTAATCACACATATATATATTATTTATAAAATATACTGATTCATATTATTTATAAAATATACTAATTCATATCATATAAATATATATATATATATTAGTGATATATATATATGTATGTATATATCTAATACTTATAATTGATATATGTTATAATATAATGTAGAACCCATCCACTTGAACCCATTCGAAGAATTACACTTGTTTTATAATACTGACATGTATATACCACAAGATAAACTATATATCATTGATGAACCAAGCAGATATACAATTATATTATTTATAATTAATTTTTGAATAATTTAATATTATTTAATTTGTAATTAATTAATTAATTTTTATTATTTTATTAATTTATAATACAAGTTAAGTATATAAATAATAACATTTTTATATATAGCTTAATTGGTTGAATTAATATTATATAGCACGCGCTTTTTATGAATATCAGAATAGTTCACACTCTGCGCGCTAATGGTTATAGGGTTTCCGTATTAAGAAATGTACATTTTCCGTATTAGGACTTATATGAACTCTAGATATATGTTTATAATTTAATTAATATTTGATAACTAATATGGAAATTATTTATACAATGTTTAGAATAAATTAGTTTTTAATATAATATTGTTTGTGTATTATATATTTATATATACATTTGTATATTCTTTATAACGTTTCAAGTTGATATTTTTTTACATACATTTAAAAACTTAATATAAAAATCAGTTTAATGGATATATCATCACTCTTTCGACTAATTAAAAAATAAAAAATACTTATTTAGATTATTTATATAATTATGAATATTGTATTATTTACACATTTTTGTAAGATGTATGGTTTCTAAGATACCGATATTGTCCGTATTCGGTTACTTTCCTCTACAATACCTATTTAATTACACTGTAACAATGATATGTATAACTCTTCTCATTAACACCTCTTCAATAATTTAATTACGTAGTTCTAATTATTTCCGAAAGGTTATATGGCTATAAGTCCACTTATGATGTATTACTATACTCTTGTATTTATTAATATCTTTGATAGATCTTTAACGATATAGTTATTAAGAATTCGGATACCTTTCATTTCACTAAATTATATACAATATTACATTATTAATTAAATTCCTAATTATAAAATATATTTCCAATATCTCATTTTACAAATTCTATGCCCATGTACAATGTTATATCACATCTATATTTCAAAACTACCAACATCCAATTATAAAATAAATATAATAAATTTAATAATAATTTTGAATAAAGATATAATATTTCCTCTTTATAATGTCAATTTCATTATTAGTATACCATTACATTAACCATTTGAAATTTAATTTAATATTCTATATTTAATAATTGAAAAACTATCCTTTTTTTATATATTTCCAATATTATAAATCTTATATATTATAATACTCGTCCACTATAAAACAATTATATTAAAAGGAAACATCTCGATATACAAATTTATGATGATTTTCTGTTGATTAAGATATAAACTTTAGTTTTAATTTACTCGTATTTGCATAAATCCTAATTTTCTGATATCGTACTTTTCTATTATGTATTTTCTTCTACCATTCTTCAACTCCAGAAGTCACATAGTTGTAATACTACTAAATGATTATGTTATCTCCTCCAATTATTTACTCACTCAATATTTTCTTATTTTACCATTAACATTAAATCTACTTATTCTTTTTATATATTATGTCTATACTATCTATTTCTATGATTTCTATTTTTATTTGTATATTTATTCTAATATATAGTGTTGGAGAGAGTAGGAATATTTACATATAGTTTCTTGTTTGTTAAGTGTAGTTTTCATGATATATTAAATACTACTCTCAACCTTCTTGTATATGTTCCGTCAAGTTTTCTTTCCATTTTTTATTAAGTGTCCAAGCTTCAGATCCGTAAAATAACACCGATTCTACTACTGCTCTGAAGAAATTTTTTTTGAGTATTGCCGTAAGATTTAATTTCAATATTGAACTTAATTTGTCAAGAGCGCTCCAAGACTATCCGGGAAAGAAGAACACGATTTGCTGGACACTGCTTCAGAAGCTAAAATAAGATTATTAGTGGTGTACTAATGTGGATTTCTGCTCACGGATTTACAAAGCTTGGACGCCCGAAACGAAACTATATAAAGCAACTAACAAATGACACTTGCCTAACATTAGAAGAAGCGAAGACAGCGATGAAAGATAGAAACAACTGGAAAAAGATTGTTGAATATGCTCGGGAAACTATCCCGATCTTGTAAGGTATTGTAAGGTAATAGTGTTATGTATTTTTGTTCTTCTATTTTATTATGCTAATTGGAATTATATTAATATTAGTTTTTACATCATAATAATCATATATATATATATATATATATATATATATATATATATATTTATATATTAAATATTAAAATTATATATTATATATAATAATATATCAATCAATAGGTAAACATATTAAGAGGGTGCCATGAATTCAATGATAAATACACAAAGATTACTCAATTAAGAGTAAATCCTTTTATAAAATCATCTTTGAGTAATATAGCTATAGAGGATACTAACGATGCTTTTATTTACAAGCCTCCAAGTTGTGATGGTTATATATTGCTATATAATGACTATGAAGATGATGATGATGATGATAATGATAATGATGATGATGATGATGAAGATAATGATAATGATGATGATGATGATAATTATTATGTTTATTTTCACTTAGCATAGGTGTGTACACCCTCGTTAGTGCACATACACATATATAATAATAAACGAATCGATAAATAAATAAATAAAAACTTAATAAACAAAACTATATACGACATTTTGTTTAACATTTTTATATTAATTTATTAATTAAATTATTATTTAAATGATACAATGAAATATAAATAAATAATATAATGAGATATAGTATTACTGTACAGTTTACAGTTATGGAGAGTTTAAAAATAAAAATAATCAAAATACGAGATATAACAATAATATTTAAAGAAGTATAAATAAATATAATAAATATAAATAAATAAAATATACATATAATTAATATCACAATATATATATATATATACATATTTATATATATATATATATATATATATACATATATATAATATTTAAATATATTGTATTGTTTTTATCTTGTATATGATTAATGGGTTATTTCCTTTAGGAACTATTATAAATGATTTTTTATAATATTTTAAATAGTATTAAAATAATACTAATAATAATAATAATAATATAAATTGACTCGAAATAATTATCATAGGATATATGATATACAGCTAGATTAAGGATAAATAGTATTTATAGTAAATTGAAAATATATGCAGTTAATTATGCTTAATATAAATATAATGTAATTTTCACATATAGTCTAAATTAGTAGATTATTTTATAATAATAATTAATTAAATATTATTTATAAATGTAATAATAATGTAATTACAAATCTACATTTTTATGTAATACATTTTTAATTTACTAAATTAATAATATAATATATTATAATACATAATGATAATAGGTTTGGATACGTGTTGGATTTTTTGTGATTATACATCTACATTAGCATTTTATATTAAATCTGGTTATTATTATATATATTATATTTATAATATATTTATGGATATACATATGTATATATATATATATATATATATATATATATCAACATAATTATAGTGGCGTTATTCACATATTAGATTTTATATATCCTTTAATTATATTATTATTATAAAGATACCTAATTATTTATTGATTTGTATGTTATTTATACTATCACATTAATTATATCACAATAATAGTTAACTATGTTGCTGATACTATATTAATATATATAATGTATATATTAATATACACTAAAATATATTAAACCGTTTAAAAAATATTATTGAGTGGTACTTGTGTAGCTCGAATTTACTAAAACTGAATCATGGAAAAACTCAAATTATATTTATTAATCCTAATAAAACGTCAATATACAATAAACACTATTTCAATAAACAATAAATGTCAATATACTATAAATATAATTTATAATTAATACACAAATAATTGATTTCACTGTAAAAGTTCGCAAACTTGACGTTAATTTTAATACAAATTATGATATATATCATTATAACTTATGTTATCATTTAATTCAATACAAATACGAAATGTAAATTTATATTTTTACCATATCTGTAAAATTCATAAATCCATCACTTTTAAAAATATAAATCCTTAGTCACCAGTATTATATATTATATCTATATTATACTATGGCAATATTATAATAATTAATATGTCAGCTAAATATCTAGAGCCATTAGTAGAGAGGCAAAAATAGCAGTTAGAACGATCTACAACTTGCCATATAAATCGATAAACAATGATATATGTATTATTAGCCTAATGATAATACTGTATTTGCTAACAGTTTCTTCGCGAATAAAATACAAGCTCTTACTACTAATACATATGTCCTACCATCATCGTAAACCTTCATATTTATCTGAACTAATACAGCCGCATGAGAGAAGCTTAAAAAAGGTTCATGTACATCAACTGCAAGTGACCCAATTAAGCTTACATAACAATGAATACTTGAGAGATTTTCGTATCATAGGTACAAATGAATATAGCAAGCTTCCATTTGATCTTAGTTTGATAACTACTACGCTTAGTTTAAAGCTAAGCTAAACACTTATTTATTCAGTGACAACTGAACTTTATTAATTTTCATAATTTCTCTCTATATATGCTGGCAAAACCTGAAAAGACTAAGGTCTTATTTTGAAGCCATTTGGATAACGAACAAAGAAAGCGAAAAAAAATACTAAATGGAAAAAAAATGCAATTAAAATACTCCAATAATTTATATCTATCTATAAATAGTATACACTATTGTTAATATTTATTATATTTAAACGATGTCAAAATAAAATAATAATAATACTAATAATAATAATAATAATAATAATAATAATAATAATAATAATAATAATAATAATAATAATAATAATAATAATAATAATAATAATAATAATAATAATAATAATAATAATAATAATAATAATAATAATAATAATAATAATAATAATAATAATAATAATAATAATAATAATAATAATAATAATAATAATAATAATAATAATAATAATAATAATACAAATATTTAATAAATGACTACATATTTTTATATGTATTTCAAAGTTATAATTATTTATTATTTAATTATTATCATTACATAAATATTATAACAAACTAACGATATTATATATTAATGCACGTTTATAGTATAATAACACACTGTTTGTAATATACAAATATATTTATATTAATTAATATTTTAATTTAATACTTATATTTTCATATATATATATATATATATATATATATATATATATATATATATATTATCTATTTATGTAATGTAATTTTATTCAATAAGGTATGTTATTAAAAATATAATATTTCTTTATTTATGAATATAAAAATAATAAATTATATATATATATATATATAAACTTAAACATAATTATTATTATAATATATTAATAATACAAAATGATAAAGTATTTATTTAATAAAAATATTAATTATATTTAAAATAATTATTTTGTTATTTATATAAAGATATAAATTATTATGACTTGGAAAAAAAATGGAGTAGGATCAAATATATAGGTAGAGAGACTGATATAAATATCGAAAGTAGTTAGTATAATATAGATGTTAAATGTAATATCTAATTATAATTAAATTTAAAATATTTTATAAATATATAATTTTAATTATAAAATTATATATATATATATAGTATTTACATATTAAATGTAATTTGGTGATTTAATTTATAAAATACTATATCTATAAATTATAATATTGAAAAATATAAATAATTATTAATATAATTATATTTCAATATATTTCAAACATTATTATATAATAATAATTATATCAGATTTAGTTGATGACCGATATCAAAAATCCAGGATAAAACCTGCATTTGGCAATAAAATAATGTATACAAAAATGAATAAATATAAAGAGCATACTTATTTTGTAATTCTAATTTTGTGTATGTGTGTATGTCTCATCAAAACATCAATATAATAAATTAAATCTAACTCTCAATACCAATAATATTATCATGTATATAATAATAAAATAATAATAAAATAAAATGAATATATAATACAATATTTAAAAAAAAATAAAAAGCAACTACAAATAATAACTAAGCTAAACTATACAATTTATCAAAGAAAACCAAAAACCAAAATAAAGTTACATTTATAAAAAATATCTATAAAATACGAACACGTTAAAAGAGTTAAAAAGTAGGAAAGAATAACATGTACATAAAACAATAAATAATACAGATATTTCGGTGTAAGTGACTAGAAATTATTATTTAATTTTTTTTAAATATGCATTGTAAAAGATTTCAAATTCGTTAAAGATGATATGGTTGAATTTAAAGAATACCATAAACATGCGCCTAAGTAACGAATACTAAATTTCTCATAAACAAATCTAATTTTTGATTTAAAGAATGTTCTATTTAACAGAAAAGTATAAAACAAGCAATTATGGGTAAATAACATACACAATTAACTATATAGTTGGAATACTTTAGGTTATACTTAATTTAACTTTTGTTCATAGTCATATTAAATATTGTTCTATTATATGGGGAAATACTTACCCAGTATCAAATGCATTCACATATTTAAAAAAATAAATGTATGAGAGCAATATATAAACTTGATAACAAAATCAATATTGATTACATTAATTAAGATATAACATTCTTAAATTTAAATATGTATTAATATGTATTATTATATATTTAGTTATATATATATATATATATATAGTTATATATATATATATATATATATAACTAATGATTATTATGTATTTTAAACATATATTTATAAATAGATATATTATTACATATTTAAATTTAAGAATGTTATATCTTAATTAATGTAATCAATATTGATTTTGTTATCAAGTTTATATATTGCTCTCATACATTTATTTTTTTAAATATGTGAATGCATTTGCTACTGGGTAAGTATTTCCCCATATAATAGAACAATATTTAATATGACTATGAAAAAAAGTTAAATTAAGTATAACCTAAAGTATTCCATTATAATCTATATAACTATACTGTCTATTGAGGATATAAATAGGACATTTATTTATAGTTACTCTAATTAACGTAATAACATAATTATAATATTAATGTATAATATATACTTTCAGGTATGATGAGTACTTCTTCAGATATTTAAAATTGGTAAATCTATATTAGGAGATTTGAAAAATTGGTATCGGAAAAGTTTAATTACTTTTACTTGTAGTCGCATGAATCTTGCATCTTAGGGGGATTCAGATCGCTCGCTTTAACAGCACATTTTTTACATCCTTATGATCATCAACATTTTTTAGTAGTTCACAAGTCGATTTCACTACACACTTATTTATATTCGTCATCCAGTTATTCCTCATTCTTCCTCTTCATCTAATACCTTCTATTTTCGCAAGTAGAATTGTTTTAGCCAATGTATCGCGTCAATAAATGTGGCAAACATATTTTAGTTTTCTTCCCATTATAGATCTAATGAGATGTTTATATTTACCGATCTGGTTACATTATTTCTTGGAAATATGTATTAATCTTTGGTTTATATTATGTCATAAATAATAGTTTTATATTGGCTTTATTCTAGAATGCGTGTATCCTTTTATTCATCCTTTCTGTTATAGTCCAAGTTTTGCACCAGTATATCAGTATCGATAAAATTATTTACTTTTATAGGTTAAATTTGACACTAAAAGTGATATTCATGATTTCCATACTTTTTCGAGTTTCTCTATTGTCTACGTAGCTGTAGATCACCGAATGCGTAATTTATTATATGATTCTACATCGGATTTTAGTATTTCACCGATACACTTGCAAGTATTATATCTTCAACTAGCATGCCGTCCATAAAGTTTGATGCGTTTTCGTTTTCAATGTTTACCATTATCTTATTTTTTTCTTTGTTTACTTCCATCCCATATTCTTTAGAATCTTCGATAAGTCTATTTGTGAGTTTATTTATACCTGTAATAAGATCAATATCATCGGCAAATTTAGGATGCTGATCTCTCTGCCACCAAAATATATAGTTGATTTGTAGTTTTGAAGTGTATCTTGCTTGATTTATTCCAGACAAATAATAACAATAAATCTAAGTTAGTTAATTTTTAGTGGGATAATAATATATTAATATTTATATTGATTTTATGTTATATTATTTCTTCAAATTTGTTTACTATGTTTACTTGTCATTGTTATCGATATTATATACTTGATCGAAGCCACCATTATCCTATTACGATTAAGTACATAATTATTAGATAATATAGTTATATAGTTATA
The DNA here is from genome assembly GCA_964019155.1 of Osedax fenrisi. Classification (NCBI taxonomy): domain Eukaryota; kingdom Metazoa; phylum Annelida; class Polychaeta; order Sabellida; family Siboglinidae; genus Osedax; species Osedax fenrisi. The sequence goes on along the minus strand of OZ025241.1, from coordinate 25,648,052 downwards.
TAGATTATTCAATAATAGAATCTTTCATCATATTATTAAAATCTAGCTAGTATTAGTTATCATATACATGATATATATTCGTAAATATCTTATTACAAAATGTTGAGTCATTCTTAAACAACTATGTTATATTCTATCTACTTGAATATTATATTACTCTACATTGTTCAACTGATACATCATTACCAACTAACTAAACTACATCATCATATCTTTAATGTGGATCATATTTAATATATATATATATATATGTATATATTATTGTGGAATATTCTATAAATCTAAAATTCGCAAATATTAAACGAAAACGTATTACATATAGAGATTTTAATTCTATTTACCTACCAATATTTATATGCAATATTAAAACTGCGATCTCATCCCTTACTTCTCTATGTCCGGTACTTCTAACATTATTAAAAATATTATCAATATACATGCACCTACAAAAACTACTTTAATTACAGACCACCCTATTCTCCCTGGTTCTCTTATTAATTTGTCATCTTCAAGAAGAGTGTTCTCAAATTTGAAAATAAATTTCTTAATAATCATTCTACTGAAACAAAATGATATCTATCACTAGATAGAAAAATTACATATCTGCTATATCTCGTTCAAAATCCATCTATAATAACAACATATAGCATTTATATCCTCTGATCCTCGCAATTATTTAAAATGGCAAACAAAGTATCTCTCCTGCAGATGAAAACATTTTCCCCATTTTACCAAACACGTCAAATTTTAAACTAGGCTTTATTTTTGAAAAAAATTCTTTGAAAATAAAATTGCAAATAGAAATAATATTATTTGCTATTACTCCATCAATACTCAATCCTAATATCTCTAGTACCCATCCCACTGACTCATTATGTATATTCACTATCCCTTCACAGTATGAAGTACATTATTTACTCATAACAACTCACTGATCCCCTACATATATCATTATATCATAAACTTGCACCCTTATTTTCTCATATTTTTTTGTTGGATATTATTGAGAACTCACTAAACTCTTACACGCTTCCACCATGACTCACGACTGCCATAATATCTCCAATTCTAAAAAGAAACATTAACCCAAACTCCTTTATAAATTATCGGACTATCTCTACTCATACCTACCCTTATTAAGTAAATGCCCATATAAATAAAAATAATCTTTTCGACCCGTTTCAAAGCTCTTTTCATAAAGGTAATTCGAAGATCTCATCTATTTAATTACATTAATTACACAATATTGGTTACCTTAAATAGCAACACATGTTGTCAGCTAATACTTCTCGATCTATCATCTGCTTTTGATGTCCTGGACCATGACATATTAATCTCGCGGCTTACTAGGATGAGTATATCTGGATTAGCATACAAAAGTTTACTTAATATCTGAAAAACAAAAATATCTCTATTATGAATGAAACACATTACTCGTATCTTTCTACGCTTACCACGGTATTTCCCAGGTATAATTCTTAGGTCCATCTTTCTTTTCTATTTATATCCGACTTTTAGTTGATCTATTTAATAATTTTCCAAATATACACTACCATATTTTTGCTGATGATATTCAACGTTTTACTTTTTTCCCTATAAATTCTCATAATACAATTAACTATTAATTAATCGAGTATGAAAACTGCATAATATTATGGTTCCTCTCCAATAAACTGCTAATTAATTCCTCTAAGGCTATTGTACTTAACTTATATACTTATGATGCATCTTTTACATACTTTACTCTACAAAAAACGATACTTTTACACTTAGATATATCTCTTATTTAATTAAAAAACGAAAAATATTATATTATCTTTTTTACCAAATTCTCCTCTCCTTATCTCCCGGAACACTAGTAAAACTTCCCTAAATTATAGAGCTTTTAAAAATTCCGGTCCCCCCTATGGAATTCCATCCCACCATTTCTTCGATTAGATAATTATCTAAGTTCTTTTTTTATCTCTACCTCTAATAATCAAATCATCCATCTTACTATGTTTGTGTCATGTTATCAACAACGTTTATTATTATATCATTGTTATAGTGTTATTATTTTTATGAACCATACTACACTATTTTAGTGCCTAATAAACTGTATAACATCATCATCATATATATATATATATATATATATATAGATATTATTGTATTAACAATATTCTAATTATGTTTTATTGTACTAAGCAAATTCCGAAAACAAAGGACAATGTATAGAATGTATTACAGATGTTCTATCGTTTATTAATACAATGTATTGTGAAAATGTCAATATTTTCGGTTATTATATATAAATATATATATATATATATATAAATATATATATATATATTAATTTCTTTACCAACATATCATGGAATACTTATACATCAATTATATTTTATTATTTAATAATAAATATATGTAAAATATAATAATTTGTATAATATATTTATAATTAACTCTAATTAATCTATTTTATATTTGAATGTATGATGAATACAATGAATAGAAATATATGTTGATCGTATAGCGATATATTAAATATAAATATTATTAATATAATAGACTTAGTTATTATTTGATTAATTCAAACACAAATGTTATTATTTATATTCCATATCATGTAATTATTCAATAAAAATAGATTTGTTATATATATAAATATAAAAATTAATATATATATATATATAATATGAAATAGTATTAGTTATTCAGAGTATCATTTGTTAATAAACATATCAAAATATATGCATGATATAGTGATATACTGTGAAGTTATTGTAATAAATACATAACAATGTAAAACGTTTAATTTCTAAATAATTACAACTTATAAACTATCACATCATTTACATCTCTGAAGTTAATATGTTTATTTTATGTATTGTCATTTATACAAATCTAAGTAGTATCATAATATATTACTAAAATAATGTTATTATACTCTCTAAAATATACGTATAACTAATATAACGACCCATTATCATCGATTATAACACTGGTTGACATGATTTTTGAGGTATAGTTTTCATAAATATTTTATAGACTAGTATTTTGAACTGATTAAAAATATGTAATTATTTTTTTCAGATCAGATCAAGTTTTAATTTTTTTTTAAATTGTTAAATTTGGAAAAATGTCACAATTTTTAAACACATGTATACATATTACTATTTAATATAGATGCATACACATTATTATATACTCTATATATTTTATATACTATATATTATATTTAATATACTGTATATACTATATTATACACTGTATATAATAATTTTTACAACTATTTTACAACAATTTGGTCATGACTATGGGACATGATTTGAACAATTTACAACAAAGATTTCCACATATTATTGTAACTTAGTTAAGGATGAAATTTATAATGGACCAACAATAATAAGCAATACAAATTTTTATTTATGTATAAGAGAAATTGAATTAAGAGCTGACTAGAATTAATGTCAATTATTAAACATTTTCTCGAAAATCAGAGTTTACAGAATATGTAAATAGTATGGAAGACTAACTTCTATGTTATATAGATATATGAACATGTATATCCATAAATATTTATTTTATCAGTGCACATCTATATTATTTTTCTGATAGTGAGTCTTGTGAATAATAAGGAGAGTGCTTTAATCGTGATATTTTGACAATGGAAGATATATACCAAGGAAATTAACCTATTAACATCCAACGTACGATTGGAGTCTAAAAAATGGATATGAAATACTTGAAATATAACCAAATCATTGAAATAATCTTTTAATCAATGATTATTATATTACTTATATTATTATTTTTAATCATTAAAATATGCCAAATAATATTGAAATAAATGTATAAATTTCAGTTAATTTTCTTTATTTTTCCTATATTTGTGATTTTTCACAAATTTGCAAAGTTAAATAAAAAAAACTTAATATGACCTGAAAAAAATAATTATTTATTTGAAATGAGTGTGAAAAACTAGTTAACAGAACCCGGACTTCAGAGAATTTTTGCCGAAATGTCAACCAGTGTAATGAATTACTGTTGACCCGTATCCAAGATTGCAAAATATCTTACTAGATCTATTGATATAATACCATAATAACATCAATATTGATATTATGTTTTCATACATCTATCATAGAAAATACATATTCACACTGTTATCTACTTACTGAGCAATTTGTTATGGCATTTAATAATTAAAATTAAATTATATTATTTGATTTCACATAACATACATAACTATATCATATATCCATATATCATATATCCCTTAATAATATAAACTATATATCGTTCATGTATTACTATAAATTCGAAATTTATTATTTTCATTCATTATATTTTACATCATTATTTAACCAATTAATTCTTCATAATAATCTCTTTATATAACAATTTACCTTATAAACATATTCCAGCTATAGTCTGAATCGTTCCAGCATGGCTATTTTCATATATATATATATATATATATATATATATATAAATATATATAGATATCCTATGTATATTCAAGTCCCCTCTTCTTATCAATCAATGAAAATCTTATACAATTTCAATGTCGATATTATGTACATATAATGACCAAAGCTAATCACATTATTACTTACTTATATATATATATACCATAGTGAACATTAATTCGTTATTCTTTGGAAATAATTACCAATACCAGATCGCCTTAGTTTCCATAATTTGAGCAATAATAATTATATTAAGATAAATTCATTTAAACTATATTTTTCATACATATATTAAATAGTTAAACTTAACAACTATATTTCTTCTTAATGGTATTATTTTTTCCGTGGTCTTCATTTAATATAATCTATGTATTACATACAATATATCTTCTTATAGTGATGTATTACTCTATTTCCTTCTATCAATCCTCCAGTACCACATATTATCCCAATTATAGGTCTATAACTATATTATATAACTATAACTTATCCCTATAACTATTCTTCTAATCATATATATGTATGATATATACCTTACATTATCAGTCCTTCTATGCAATCCTTCTCATATTATCCATAATATATATATAGTACTGTATTGGTTGTTTGCTTCTGTCATACAAAATGCGTCCCATTTTCTATCTACCTTAAACTATACAACGAAACTAAAAATAAATAAACTAGTTATCTTAAATTGTGGAATTAATTATCTACCTAAATTCGATCTATCTGATCCTGTAATAAAGTAATGATCTATATCTATATAGTAATTGTAAGTGTGTATTTATAATATATTATCTAATTACTATTTATAATCACGTTCCTTTTAATAAAATACAAATTACCATTAATATCTAATATATATATATTTACATGTATATATATATATATATATATATATATATATAAATACATGTACATATATATTAAATATTAATATTAAAATATTAAAATATATTAATTAACAATTTTTTATTATAATTTATTTTATTATTACAAACTAGAATATGAAAATCAGAAAAAATCAATAGTCAATTGTACAGGAAAATGCTATACTATTGTTAATTTCGATGCAGAGCGTATGGTTAATTGTAATATTAATTTATGAATATAAAATAATAATATTCAGGATAATTAAAATTAATAATTTTTAAATCAAAAATAAGTATTTTATATCATAAAATTTAAGTAACTTATATTATATTAATAATAAAATAATATAACGAATATATATATGATTGTTTTTATTATGTTATAAGAATATTAATAAAATATTTGTAGATTGAATGAAATAAACTATTATATAATTAATATAATATGTATTATGTAATAGGCAGAAATGCCTATTTGTAGTTATATTAGGAAATAAAACGTCAACGGCTTTAATCACATTTATTAACAAATCCATTTATATAATTGTTATAATAATATAGAATATTGACATTAATTAAATTAACCTTATCGTTTATATTGGGTTCGAGCATATGATCTATATATCACATATAGCGCATATAATTATCATAATTATAATTAGAAATATAGTATGTATTTCATATACACAAGTAGGTATATATATATATGCCAATCAGAATTATAACATAATACAATATATGCACTCAGTAGTCTAATGTTATCGGTGCACGACTAATTTCATACATTTTTCTAAAATAATTTGCAAACTTAGCACATAATTTTAGAATTTAATAAATATTTAATCAACAAACCATTTTCAAATCAAAAATAAATGATTTGTAGAATATAATACAAATTAAAAATGTGGTTATATATAAGCCTAGAATAAATATATTAAAATATATTAAATAAATATATTAATATATTCAATACATATTTTTTACTTCATTGAATGATTTAAAAATTAGTTTAACTGAATAAAGTAGTTTATTGGTGTTTTTAGACCTATCATAAATTATTTGTCATTGGACAACCATTAATAATGACGTTAAATATAAAATATGTATATCAATATAAATATGAATCAAAATCAATTTTAAAAATGAAAAAATGTATCTAATTTAATTTCGTCAATCATAAATAAATAATAGAAAGTAATCTTTAAAAAAAAAAAAAAAATATTTTAAATATATAATTTATATTTTAAAATGTATTGAATCTTTTAATAATATCAATATATTAATTAATTTATAGTAATATAGTATTTGCAAACTGTATTTTATTTTCACAAGATATACAGAAATTTGCACATTTTGTAAATTATTTACAATAATTTTCAAAATTCATAAATAAATAAATTACAAACATTTGTGAACATTTTTCAAATATTGATTGATTGATAATTTATTTAAGCAAATACATAGCCGAAAATATAATCGAAAGTATAAAGTATAGATATTTGCTAACGATAACATACGTTATAGAAATAAACAAAGAATAATACGAAATTAAAAAATTAAAGAAATTAAAACTTTTTACAGTTACCGTAAAAATAAACGAAAAACAATCGAAAGTAGAAATAAATCATATAGTAAAATTAAAAATAAACGAAAAATGATCAAAATAGAAATAAAAGATAGCGTAAAAATAATCGAAAATAGAAATAAAATACAATATTTTGTAAGTGGCCTTGAAATATTCAATTTCTACTTTAACTTTATAGAACTCTTCTTATCTTGTTACCCTGTTTTAGTAATACATTATTAGTTATATAGTTTAATATTTAAATGTTAAATTTTCAATATATTATAAACAGAACATGTTAAAAATCAAATAACCCAATAATAGAATAAAACAAATACTAGAATGAAACAAACAAATAATGTAATACTTACCAAAATCTGTAATAATAGTAGGTAGTACTTTATTAATTTTATATTTTAATTGTAGGTACCTATAATAAATTTGAAACATATATATATATAAACAAAACAAGTTACAAATAAAATAAACCAATATACCTATACAAAAAAGTTAATAACAAAACATACCAATAATATTACGAAACAAAAAATATAATACTTATCACTATAATCTGAAATAATAGAAAATTATTAATATTGTAGTTTAT
>OZ025241.1:25628058-25635558 GCA_964019155.1 Osedax fenrisi | reverse complement strand
AAATACCGGCAACAGAGACTCTTCCGCCATTTCAGCGCTACGGGCCGGACTGGACAAGGTAACCACCCGGATACACTTACAGTGGGTGCCTAGTCACATTGGCCTCACGGGCAACGAATGGGACGACGTCGCGGCTGGCGTTATTGCGGCTGACAGATCCACGGTACCCGAGCCGTATATATCTCTGCCCGCAGCGAAATCTGTCATCAAAGCAACGATTATAGACCCCCCTCCCTCTGACCCAAGGACGAAGGCGATCTACGGCAGCCAAAGAAGCGACGTCCCCCTGAGTAGGAAAGAGGCAGTACTCCTCGCCCAACTCAGGAGTGGACACTGTCAACGTCTTGCTGCCTACAAACATAGAATCGACAGCAGCACATCGCCGATCTGCCCCCACTGTGAAACAGAAGAGGAGACTATTACGCACTGGCTTACAGAATGTCCGGCAACCATAAACAAAAGAGTACGCGAATTTGGGGGTGCGGCACCCCCACTATCAGTCTTGGTGGGGAACTCCAAGGCTGTACTATCGTACGCGCAGGGACTTTGGTCCCTGTGAACGAGCCGCACCCAACAACAACAACAACAACTACTACTACTACTACTACTACTACTACTACTACTACTACTACTACTACTACTACTACTACTACTACTACTACTACTACTACTACTACTACTACTACTACTACTACTACTACTACTACTACTACTACTACTACTACTACTACTACTACTACTACTACTACTACTACTACTACTACTACTACTACTACTACTACTACTACTACTACTACTACTACTACTACTACTACTACTACTACTACTACTACTACTACTACTACTACTACTACTACTACTACTACTACTACTACTACTACTACTACTACTACTACTACTACTACTACTACTACTACTACTACTACTACTACTACTACTACTACTACTACTACTACTACTACTACTACTACTACTACTACTACTACTACTACTACTACTACTACTACTACTACTACTACTACTACTACTACTACTACTACTACTACTACTACTACTACTACTACTACTACTACTACTACTACTACTACTACTACTACTACTACTACTACTACTACTACTACTACTACTACTACTACTACTACTACTACTACTACTACTACTACTACTACTACTACTACTACTACTACTACTACTACTACTACTACTACTACTACTACTACTACTACTACTACTACTACTACTACTACTACTACTACTACTACTACTACTACTACTACTACTACTACTACTACTACTACTACTACTACTACTACTACTACTACTACTACTACTACTACTACTACTACTACTACTACTACTACTACTACTACTACTACTACTACTACTACTACTACTACTACTACTACTACTACTACTACTACTACTACTACTACTACTACTACTACTACTACTACTACTACTACTACTACTACTACTACTACTACTACTACTACTACTACTACTACTACTACTACTACTACTACTACTACTACTACTACTACTACTACTACTACTACTACTACTACTACTACTACTACTACTACTACTACTACTACTACTACTACTACTACTACTACTACTACTACTACTACTACTACTACTACTACTACTACTACTACTACTACTACTACTACTACTACTACTACTACTACTACTACTACTACTACTACTACTACTACTACTACTACTACTACTACTACTACTACTACTACTACTACTACTACTACTACTACTACTACTACTACTACTACTACTACTACTACTACTACTACTACTACTACTACTACTACTACTACTACTACTACTACTACTACTACTACTACTACTACTACTACTACTACTACTACTACTACTACTACTACTACTACTACTACTACTACTACTACTACTACTACTACTACTACTACTACTACTACTACTACTACTACTACTACTACTACTACTACTACTACTACTACTACTACTACTACTACTACTACTACTACTACTACTACTACTACTACTACTACTACTACTACTACTACTACTACTACTACTACTACTACTACTACTACTACTACTACTACTACTACTACTACTACTACTACTACTACTACTACTACTACTACTACTACTACTACTACTACTACTACTACTACTACTACTACTACTACTACTACTACTACTACTACTACTACTACTACTACTACTACTACTACTACTACTACTACTACTACTACTACTACTACTACTACTACTACTACTACTACTACTACTACTACTACTACTACTACTACTACTACTACTACTACTACTACTACTACTACTACTACTACTACTACTACTACTACTACTACTACTACTACTACTACTACTACTACTACTACTACTACTACTACTACTACTACTACTACTACTACTACTACTACTACTACTACTACTACTACTACTACTACTACTACTACTACTACTACTACTACTACTACTACTACTACTACTACTACTACTACTACTACTACTACTACTACTACTACTACTACTACTACTACTACTACTACTACTACTACTACTACTACTACTACTACTACTACTACTACTACTACTACTACTACTACTACTACTACTACTACTACTACTACTACTACTACTACTACTACTACTACTACTACTACTACTACTACTACTACTACTACTACTACTACTACTACTACTACTACTACTACTACTACTACTACTACTACTACTACTACTACTACTACTACTACTACTACTACTACTACTACTACTACTACTACTACTACTACTACTACTACTACTACTACTACTACTACTACTACTACTACTACTACTACTACTACTACTACTACTACTACTACTACTACTACTACTACTACTACTACTACTACTACTACTACTACTACTACTACTACTACTACTACTACTACTACTACTACTACTACTACTACTACTACTACTACTACTACTACTACTACTACTACTACTACTACTACTACTACTACTACTACTACTACTACTACTACTACTACTACTACTACTACTACTACTACTACTACTACTACTTCCTGTTTATCATTTATTTGTTAAACAACAATTTAATTTAAAATTAACTCATCTCGCGAAATCCAATATTCAGATAAGTTTCCCCCACATATATTACGATCATCACACCTATAAACACACAACACACAGTATCCACTTATTATTTATTTTTTTCATTCACTACCTTTTACATAAATTCAACTTTATATCATTCATATTTAAAATATTTGTCAAAATCACTGAAGCATTACATCTGTTGTTTACATTTTCTCTATTCTATTATTTCATTTTATAATATCTATATTCATAATACCATTGCATTACTACACACTATACTTACACTATTCATATACATTCATATACATTGTATACATTTACAATATTCATACACATTATATACACTTACAACATTCATACATACGTGTATATATATATATATTTATATATATATATATATATATATATATGTATATATATGTGTATATTTATATACTCTCATATACATTTTGTTTATCTTTCACTGTATATAATATAACTTTATATTTGCATTATTCAGTACATGCATATTAGTTCACACTTGGTAATTTACACATATTAAATTATCACATAGTGAATATAAATATATACTACTATACCAATATGGCAGATACACACTGTACACAATGTAATGAACCTACTATTATAGAATACACTACATGCCTGTGCAATATAAAAATTCATTATGAATGTCTATACCCATACAAAAGTTTACCAAAACCTTGGGTATCAAGCAACCCAGTTAAAAAGAATGTAACATCCCTAATAGAATCAAGTTCCTTTCAATTCATATGCAATAACTGTTCTAATCTGAAAAAACCTTCCCCAACACCCAAATCACCCTTACCACCTATAGTTTCTCCATTAAATGACATTAATACAATAAAAGAACTGATATAAACTACCGACTTGATAAACAAGATAAAATACTTACCAATATCACTAAACTACTGAAAACAACTCACTATAACTCACAGACCCGAACTCACTTTCCCGCTACTAATACAACTACATATCAAGCACACCCTCACATCTCCCACTCACACCCTACTCAAACTACAGCTTCCTCTTCCAGCTCCCGTCATCGAATACAACCCAATACTATTGCAAAAGCACCTCCCCTGCTGAAAAACGATTTTGTTTTATCAAACTCTATTGTAATTGAACACCTTACTCCCAGTCAGAGTACGAAAGTTTTTACTAAATGAATTTTTATCATATATTCATATATCCCCTGATACTATTCTATCCTATAAGATTGCCAAGTCGATTGCAATCATTATTTTTAAGTCAAATCAATGTTATCAGGCTTTCATATCAAACCTATGCAATACCAGAAACAATCTACGCTATTCTAATCTTTATTTTCGTAAAGAGCGCACCTATTCCGAAATGACACATGGTAGAATAATCTATCACGCTTATAAAGAACATCTAATTCCATCAAATGTAAAATGTACATTTAATAACAAAACGAATATATTTGAATTAAGACCAACTCTAAATAACTCAATAAAGATCGATTGGAACTCAGAAGCAATACACATATCCGAACTAAACTTTAACAGATGGAAACTATCCTACGAACATTATCTTAAGACTCCAAACCCACACCATACACCTTCATTACCACCAACATTACCACCAACACCACCACCACTCCATAACACGCCCACCACATCCACTTCCACACTAAATACCTCTACATGACTGTCCGATGATATTAGCCTGTATCACACTTCCGATGATCACAATAACTTATCAACACACTGCCCTCCAATAAACTCATCCAACTCTACGACATATTCCACCTATAAACTTTTAAAGACCTCATCCCATAAATCCCCATTAAAAACTGCTAATACTTTTATCAATAATACTAATACCACCACAACAAATTTTCCTCACCTCAAATCCGCCACTCTTAATGTACACTCGATTAGAAACAAGGTCGATATTATCATTGAACTTTTCAAAGATCTAGACCTTGACATTCTATGCATCACTGAAACGTGGCTATCCACAAACGACACACCCATCATTGCATCACTGAATAATGATATACACCATTTTGTGCACCTCCCTCGTGCTGGCACCCACTATGGCGGTGGGATCGGTATTCTCTATAACAATAATATTAAAATGACCAACAATAAAGATCTAGAACAATTACACTCTGAAGCATTTTCATGTACATTCCATCCCATCAACTCACATCCATTCACTTTTATTACAATATATAGGCCCCCACATCATTCCATTCCTAAATTTATTGTAGAACTGAATAATCTATTAAATACCACAAACATGCATACAACAATTCTAGGTGACTTCAATATACCTATATCCAATAATTCACACTACTCCAAACTACTTAACAATACTATAAAATCCCACAACTGTATCCAACATGTCAACAAACCAACACACTCAACTGGAAACATCCTCGACTTAATAATAACCCACGACACGAACACCTCCATCACAGACATTACTGTTAACCGACTCATAACCGACCATCATATAGTCACTTTTTCAATACACTCTCCTAAACACAAACGACAACCTACAACCATACATTACAGACAAATCAAAAGCATAAACACCATTAACTTCATCGACGACCTTAACAAACTACTAAATATTTCCTCTGACCCCACTGACATCACAAATTTCGATATGCTCATTACAAAAACAATGGACAAACATGCACCCCTGATCACCAAAACAATCACTAAACGCAACAACACTAAATGGTTCAGCCCCCAACTTTCCACAACTAAACGCAAGCTGAGAGCTGCAGAAAAAATATGGAGAAGATCTAAAAGTAATGACGACCTGCTTCTTTTTAAACAACAATCTACAATATATAGACATATGATCATAAGAGCTAAACAAGACTATTATATTGACACGATTAAGGCTGCTGGGAATAATACTAAACAACTCTTTGAGATATCGTACTCTTTACTCGGCCGTGCTACAACTCGCATTCTCCCAGACATTCCTTTACAATCAATGCCTATACATTTCGACACCTACTTTAATAAAAAGATAACTAACATAATCAATTCCCTTCCATCTCCAACGCTACCACAGATAACAATCTCCATATATAAATTTAACACTTTTAACACCCCAACTTTGACAACTATCGACTCGCTCCTACAGGCTGTCAAATCTGCATGCAAACTTGATCCAATACCAACTCCATTACTGCATATACTATCTACCCGACTTACACCCCACTATAAAACTATAATCGATAGATCCCTCACATCAGGTATCGTTCCTACCTCAATGAAACTGGCACTCGTCACTCCTATCATAAAAAACCAATCACTAGAAAAATCCACTCTTTCCAATTACCACCCGATATCTAACCTGTCATATATATCTAAAACACTAGAAAGAGTAGTCTGCTCTCAACTCAATACTTACCTAAACGCTAATAATATACTTAATAAATATCAGAGTGCCTATACGATTTATAAAAGCACAGAAACAGCACTAACACACATACTTGACAAAATACGACTCTTCCCTACTCAACATCCCTCAATCATAGTTCTTCTCGACTTATCTGCTGCTTTCGACACAATTGATCATACTATACTGTTACATCGCCTCGAAAGCATTGGACTAAGCGGAGTAGTTCTTGCCTGGTTCACCTCTTACCTCAGTGACCGAACATACTCAATATACATAGAAAAACATAAAACCAAACCCCGCACACTATCACATGGAGTTCCACAAGGATCCGTACTAGGTCCCATCCTCTTTAATATATACATATCTCCCCTATTGGATATATTTGATAACTACCCTGATATTCACTTCCACACCTATGCTGACGACTTAAAAATTTACTGCAACTTACCAAACCCACCAACAAACATAGCTACACTAAACAACTGTCTAGAAGATATTCGACGCTGGCTCTCAACCAACTCACTATCACTAAACACCCATAAAACACAAGCAATACTAATCAATACCACAAAAACCATACCAATCGTCCCACTCATTCAGATAAACAACCACGACATAAAATACTCCCCCTGCGTAAAAAATCTCGGAATCACAATTGACCAAACATTGAATTTCACCCAATATACAATTGACTTATCCAAATCTATTAACCGAACACTACACACACTCAGACTAATAAGACCATCTATAACCACAGAACTATCAAAATTACTAGCAACATCCCTCATACTTCCACGACTTGACTACTGTAACTCTATACTTCACAGACTCCCCAAAAACTCACTAATACCACTCAACCGATTACTGAATTCCACTGTACGAACTGTCTACAGAATCCCCAAATACTCCAGGACTCACATAACTCCATACCTAAAATCTCTTCACTGGCTTCCC
>OZ025241.1:25548058-25625558 GCA_964019155.1 Osedax fenrisi | reverse complement strand
TTATTTAGTTACTTTTCTTTACTTTGTTTATGTAATTGATGTTAAAAATAAATATTTTAAATATATAATTTGTAAGTGTATTGTTCACCAAAGTAATATATGTATCTATACACATACACATACACACATATATATATATATATATATATATATATATATATATATATATATATATATATATATATAGTAAATCATATCGATATTGCTATATATTCTCAAATATAAAGTGTTATATTATATAAACTTATAATAATAAGAATATTTTATTTAATATAATATTATTATTACCCTTTATGGCAATATTCTATATTGTATGATATATGAATATTAAATAATGTTATTTATATTATTTATATAGATGATAATTTGTTTAAAATGTTGAAAATAAAATACAATTCTCCAATACTACATTTATAATGATACAATTATTCTTAATTTTGTAACCATGGTAAAAGTAAGGTTCAGACTAATAATAAATTTGTAATTAACATAATATGATATTACATATTGAAAATAATGAATTACTTATGCCAATTTACTATTAATAGATTACATAAATCCTCATATATATTTGGTACCCAATTGTATTTATATTAATAACCAATATTATCGGTGCTCTCCATAAATAGACGAATATTGTATTACTCATATCTTGTATATGATATTACTTCATATCTCATTAAATATGTATTAATCTACTATATTTCATTGCTCATTTATTATTCTCCATATATTTATATTCTTCATCCAATATTTAGTAAATCCATACTAATAGTTCCTGATGATATTCAACAGTTATAATTATGTAAACAGATTAACAATGATATTAAAAATTGATATCATATCTTGAATATACGTTACTACGTTTAATGTCTTATTATTAATTAGCTACTCGGAAATAATCCCTAATGGTTATAACGAACCTGAATTATATAATTGACATACAAGATTATTATATACACGATTGTATATATATATATATATATATATATATATATACAATCGTAAATCATACTAAATATTGGATGAAGAATATAAATGTATGGAGAATAATAAATGAGTTATAACTCATATATGAAACATAGTAGAATAATACATATGTAATGAGATATGAAGTAATATCATATACAAGATATGAATAATACAATATTCGTCTATTTATGGAGAGCACCGATAAGATTGGTTATTAAGATATATACAATTGGGTACCAAATATATATTTAATTATATAAATATGTCCTGAAATTTAAAATCTGTTTAACCTATTACTATATTACGTTCGTGATAATCAATCCTCATTTTGCATTTCAAGTATTTATTTATCTAAATATGATATATCTTTAACTAGTTTATAATTATTTATTATTTAGTGTTATATTTTTATTATTTTCGTAACGTTTTTAGTTGTACTATATCGGTATATAAATAAACTATTGAATTAAATTATACATAACTAATTATCAGGTATATATTTCCAGAGGATGTCTTATAACGAATACCATCAGTATGGCTATGTCAGTATTAAAAATTGAGCAATACGATAAGTATATATTAAAATTCTATAGACATTATGTTGTGCCAGAGAAAGGATGTATTGATATCAAAAGTAAGTTATAACATACACACATATATATATATCACAAATTATTAAAAAAGAAAACAAAATTAGAAAAATATTAAAATGTAGCTATATCCAATAAAACATTGCTCGGTTTTTGATTTTTCATATTTAGAATATATAATATTATACATGTATGTATTATAATAAGTATACTTAAAACAAATTAAAAAAAATATTTTAAAATATTTAGAAATATATTAAAAAAAAGTAATAATATTAATTGACTTCAAATTTTAATTTCTATAATCATACTCAATATATTTATCACCAAAAATAGTTTTTCGAGTATTATCTAGATAACACATTCAAAAATTAACCCGCCCAAAATCAGTTCTATGTAAAACCAGAATACTAGCTATATTAACAAATAACAGCTATGCCGGTCCCGAGTTAATCTACACATGAGCATACACATAATGGGAATTCCCCTTGACTTTATTAAATATAATTAAGTTTATTTAATTATATAAATAAATATATGTATCTATATATTTTATTATTACATATTTGTTAATATATATTTTAATTACAAATGGTAATAAAGATATTGGTTTATGATTATATAAACACTCAATATCCTATTCTGGTTTCTTTAGAATATGTTTTAAAGATCAAGGTACAATATCAGAATTGAGAGAAATATTAATAATATTACATATAAGAGTAGTTTATATAAAAGAAAGTTTAGGAAAAAGAGATAGAGGGAATGGATCAATATAATAATATGATTTAGAAGCTAATATAATATCTCACACTTCATATAAAGAAGTAGAAGACAACGAATACAAATATATACCAAATCTAAGTAAAATATCATAAACTAATGGAATAAAATATACAGTATTTGTTATAAACTCAATTTAAAAAATAATATTTGAAACTTTATCCTGAAAAAATAGTAACAAAGAATTATTTAATATAAATGTTCAAGTTTACGAAAATTTATTTTTATATTATGCAATTAACTATTAAATCATGGGAAATTATTATATATTGTAACTAAATAGGTGAATAGATATATAATATAAATATTTAAGTAATATATATTTAGATTAATATTCGAAAGTGAATTGATAATGTCGTAAGAAAACGCATTAATATTCAATGTTGTATGATGTTTATAATTAATTAAATGGCTTTATTTTTTGTTTTAGATAATTTCAAGAGGATTATAATAGTAAAATAATCAATTAATATTTATAATTTAATTGGTATACCATATACAATATCTGAATATATATATATATATATATATATATATATATACATTTGTATACTATTAATATATACACTTTTTAGAGTTATGCTTTGAACATTCTTCAAATACATTTAATTATCAAGATAATACAAAAATATATCATATACATAACGGTAGGTTAATTTATGTATACGTATATATATATATATATATATATATATATATATATATACGTGTGTGTCTGTGTGTATATTATATTAAGGGCCGGTAAATATGTGGTCTTCATAAATATATTTTTGATTAAAAATGATATTATAAAAAAATCAGTAAATTTAATATATTATTTTTAAAATTATATATGGCTTACTAAAATTAACTATACGTGTTAGAAATAAGTATTTATAAATATAATCGTATACACATTTACATTAAAATGATAGTAAAATATTAATAATTTTTTTTATACTGGTATTTATATATATATATATTTTGTTTATTCTCATTATTTTTAAACGTAATTTTGATTCTGTGGATATCTACAACTTTTAATCTACTTTTTATTGTATATTAATATCATATATTTAAGTATAATCTACAAATAATACTTAGTTACTGGACATTCTTAGAAAATAGTGATATTTTGTTATTTTAAAAGTATTTTGAAATTAGGGATTTACTAAGTAACAATACAAAAGTATAACATACGATTTATGAGGCGGGCGTCGCGCAATTCTAAGTGACTATTACTACATTACAGTGAAAGTGATAACGTATATGCATCGATATAAATAAACTTTATTTATATCGATGCGTATATGTGTTAATTATCGATATAAAGAAAGTTTCTTTATATCGATGGTGTAAATACGTATGCATTCAAATTCGCAATAGCCTATATTCTATATATATATATAATATATTCATAATTGTATAATGTATGATATAAGATATAGTTTAAAACTCACAATAATCATATATATATATATATATATATATATATATATATATATATATGTTAGGACCTAATTTGAATTATACATTATTATCTATCGTTTATTATATATATATATATATATATAATTGTTAGCCCCTAATTTTAAATATACATTATTATCTATAATATACATTATTATCTATCTCACACTATCAAGTATACACCATTACAATTATACATTAAATTAATGTTATCATTTATCACTGTTACTATATTATGTAATATCATTCACCTTGTAAACACTTGCCGTCGATTCGAATTCGACCCATGGCGACGTCTATAATATATATTATCCACCCTAGCTCTATCTAGCATATATTCATAATATCTCCAACCTTACATTCGTCCCAGCATCATTTGCGAACAATAATAGTGCATACTTGGCAATTCTAGAGTCGAGCGTAAATAAATTAGGTTTTATTATATCAATTATCTTGCTATAATTATCTATTTCTTCCTATAAAGTAGATTACTTATTTCTTATTACACAAGAATAAGTTAAATACATATAAATATATATTATTTTATTATAATATTAAAAATAATATTTAATTAAAGTTCACGATCAATATTATTTGCTTTCATAATATTTATATGTTGATTATAATAATTAGAATATATTTATATATATATATATATATATATATATATATATATATATATATATATATATATATTATTCAACAGGTGCTATGCTATTATATTAATGTATTGTAAATTACTCAAATTAAGATTTATACATACATTTCATAAACAATGTACAGTTCACCGTTCATAAATAATTGATGTCATTTTGTTATATGATTATATTTATTTTAACATGTGATAAATATAATATTTGTTGTTATTATTATTATTATTATTATTATTATTATTATTATTATTATTATTATTATTATTATTATTATTATTATTATTATTATTATTATTATTATTATTATTATTATTATTATTATTATTATTATTATTATTATTATTATTATTATTATTATTATTATTATTATTATTATTATTATTATTATTATTATTATTATTATTATTATTATTATTATTATTATTATTATTATTATTATTATTATTATTATTATTATTATTATTATTATTATTATTATTATTATTATTATTATTATTATTATTATTATTATTATTATTATTATTATTATTGATTGATTGATTGATAATTTATTTAAGCAAATACATAGCCGAAAATATAATCGAAAGTATAAAGTATAAATATTTGCTAACGATAACATACGTCATAGAAATAAATAAAGAATAATACGAAATTAAAAAATTAAGGAAATTAAAACGTTTTACAGTTACCGTAAAAATAAACGAAAAACAATCGAAAGTAGAAATAAATCATATAGTAAAAATAAACGAAAAATGATCAAAATAGAAATAAAAGATAGCGTAAAAATAATCGAAAATAGAAATAAAATACATTATTTTGTAAGTGGCATCGAAATATTCAATTTCTACTTTAACTTTATAGAATTCTTCATCTTGTACCCTGTTTTAGTAATAAATTATTAGTTATATAATTTAATATTTAAATGTTAACTTTTAAATGTTAAATTTTAAATGTTAAATTTTAAATATATTATAAACAGAACATATTAAAAATCAAATAAATCAATACTAGAATGAAACAAACAAATAATGTAATACTTACCAAAATCTGTAATAATAGTAGGTACTTTATTAATTTATATTTATATTTTAATTGTATAATAAATTTGAAACATATATATATATATATATAAAAACAGAACAAGTTATAAATAAAATAAACCAATATACCTATACAAAAACAGTTAATAACAAAACATACCAATAATATTACGAAACAAAATAATATAATACTTATCACTATAATCTGAAATAATAGAAAATTATTAATATTGTATTTTAGTAATATAATACATTTGAAACATATTTACAAAATATATATAAAACAAACATATAATACCGAATAAACAAAAGTAAAATAATACTTCACACTTTATCTGTAATAATAATGAATTATTAATTTTATATTATAATATATTTGAAATATATATATAAAAACCTAAATTTTCTATAACAAAAACACATTAAAAAAACCAGAAGAGATAATGCAATAATCTAGATACAAAATGAAACATAAATCAATATAAAATTATAAATTTCTGTTAAAAAAAAGTATTTTGTCGAAACAGATTTTGTTTATTTTATTTTTAAAAGATGAAACAGATACAGATTTTATTATATCATTATTTAATGAATTCCATATATTAACTGATCTATTATTAATTATATTTTTAATTGTATGATCATAATTATGTATTACATTTAATTTTTTACAATTACCTCTAGTTCTACAATTATTCGAAATGTTAAGAATATCAGATATATTTATATCTGTATAATTATTTGAAATTTTAAAAATTGTAGTTAGATCTATTTTTAACCTTCTAAGTTCAAGTGATTCTAATTTAAAATATACCAATCTCTCTATAAATCAATATGAATTTTTTAAGAGAATATACTAGGAAGATCATTAATATATAATAAAAATAAAATTGGACCTAAAACCGATCCTTGTGGTACTCCAGATTTTACAATAGAACTATTTGAAAAAGAATTTTTAACCCGTGTAATTTGAGATCTATTCGATAAAAAATTATAAAACCATTTTATTATTTTATTAGATATACCGTATGATTTTAATTTAAATAGTAGTTTTTCATGAGAAACAACATCAAAAGCTTTTGCAAAATCAATATATATTATATCTACACATTTTTTATTATTCAATTCATTATACCAAAATTTTAAACATTTTGTTAATTGTAATTCTGTGGATTTTCCACTTATAAAACCATATTGATATTTTGTTAATAAATTATTAGATTTTAAATAAAAAATTAATTGTTTAGAAATAATACGTTATAATACTCTACACATTACACATGTTATTGAAATAGGCCTATAGTTATTTGAATTTGATGGTTCACCCTTTTTTAAAATTGGTGTGATTATAGATTTTTTCCAAATTTTCGGTATATTACCCGATAATAAAGATGAATTAAAAATAATATATAAAGGCCTACATAATTCATTAGATAATAATTTTAACATAGAAGATGGTATCCCATCAGTTCCGAAAGTATGTGTAATTTTTAATCTATTTAAAAATATTTTAATTATTTCAAGATTTAAATCAATATTATCAAATTTTTGTTTAGTTAAGTTATAAAATTCGGGTAAATTTCCATTATCATTTTGTTGAATTGAACTAAAATATGAATTTAACGTATTTGCTTTGTCGAGATCTGAAAATATAATATAATTATTTGATATATCAATTAGAGGAGATACTCCAGATTTTAAATTTTGTCTTTTTTTCATAAATTTATAAAACTTTAATTTATTTTTTAGAATTAATTGCATTAATCTCTCTCTTAAAATTTAAAGATTCTAATTCCTTGGATAATTTTTTT
Organism: Osedax fenrisi; assembly: GCA_964019155.1. NCBI lineage: Eukaryota > Metazoa > Annelida > Polychaeta > Sabellida > Siboglinidae > Osedax > Osedax fenrisi. The sequence goes on along the minus strand of OZ025241.1, from coordinate 25,618,260 downwards.
TTTGCTTCTATCCAATTATATTTATATTGTAAATTAGTTTTAGATTTTCGAAATAATTTGTTTACTTGCTTCTTCAATTTCAATATATTCTTCGGAAGTACCTGTTTTATTGTATTATTTATATTAGGAATATGTGATATAAATAATTTATTTAGAACCTTATTAAAATATTCTACTTTTTTATCGATATTATAATCATTTGAATTTAGATATTCCCAATTAAATCTAGAAAGATGATATTTAATAAATTTTATATTAGCATTATTGAAATCAAAATTGTTTGATTTTAAAATCTGTTTACATGGGTATTTTTCAATATTTACATTAAATGAAACAGAATAGTGGTCACTTATATTTTTGTATAATCCGAAATAGTCTCCAATATTTATATTAGATAGTAATTGTTTTTCATTAGTAAAAAGTAAATCAATTATATTATTATTACGAGTTGGCTTATTTATTAATTGTGAAAATTAATTTTTAATAATCGAATCGTAAAGTAATGCATAACTTTTTGGGTAACTAGGAAATGTATATTCTTTCCAATTAAAATTTGGTAAATTAAAATCTCCTATAATTATAGATGAATTATAATTTTGTTGGGTTATATCAAATAATTTACATATCTGTTCATGAGAAACATCATTACAATTTGGAGGTCTATAGACACATATAATATTAAATGGAATTTTTGAATTAATTTTTAAATGTATATATTGAACATCTATGTGTGAAATAAAATTTCTTACAGGACATAAACTAGATTTACAAAATATCGCAACACCTCCTCTATGAATTAATTTATCGTATCTAAATAGTGTATAATTTTTTCCACCGATTAAATATAGAGAATCTCTATCATCTACCGTTAAGAATGTTTCAACTAAACATATAATGTCATATTTATTAGATGAAAGTAAAAATTCCAAAAAATTCATTTTATTTCTAATACTACGAGCATTAGCGTAATATATATTTAAATTGTTATTTTTAATATTTTCATCTTTATTGCCGGTTAGTCATCTAGAACCTGTATTTTTATTTTTATTTTTATTAATAATGGAATTTTTATAAGTAATATATGACAATTTCCATACACTAAAATTATCTTCACCAATTGACATATTCCAGTCAATTTTATTATTTATAATATATCTTAGTTCATAGGAACTACTTCTAGAATTATAAATACATTTGATAATTTTTTTACTTTTAATTAATTTATTTTTAACTACATGGTATAATATCTGATGTCGTTCTAGTGATATTTCATCTAGAGATGTTCTAATGAATGAATTTTTTAGATCTCGTAATTTACATAATCGGTTAACATTTGATAAAATAAATTTTTTTGAGACCACATTATCTAAAATTAATTTTAATTTATTAAATGATAATTGAACTATTGATAATACACACGATTTATTAATATTTACTGTTTTACAAATAATATTTACTAAGTATTTAAAGAAATTAGTTTTATCATTATTAGGAATATTTATATTGTGAATAATTATTTCATTATTGCTATCTATATTATTTTTAATAATATTTACTGATTTTACCAAATTGTCAGTAAAGGTATCATAATTGGTTACAGTAGAAGTTACATTAGCGGTTACATTAGCGTATGATTTTTTAACAACAATCATATCACTTATTTCAGTGATTTTTGATAGTAACATATTTAATTTTTTTTCTGTGCTATTTATTAAAGTATTAATATTACTATTATCAATAATAGTAGACGATGGTAATGAGTTATTTAAACTAGGTTGATTTATTGGTGTATTATCATTATTATTATTTATACATGTATTACATTTAAATGTAAAATTTGGTGATCTAAATAACTGAATAGCATATTTTGGTGGTGATTTATTAGACCAATTTGTTTTCATTATTTTTGCTTTATATAAGCATTTATAATGGTATTTATTACCACATGAACATGATATATAATTTTCGTTATTAATTTCTAAATTACATGTAATACAATCCATTTTTAATGTAATAAATATATTACAATTATATAGTTTAGAAATTATATATATTTTTAACAAACTGTTTCCCTATGATTTTAAATTGAACAATTGCCGAATTCGATTTTTCTTGTTTACTAAATAAATTAGCGTTGCGATGTTTCAATTTTCTTATTTTCGAAATCGATTTTAAAACATTATCCTTTAATGTAATGACTACGTAAATATCGAATGTAATTCCGTATAATATAGAGAACAAGTTATCCGAATGTATGTCGAAATTAATTAGTTTTAAAGAAATTTAATTTTTTTTTAATTTGTAGAAATAACGCGTTAAATTTATGCGACTTTTAATTTGGTTGCTATGCGTTGCAACTGTTATTATTGATTATTATTATTATTATTATTATTATTATTATTATTATTATTATTATTATTATTATTATTATTGAATTGAATTGAATTGAATGAATATTTATTATGAATTTTTCAAGTTCGATTTAGTAATAATTAACAATATGTAGTGATAAATTCACAAAACGACAACAAAACGTAGATAGTACACATATAAAAATAACAATAGTAAATTAGAAACGTATCACATGTGCCGGTGATAAAAACAATTAATAATTAAAATTAATAATTTATAAAATTATATATATATATACATATATATATATATATATATATATTTACAAATAAATATTAAGTTATCATTTTTTTAATATTATTTTTAAAGGTATATAAACTATTTGCTAATACAATATGTTCATCAAGACCATTCCAAATTTTAGCTATTCGATTATTTAGTAGATTTTTTGTTACATTTAGTTGACATGTATTCATACTAATTTGTAGAGAATGGCCTCTGGTATTGTAGTTGGTCTTTTTGATATTAATAATAGATGATGTATTCATGTATACCAATCCGTTAAATAGCTTATATACCATAACAAGATCAAATCTAGTTCTTCTGATTTCTAGAGAATCTAGATTTAGGTATATTAATCTTTCATTATAAGGTTTATAAGGTAAACCGCATCTCTCGATTAATCTTCTCGTAAAGAATTTGTGGACCTTCTCTAGTTTTATCTTCAGTCCTTTGAATGTCCTGGCATCTAATCCCGGATTCCATACTGTCGACGCATATTCAAGGTGGGGTCTAGCATATTATATATATGCTTTTCTAATAGCTGGCATATTATTAATAATGAAACAGCGAAATATACGATTTATAACACAATATGCACTTGTACAGCACACACCAATATGTTCAGAGAAATGTAATGATGGATCAAATTTGATACCAAGATCACGATACGATCTACAGTTTACTATTGAAACATTATTTATAGTATACAATGATTTATTAGTATTACCTAATGTAAGAGCAGCTGATTTTTTGGCAGCGTTTTCTAATTGCCAAGAATTAGACCATTCATAAAATTTATCAATATTATGTTGTAATTTATATCTATGATCTATGTCATTAGATATAAAAATCAATTTAGTGTCATCCGCGAAAAGATTAATGGATATATCTTTATCAAACACTTCGACTAAATCATTGATATATATTAGAAAGAGTAAAGGCCCTATTACAGATCCTTGTGGAACACCAGATATTATTTTAACTGTATCAGACATTTGATTTTTAAATCTTACTCTTTGAGATCTACCAGATAGAAAACTACTTATCCAAGAATGTATGTTACCACATATACCTAAATTAGTTAATTTGACAAGTAATTTACTATGAGAGACCTTATCAAAAGCTTTAGCATAGTCAAGATATATGATATCAATAAAACTGCCTTTATCAATTGCAGTAATCCATTTAGTATAACAATTTAATAGTTGCAGTTCAACAGATTTTTTATGACGGAATCCAAATTGAGTATCAGAAATTAATGAGTTACGTTCTAGATAAAAATTAATTTCCTCAACTAATATACGCTCGAATACTCTAGACATAATTGAGGTAATTGAAATCGGCCTATAGTTTTCTCTATTTGAAGGGTCACCTTTTTTGAATATCGGAACTATATAACTTACTTTCCACATGTCAGGACATACACCAGCTGATAAAGTTTTATTAAATAATATCGTAAGTGGAATAGATAGTTAATATGAGAATTGTTTGAAAAATATTGAAGGGATATTATCTGGTGGCAATGTACATGATAGTGAGAGATTTATTAGATGCTTTCTTATGTTATGCCTATAGAATAAAAAGTTATTTATAGTTGAATTATGTTTAGGTGGAGATAAATGAGGAATATTATCATTATCATTAAAAATACAGAAGAAAATTGATTATTGAGTATATTAGATGTAACTGTATCTGAAAAAAAATATGTATTATCGACATATTTAATGGGACCTATAGTGGAAAAAGAGGAACATCTTGAATTAATATAATTATAAAATCGGGATTTGTCATTAGATGATAAAATTAATTTTTCTCTATCGATAGTTAATTTTTTAATGTTATAATCTAATAATTTTTTAATATTTTTCCAATTTATAAAATTGTTATGTTTTATTACATATTTTATTACATTTTACTTTTAAACGTAGAATATATTTTGGATACGTTTTTTTATTTTTGATATGTTTATAAGCTGGAACATTATCATTAATAATATTATATAAAGTATTATAAAAAATATTAAACATATTATTAATATCTGTTGAATCAGATAATAATAAATTCCAATCAATAGAAGAAAGGGATTGATGTATACTATATAAATTAGACTTTCTAAAATTTAGCCCAACTTTTTGATTTATTTTTAAATTAGCTTGGAAAGGTAGAGAAAATGAAAATGATATATGGTCACTAATATATTTACCAAATCCAAAAGGGGGACTTTTTTCTCGTTTCGAAATAATCATAGGATTATTGGTTAGTAATAAATCCAGCAAATTATTATTACGAGTTGGAAAAGTAATTAATTGAATGAGTGAGTTTTGACATAGACTATTTTCAAATTCGCAATATGTTGATGGGTAATTAGGAAATGTATTATCATTCCAATTATAAAGAGGTAAGTTGAAATCTCCTACAATAATAGTAGGTGAAAATGTATCACATAGTGTAAATAAAAATTTACAAATCGATTTATGAGTGTTAAAATCAGTTGAAGGTGGACGATAAATACAAGATAATCTTATATTTTTAGTAGAATGTAGTACAAGAGTAATATGCTCAATATTATTAAAATTATTGAAATATAATTGAATTGGATTTAAATTAGATTTGCAGATTATCGCTACACCACCTGAATGAGATTTCCTATCATTACGATATATTTTATAGTTAGTATTACCAAAAAGGAGTAAAGCATCAGTATCAACATTTGTTAGAAATGTTTCAACAAGACAAACAATATCATACATGTTAGAACTAAGAATTAACTCTAAATAAGGTAGTTTGTTTCTAACACTTCGACAATTTGAAAAAATTACTTTTAAATTAGATGAATTTGATAGTCAGGTTGAATTGTCATTAGAAGAAAAAGATTTTTGATAGGTTATAAACGATGTGGACCACTTCTCATAATCAACTTCGGGAATTTTTGAATGCCAGTCAATCTTATTATCAACTAATTTATGAAGATCGTATTTCATTGTAAATTTGTTGAAAACCAATTTAATATTAGAGTCCAACATATTTGATTTTATAGCATGATATAGGATTTTTTTACGAATAATTTCAGAATTTGGAAGAGATGTTCTAGTAAAAATATTTTTAAAATCATGAATTGTATTTAATTTAATTTTAGAGTTATTGATAATATTATTTTTCGAAATACTATTATTATTATTATTATTATTATTATTATTATTATTATTATTATTATTATTATTATTATTATTATTATTATTATTATTATTATTATTATTATTATTATTATTATTATTATTATTATTATTATTATTATTATTATTATTATTATTATTATTATTATTATTATTATTATTATTATTATTATTATTATTATTATTATTATTATTATTATTATTATTATTATTATTATTATTATTATTATTATTATCAGATTTAGTTTTACACCCGGGTTTTTGTAGAAGCTAAAGATTATTAGATAATTACACTTAATTTTAAAGCAAGTTCAAATAAACAAATAAATAAAAGATAATAAAATATATTTATTTCAATAAATATGATTTTGTAATAAAAATAAAATAAAAAACAATTTATAATGTAATAATAACATATAATGTAATAAGATTTTTTTTAAACTAAAAAGTTCATTTTTATTTAAATGTCAATAAAAACAATGTAAATAATAAAGTCCAATTATAATATTCAAATATAAAAGAAAAAAATTCAATAAATATGTTTATGTTATTAACAATAAAATCAAATAATATTTCTAGTCAGAGGAAAATAAAAAATGTTAAAAACAAATTACCAAATGTTATTTAATTTATTTTTTATTTTTACATAAACTTCAATAAGTAAAAACAACGAAAACGAGAAATTAAATTAAAATATAAAATACAAAAATTCAGTAAAATAATATTATTAATATATATATATATATATATATATATTAATATCAAGTCTATATTAATAACAGGTGCTCATTATGACATATTGAAATACATCTGGATGAATATTAATTCAACTAACACTGAAATAGAGGTTACCTACTTATTTGTATATGTATATAGATTAAATTATATATATATATATATATATATATATATATATATATATATTTAATAATACACTTAATAATATATATTGAAGGTGTATTTTGTATGGTTACATATTTTTTTGATAATTATTTTGTATATTATATGAATTAAAAAATACATATGAAATATATAAATATTTATAAAATTATATAATACTATATTATGAAGTAATATATTATTCTCACGTCATTAATATATACTAAATTATTTAATTATATAATTTAAGTATGCTAGTATATATACTATAAAATAAATATTTTATTATATAAATATATATTGGTTGAATTATTGATTAGTTTATTAAAATATCGTAAAAATATAATAGTTATACAATTTAAAAGAATATAATAATAGGGAAAACATAATACATATATATATATAATTAAATTTCAAATTAAAATCATAAAATATAATACATTTTTTTAAATATCGTCGAAATTTCGACTTAATTAATACATTATTATTATTCATTTTCTATATTAATTGGAAGCAAGATTCAATTACTAGGGGAATTTACACTACAATATATACCATTAAATGTAATGTAATTAAATAATTTAATAAACCTTGAATAGTATATACTTATCTAATTGAAGATAAATATAAAATGTTTTTATATGATTTTTATAAATATTTAGAGATTTAGATTGTGAAATAACTTGTATAGAACATATATATTATTATATTTTAGGAAATGAAGTTATTATTTTAATATATAAATGGACACATAACTATTATAATTTAAATTATGAATAATATAGACATGAGATCTAATTATTTTGTTAATTTTGAATTTACTATATTTATGCAGATGGGAATCTATTGAATTAACGTAGCCTAAGCGAGATAAAACAAATGAATGAAGGAGAATTATGTATTTTTTAAAAGACATTTACGAATTTTATTTTATAGATTGAAATATTAGATGATTTATAAATAGATTAAATATGAGGTATAGATACATTTTTTTATCAAAAATAAAGCCTGCATTTTTTACTATGGTTTTAGAATGAATAATTGTATTCTCAAAAGTACAATAGTAAAAGTTGTAAGTGAAGATAAACTATTATTAGTTTGTTTTTATTAATATTTAGTAGTACTTTATATATTATGAATAAGTTATCTATTATATTAATGCATTTAGAAAGGTCATTGTTTGTGTAGTACTATTAAAAAAGGGGATTTTTGATAATATTTTGATGTTTCACATACGTACTTTTTACTTTATTTAGTCCCTTGATCTGTTGATCGTAGGGGGGACATGCTTTGACGACCACATGCATACCCTTCTACATTTGTCCGGTTTGAGCAGCATCGATGACCTCTCTTTGATTCATACCAGACAATTTACAAATATTGCTGTTCCAATATTTCCGATGTCGTCCTCTTCTTCTATTCCCTCTTAGTGATCCTTGTGGGATAGTTTTGTGGAGAGAAACATATCTCATCATATGTCCGAAATAGCTAATTTTTCTTCGATTGATCATCATAAGAATATGTTCTGTTTTTCTTACACATTCTTATATCGTATTGTATACATATACATTTGTTTTATGTTCTCTATATGATATATCAAGGATATGTGTATATGATTTTGTCTTAAAAGCAATACTTTTTCTTTCTAGGTCTTCTGTCAATGTCTATGTTTCGCATCCGTACAGCACAATTGAGAGGACTAGTGATTTATATAGGAGTATTTTTGTCTGGATTTTATTACTTTTCCATATATTCTTTAATCTTACTAATGCCGATGTAGCAGTGGCCATTCTTATCTTTATCTCAGATTCACTTTTACCGTCTTTAGTTAAGGTTAATCCTAAATATTTAAAATTATCGACCGTTTTCAGTATCTAACCCATGGTAATTTCTCTTGGTAGTTCCACATGATCTCTTTCATTCACCATTACTTTACTCTTCTCTTAGCTAATTTCTATTCCATATGCTGATGAGGTAATATAAAGTTTGTTTGTGTTTAATTGTAACTCATCCAATTTTCCTGCAATCAAGTCAATATCATCTGCGAATTTTAGATTGAAAATTTTCCTAACCCCAATGACTACACTGCCCTTATAGTTTTCTAACATGACTCTCATTATTTCCTCTTGTTAAATGTTAAAAAGTGTAGGCGATAATAAACATCCTTGGTGTAATCATAATGTCGCTTTGAAGAATTTACCAGTTGCACGATTTATTATTACTGCGCTCTATGCATTTTTATAGAGACTTTATATTGAACAGATCAATCTTTCTTTAATATTGAATTGTCTCATCACATTCCATAAACCTTCATACCGAACTCTGTCGAATGCTTTTTTGTAATCTATGAAATTGTGGTGTAGTTTTGAGTCATGCTCTATATGTTTTTATGCCAGTATTCTGCTATTTAATATATGCTCTCGGGTGTTTCTCTTTTTCCTAAATCCTGCCTGTTTTTTTTTGCCAGTATCTCTTCTGCTTGCGGATTCATATGATTAATTATTATTCTTAGGATTATTTTACTTACGTTACATATTAGACTGATTGTTCTATAATAAAAATATTTTCACACTTCTTCAGATCTCATTTCTAAGGTATCGTAATAATTAAAGATTGTTACCACATCTCTGGCCATTCCTGCGTCTTCCAGATTTGTTGGCATAATGTTGACATAACAGTCAACTCAATTATGTATCATCCTTCACCAATATTCCCTTTATTTTTTCAATTATTTGTATGCTTTTCTTCTGTGTTGTATTCGTTAGATATTTTAGGAAATGGTAGGCTCATTTTGAATAATTTCCTATTTTCATGTCATTTTCTATTGCCAATCATTGGTTTTGAACCCAGTTTTCCTTTGTGTCTTTCATAGATTTTCTTAATATAGTGTTTACACTCCTATATTTTCTTTCATTTTCATTCGATAGTTTATTTAATGGTTCTAACATTCTTCTATCATCACATAAATCTAGTAGCTCATCTGTTATCCATTTCTGTTTTTTCTTCCTCACTTTCCTTAACGTTATATATGTTACACTCGTCATAATCTCATTATAAGATACGTTTGTAGATTGAATACCTATATCTATTTTCACAAATTTCTTTTACTTCAGGGTTTAGTAGCTTATCCACATCATATCTTATCCTAGAACATTTTACTTTTTTGCTACGTTTCAATTTTATTTTTAGGTTACATTGTACTAAATCATGGTCACTCTATATATCGGCTTCTGGGTATATTCTTGTTGATGTTTTATTTATACTGGATTTAAATCATTGCGGTATTATTATAAAGTAAATGTGGGTGTGCGTTTTACCATCTGGAGAATGCCGTGTAATTTTCCTACATTTTTTTTGAGGATGAATTTTGAGTATTAGCCAATACGATTTTATATTTATGTGCAAATTCTAATAATCTGAAATCTCTCTCATGTGTCTTCTCTATACCATATCTTCCTGTGGCGTTTGACCATGCTTCTTACCCATCTCCTCCTATTTTAGCATGCCAGTCTCCTTGAATTATTATAAAATCTTTCTTCGTTATTAAAGTTTGCTCTCTTACTCTTTCATAGAACTCTTCCACTGTTTCATAATCATAACTATTTATTTTACATGAACTACACTAAGATTCATTGGTGATGATGATATTCATAGTAATATTATTCTGCTCGATATTTGTTTAATATCCATCACTGATTTTACCAATTCTTTCTTTACGATGAAGGCGACTCCGTGTTCATGTTTGGTCTCATTCCCGCTGTACCATATTGTGTTACCACCCTCTATCATAACTTATCCTTTGCCTACCCATCTGATTTCTGATAACACAATAATGTGCCATCTAACTTTCTTAGTTCACGTTATAATTCTATTATTTTACCATACTGCTGTAGGGTGCGTACATTCCATGTACCTATAGTTGTAATTTTCTTTAATAATTGCTTTAGTTTTATTCCAGTATCCAATTTACCACTGTTATCCTGGATATTATCAATAACTATCAATAACTGGGACTCGGCCGATCCGGCATGTTGTGTTTTGTTGTTGTCATTTAATGTCATTTCATTAGGCTAAATAAGTTTAGTAGCCTATACCTCTCCAAACTGTGTTTTACCCTCCATAACGTAGCGGTTACCAGGGTTTGGCGCGTGTAGCAGTCATGTAAGATATGAGTGACATTTATTGTCTCCCTATTAAACTCCCCTCCTAATTGGATGTAGTAAGCTTAAATTGTGTATTTTATATTATAAAATTGTTTACAAAAAGGGTTGTGGTGCTATGAAAATAATGATGGACACGTAGATTATGGTAACTAGTGGTACAACCATGTGTAATCATTAAAAGTCAGACATATGGTTATTAATAAATATATACTAATTCCTATATTTAAAATAACTTTAATACATATGTAAAATATTAATATTATTGTAGAACATTATATGATATACCTATATCAGCTAATATAATAAAAATAATAGTATGATTAATTGTATGAAATGCTGATGATAAATCAATAAGTACTAATTATGACATATGATTATTATCAATGGAATTTGATTTAGAGTCAATTATCATGTAAAAGTGGATTCACTGTTTTTAAAATAAAATATTAAACACAAAATATGTTTATTTAAAAAATATATTTGTACATGTATAATATATGATATATAAAATAGTATAGGTTACAAATATATGTAAAGCATAACAAACTTACTTTTAGAACACTACTTATTTATAATAAAATAATGATTATATAACACTGTTTTTAATATAACTTAAGTTGACATACAAATAAAAATATTATTGATAACAAATTTGTTATTAATAATATATTTATTTGTATGTCAACTAGCTTATTATATTAATTCTATTGATTGGGAGTTGGTGTTATTCTAGAATAATACCATAGCGTCATTTGATCATAAATAATATAAACAATTTTAACATAAATTATCTCAGAAAATTTGATTTTCTTATGAAATTTACTATTTATCAGTCAATAATTAACTAAACTTAGTACAATTTTCAAAATATGTTTGATAATTTATTATTTAGTTTATTAATTTATAATTAGAGTTGATAATAAAATTAAAAAAATAAATATTCTATTTTGATCAGATTTTTTATTTTTTTTAATATGCTAATATCTAAAAAAAATATTATAATCAATTAACAATTCTGTATAATAATTAACATAATATATATTAATATTTTGTAATTTAAATATGTAAAATTCTTAATTATTTCAAGAGATTTTGAATTTTCAATATAAAAAAATATCATATCTATTTACATTGAAATATAAAGACCGCGAATCCCATTAAGTGATTTTTCAGTTGAGTTCATTTAGATTACTATTATTTTGAATATAATAAGATAGTTGTTTATATATTAGTATTGCTATTATTTTAATAATAATATGTTGATATATTGGTCTATAATTAAGTATGATGCTGGTATCGATGTTATATTTTGTAAGAATTAGTAATACTCAATACATTTTATGTGGCATTGTTTTAAATTATTTTAGTCACATATAATGGTATGTATGAAGATACAGTTAGTGGTATGAATGCTTTTCATAGTAGATACAATTATAGGTTTATTTTAGATGAAGTATTTGATTTAATTAACATATTGTAGATGTTGTAATAATACTAATATAATAGAGATTATAATTTATATTTGTTTGAATATTAATTAAGTAGTAGATAACTAGAATATAGATATATATATATATATACTAGTACTATTATATATTTTTTTTAAATTATTACAGGTATTTATTAGTTTATTAGAATATTCTTTGAGTACATCATATCAGAGTTATTTATCAAATACAGCTGGATACTTATTAGATTTGTTTACAAGCAAGTACATTTTAAATAATACGATTAAGTGCCTTATAGTTTCTATCTTGATTGTAAATTACGTTAATATTATTGTTTAGCTTTTAGGAAATGTTCTTATTTACACTTTATCTCAATATTTACGATAAAAGAAAAAATCTATATAAGTATCACATGTTTTTTTAGAATTATATATCCTTTCACAATTAGAATAGGATAGTAACTTAAGATCCTACTATTGAAAATAGCTATCAAATTTAAAATAAATATTTTATTTTTTATTTATTCAAAATATATTAATATAATTGTATCAAATGCATTGGTTTGCAATACTATATTACTTGATAATTCATAATAAAAGATAGTATTAAGTAATTATTTAATATTAATAAATGAAAATCAGAATTGTATCTCTTTAAAAATAAAATATTAATATTAATATTAAAAAAAGTACTATTTCTAAAACCATAACCTAATTTATTATTAAATGTTATATATAATATGACGTAGTATATATCTAATACTATGTAGAATTAAACAGTTATAACATTATCAATTTGAATTATTTGCTTATAAATTAGTATTTTCCTACGAAGAAATTCTAAATAATAAAATATAATCTGATGTTTAAATATATTTAATAACATAAATATAATTTTACAGTATTATTAGAGTATTTAAATTAATGAATTAACCCATTAAGGACTGCATAAATATGCTGTCCTATTGTTTAATAATATACAATAAACATATAATTATATATATATATATATATATATATATATTATTATTATTATTATTATTATTATCAGATGTAGGAAATATATATATATATATATATATATATATATATATATATATATATATATATATATATATATATATATATATATATATATATATATTATTATTATTATTATTATTATTATTATCATATGTAGGAAATATATATATATATATATATATATATATATATATATATATATATATATATATATATATACTAATACATACGATAAATTTAGATAAGTTCGGAAAATCAAGAAATACGTTAGTTTTATATATATATATATATATATATATATATATATATATATATATATATTGATTATTAGTGAGTATCAAGTAAGTAATTATAAATAGGTATACATGTGATTTAATTATATAGCTAAATAATATAAATTATATTTGTAGATATACATGTATAATATAAATGTAATACATAATACACTAGAAGTTATATCCATATAATAATATAATATTTATATTTCTATACTATTTATTTATTATTGACAACTATTTAAATATATACACACACATATAAAATATATATATATATATATATATATATATATATATATTTATCTACAAACATATATTTGCAGTAAAACAACAAATTGAAGGTTAACATTAATTTTGTAAAATTATTAAATAAAATATATGTATATATACTTAGTTAATTTTAAAAAGTTTATCATTTATATTTTATTCATATTTTATAATACCTGATTATTGTATTGGATACTGATTATATAATACTCAATAATAGTTTTATATATAATCCACAACTCTCTTCACCACTATCCCGAAAACTTATCATTTTTCATTTCTATTCCTTTCTATGTATATCCATTCTAATCATAGAGCTAGAGAGAAACTTTCTCTCTAGCTCTATGATTCTAATATATAATATTTTATTCGCCTAGCTAACACAAATAGTCCCTATTGTATAACTATTAATGTATGATATAGTCATATATATGTACTTTATCTATATTAATTATACAATATAGTATACGCTTACTAATTATGCTAATATTATTAAATAATAACTAATAATATATATATATATATGTATATATATATATATATATATATATTTACCATTGTATATCAGTGATCATTACAGTAGGTATTTTTATTATTTATTAGTGGATTTTATTTTTTTTAATTCAATTTTTATCCTATTTATTTTTATTTATATATTTGGTTTTATTTGTATTGTTTAATTATTAATTAATAAATTTGATGTCTGAATGATCTAAAATAATGAATCTTTAAAATAAATAAATATATAAAACCTTATCACGATACATCGGGTTATAAGAACAATATATCTATAATATATAAACACACTAGTAATATTAATTAGCTAAATGAAAGTATATATTTAGTATCTATTCATATTTATATGATGTATATGTCATAAATAATGGGGTATACTTTTATATGCGTCATAATTGGATCATATTTAAACATTTATTTGTAGTCCTTTCCAGAATGAAAGAGTATATTACTTACAAATTGTTTTCCTCATCTCACACTATAATAATCTTATAATTTAGAAACTGGAGAAAGTAATGTTATGTAACACAGATGATTAAAATAGTTGGGTGAAAAACAGTTTTTTATAGAGTGTGGGCATGATGGTGTGTTATATGTTAGGTCATGAAATAGGTTTTGTATTTTTGCACTACTTTTTGTGTAGATTTTTCAGATAAAAACTTTACAAAGTTTTGATTGTAAATACCATAATTATTAAGGATAAGAAGTTGATAAGTACGTCTAAGTAGAAAATTATTTATCTTATGTAGATATTTATAGCCATATCTAATTAGTCTTGTAGTAGAAGGAATATATATACATATATATATATATATATATACATATATAGATACTATAGAGTATGATAAGTTAGAAAATCTGTATATTGGGGATATTTTGGTCATAGATTAACTAGAATATGTTAGTATAGTTGTTAAGTTTTTAGTATATAGATGGCCCATGTTGATAAAGTAATGATTATGATATAGTGGACCATCGTCATTGTTATCAGTGGTTGCTATATATATAGAGTAGCCTATTGTTTTTTAGTTGCAAAGGTAAGTTATATAGTTTATATGTTGGTGGGGAAGTTAAGTTTGCTAGTGATATTATAATGTTCAGTTAGTAGTTATGATTTATTACTAAGAATAGAGGAGGAGTATCAGTAAGGAAAATATAGTATGAGGAAACAACTTGATAGCAACAACACATTTTCTTCTCCGTGTATCACGCTGTTATACTTCACATAATATTTCTTCAACATCAATCTTCCTAAACTCTTTTATATCGTCAATGTATTTCCGCTTCGTTCTACCTCGTTTAATTGATCCTTTAACAATTCCTTGCATAATGGATTTGGTAATACTATTGTGTCAAGAGGTATGCTCGAATCATTTTAATTTACGTCGTCGTACGGTCTGTAATAGTGGTTCAATTGAACGGAAACTTAGATTTTCTTGGTTATGTTATAATTAAGTCTATATGCTTCACAGCCATAAGTCAATATTGATAATATTAATGATCTATATAAGTTATACTTTAGCTTGAATCTAATGTGAGTGATCTTCCAAATCGTGGTTAATCACACCATAACTGATGTTACTTGAATCAGTCTTATTTTTACTTCTTGATCGCATTATCCGTCTTTTTGTATTGAGTATTTATCCTAGATAGATCAATTTCTAGACTTCATCTAGTTTACAACGTTACAATTTGTATTGTTACCCATGCCATTACTTTACTTTTTTCAACACTAATTTCCATTCAGTATTTGTTAGAATTACTTGATAGTTTATCTTTAAGCTCTTATATCTCTTTGTTAGATCCAGCTATTAGATCTATATCATCTGCTATTTTTAGATTTGATAGTGGAAAACCGCCTGTTGATATCGATGAATGTTTTTTATTTCAGCAATTATATCTTCAAGGGATACATTTAACAATACAGATGATAGTAGGTATCCCTATCATACTATAACTGTTGTTTTGAATATTTCACCTTTTATATGTTACCTTTTATATACCTTTTATTTAATAAAACCGCACTTGTAGAAATATTGTATAGAGATTATATCATTGTTACAATTTTATAGTTTATGCCGTACTTATATAATGAATATCATAGTCCGTTGTGCCATACACAGTCAAAGGCTTTCTTGAAATCTATGAAGTTGTGAAATAAGTCTTTTTGGATCTCCAAATATTTTACATTACGTTTCAATAATTGAAAATGTTCAGCCGTACTTCTTTCTTTACGAAATCATGCTTGCTCTTCAGAAAGTATGCATTAAACTTGTGGATTCATTCTGTTAAGAATAATTCTTAACAATTTTTTACTTGAATGTGATATTAGACTTAGAGTTATGTAATTATGACATTTTCTGAGATTAAATTTCTTGTGGATGGGATGGTACTCACTAGAGATTGAGTTCATTGTTAAGGCCATATATATTAAGAATAAGTAAATATATATTATATATATAATACAATTTATATTAAATGTACGTATTAAAATAATACCTTCGTCTGATATAAACTTATAATAACATATTATATTATATTATAGGCTTAATGTATAGACGTTTGGCTCTATTTTAATTATATAATTAATATGTATATAATTAATTATTAAGTTTATATATATATATATACAAATATGAATATTATCAATATACATTATTAAGATGAAACTTATAGCAGTACCACTAAAATTGCTGAAGATTATTTCAAAAATACTTCATTTATTATATACTAAAATTATTAATAGGTTTAATAAGTTAATATTATATTTAATTTTCAAGTATATAGGTAATTTATCTAAACATTTTTGAATGTATTATTATTAAATTAATTAATAAATATATATATATATATGTAATATTTAAAAATCTATTAATATACATATAAAAATATTAATATCCACAATAGAACAAGTCAATAATGATATTGTCAGTCCTTCTGTTGTAAACGGTTTTATTTTAATGATATATTATAAAATTAGTATAATATCTATAAATATTTACATTCATTATTATGTATAATATTTAATATTTAATATTTAATATCATAATATATGTTTAACCTTAGATATATATATATAATTTATATATGTAATGCTTTTTAATTAATTTTGAATATTACTGATATTATAGTTATTAGTCATACTTTCAATTACAGTTATCGATATATTATGAATATATAAAAATATTATTTATAGTGTAGATTATAATTATATTTAAATTATTTACAATTTAAATAATAACATTTTTATGTAAAATAGATAATGATTTATTAAGTGCAATAATCGGTGTATTATTATTTAGCGTTGTAATAATTCTACTTTATAACATTGTAACAAAAGCAGGTTAATAACAATATAATATACATTATGTAATACACACACATGTACCGATGGTATAATCATTCTACGGGTACGGCAACAACTAAATAAGGGCCCTATAAGAATGCTATAACATATTAATTGGGTAATTCTAATAATATCTAATGTATCTATAACTATTAAATTTATATATATATATATATATATATATATATATATATATCCTAAGGGGGACCCTTCTAAAACCAACATTATATTACTACATAATATATTTTTAATAATGAATAAACTTATTTACAAATTAATTGCTGATTTCAGATATATATATATATGTAATATATGTAATTTTGTATCACTTATCATATCATATATACACCTAACTTATATAACTATAGGAATTCAATAAGATAGTGTACTAAACATGTAATCTTTTCATTTATCTAGAGCTATTATATTATATATTTAGGTTGGCTAAATAAATAATATTATTTTTTAATGAAAGCGATGAATATTGCTATTTTTATCTAAGATTCACCAGGATTTTGCCCAACCAGATTTAAGGAATTTTCAGGGAAGGGAATCCATATAGCTAATGGATTATCGTTTAATATGATATATTGCGTTGAATCTTTTAAGCATATATATGGCATTATTATAACTTTGAGCTATATTATATTTTATATTTAAAATTTTATTTAAAAAAATACTATGCAATATTAGCTATATCTTGTTTTATATATTTAATAATTAATTATTTTAATTATCAGTTAATCAAGATGAAATACAAAGTAAAGATAATGGTTTAGTTATAAAATAAAATAAATTACTAAATAATAAACATTACTATACCTTTAATAATACGTATCATCATATATTATATAGTATATATATTTTACAGATTTTATTCTGTAGAATATCTATCATATGATATTTATATATATATAATAATACATATAATTTTTATTTTTTACATATATTCTATATGAATTAAATATGCATAATTTTAATATCCATAGTGATATAGGTTATATTAGATATTATTTTAATTTTTGAATTATAATACCACGTGTAATAGTTTAATAACTATCAGTATTTATATTTAATCCATTACATATTTTTAGACTACTACCAATCCAGTGAAATTTAAAATGGTATGTGCATTTATATTATATATTATTAATTATTAAATATATATATATATAATTAATTTGATATATATTATTATTATTATCATTATTAATTATTATTTACAATGTAACTACATAATAATTAAAATAATAATGTATTTATAATATGTATACATATATACGTATATAAGATATACATAATTATAAACATAATTATATAATTTAATTCAATATAGATAGTATGTAATATTATATTATTTAATTTAATTAATATATGACTTATTATGTTTAGATATAACGAATTTTATGAGAAAGAGAAAATAATAAGAATTATTTTTATTATTTAATAAATTAAATTAATAATTATTCATTATTAAAAAATAAATCTATTGTCATATTATTCTATTTATAGAATTTTACAAATTTATTAAAATAATATGACATATAAAATTTATTATAAACGAAACTATCACATAAATACACACGCACATATATATATATACATACACTAATACTAAATGATTATCTCTTAAAATATGTTGATTGTACTCTACTTAAATGAGTTGTAACTATTAATGATGTGAAATTTAATTAATTTGTCTTCAATTTTAGCAATTTAATAAGTGAATAAGAAATTTCTAATGTATTAATCATACCAACTTTATTTCAACTTTTATACATTAATTTTTAAATATTATTATAAATGTGTAGACAATTTAGAAAATTATATACTAATTATAAATATATATATATTTGTGTATATAATGATTACAATAACAAAATGTATCTTATCTTACCTTATCTTATACATATATTGTAATATCCCGTATAACTATATTATAGTTATCAATAATTTATGTAATGTCAAAAGACGTGATCAAGGAAGTTAACTGATATAATTTTGATTTATTTTAATAATAATACAAGTTATTGGATACAATTTTCTAAATTATTTAATCCAATGTAATTTAAATAATTATTTAAAATTAGAATATTTCTCAAGATAAGTATTGAACATATGCCAATGTCATAATTACAAGTGTATACATTCATTCATTTATTCAAATGGTATACATTAGTATTAGTTATTAGAGTTATTAAATGTATTATAATAATTTATGAATTACTTAGTGTTATAAATGTTATATATATATATTTATTTTTAAAAATCTATTTCTAATTTATCCATGATAATTTATTTTTAATATTAAATAATTTAATTTTGTATAAATAAAAATGTATTAAATATTATAGTGAAATAACAAAATTGAACAAGCCAATTCAGTATGCTAATATCATATATGAAGTTTATTTCTGTAAATTTAAAAGTACACATTAAATTAGTTATATTATTCTTATTAAAAATTGTATAGAAGTTTGATTTATTAAAACTACAAAGAATACATTATTAAAACATAATATAATCTTACAATTAAAATATGGAAACAACATGTATGAAATATACGTATATATACATATATGTTAACCAAATTTGAATATTGTGTGTATAGCATGAGTACATATATTATCTATTAGATATATTATATTATTTTAAATTAGATTAGGTTGTATATTATTAGACAATAGCTACATTGTAATCAATAAATAATACTTTAATTATATCTAATATAAAATATTTAATTCTTATAAATGTTATATAATCATTATGTTAGATATGAAATATATAAATAATACATGCCAAATTTTTAAAAGTATGATACATATACAACTAATTATAAATTATTTTATATTTACACATTTATTAGACATTTTGTTAGATATGAAATATACAAATAATACATGCCACATTTTTAAAAGTATGATACATATACAACTAATTATAAATTATTTTATATTTACACATTTATTAGACATTTTGTTAGTCACTATATCATTTATATATACATATGAAAATGTATACAAATTGATTTATTTATTGATAGTTTATTTAAAAATAAACGAGAAATGATCGAAATAGAAATAAAAAATAGCGTAAAATAATCGAAAATAGAACAAATATAAATTATTTTGTAAGTGCATCGAAATATTCAAAATATTCGAACATTTCTACTTTAACTTTATATAATTCTTCTTATCTGTGTAACCTGTACTCTATTAGTAGTACATTATTAGTTATATAATTTAATATTTAAATAATACTTTTTAAATATATATAAATAGAACATGTTAAAAATCAAATATACCAATAATATAATGAAACAAATAATGTAATACTTATAAAAATCTGTAATAATATACATAATTAATTTTATATTTTAATTGTATAATGAATTTGAAACTTACAAAAATATAACACGTTAGAAATAAAATAAACCAATATAACTATACACATACAGAACACGTTAATAATTAAACAAACCAATAATAATACAAAACAATCAATATAATACCTATCACTATAATCT
This sequence comes from Osedax fenrisi, assembly GCA_964019155.1. Taxonomy (NCBI): domain Eukaryota; kingdom Metazoa; phylum Annelida; class Polychaeta; order Sabellida; family Siboglinidae; genus Osedax; species Osedax fenrisi. Next base: position 25,597,008 of record OZ025241.1, on the reverse strand, counting down.
GAAATAATAGTATATTATTAATATTATATTTTAATAATATAATAAATTTGAAACATATATATAAAATATATATAAAACAAAAATATAATATAGAACAAACAAAAATAAAGTAAAACTTCCTAATTTAGTATCTGTAATAATAATGAATTATTAATTATATATTATAATATATTTGAAATATTGTTATAAAATCCCAATTTGTCTACAACAAAAACAAATTTAAAAATTAAAATTAAAAAACCCCTTAGAGATAATTCAATAATTAAGATACAAAATGAAACATTAATCAATATAAAATTATATATTTCTGTTAAAAAAATTTGTTTGTCAATCAAATTGATAATATATTACTATTATAAAATAAAAGTTAAATATATATCTAATATATATATATATATATATAAACCATTTTATATAAAAAAAACAATTTATTGATCTCACCGAAAAAGTTTCCAACCTTAGCATTATTTTTAACATAAATCATGAAAATACATGATGACAATTTTCATTTTTATCGTATACGTAACATTTTTAAATCTATAACTTTTAAAACATGTAAATCGATAGAATATAGTATTGTATTATCTATATCATACTATAGTAATATTCTACTAATTAGTTTTACAGATACAAATCTAGAGCCAATAGTAAAGTTGAAAAATAGATCAGTTAAAACGATATACAGCAATAATATATCTTATAAACAATTATATATATATTACTAGCCTGATATGAATAATAATAAATTAATAAATTGGCTCAAAATTTCTTCGCGTATAAAATATACTATCTTATTAATAATACATCTTTCCTACCATGATCGTACGCCTTCATATTTAGCGTAACTGATACATACACTTGAGCGAAACTTAAGAAATGTCCATGTTAATCAATAGAAGTGGTCCCATTAAACCTCAATCATCGTGATTACTCGAAAAATGTTCGTTACTCATGTGCAAATGAATGGGAAAAGTTTCGCATTAATCTTCGCGTAACAAAAACTATGCTTAATTTCAAAGCTAAAAACGTATTTATTCAGACTACTGAAATTTATTAATATCATTATTTCTCTTTATATATATAGAGAGAGATATTATACAATATTATTAATATATATTATATTTGCCGAATATAATATAATTCGTTATATAGGTTATAGTTAGCTTTACAATACATATACTTTGTATATGTTGAATCAGCGATATATCGCGGTTAATAATTATTCCTGCATATTTAAATTTGGTACTAGGATTAATGATTATATTATTAATTGATAACATCGGAAAGTCATCGTAAGAGCTCGGAATATTAATTAATTCAGATTTATTAGTGTTAATCTCAACTTATTATTGGTTAACCAAATCTGTATATAATTTGCACAGTTAGATAACTCAGTAGGATAAGCAAGACTGTGTTGAAATATAATACTATATAGAATAATATCGGTTGAATAAAGATTATATTTGATATTATTATATTGAAAATGACTTACTATACACTGATTGTTTTAAAGAACGAATTGAAGATATACAAATATTGAGAGTTAAATGATATTTCAATATTTATAAGTTATATTTAACTTTATATATATAAGATTTGTTTATATTTACATTTGTATGAACATACTATTGATTATGTTATTATTTATATTGAAATTACTAATATTGCAATTACAATACTAAATGAGACAGGTGCTATAGGTAGTTGTTTAATTGTATTACTTACATTTAAATTTGTTTCTATCATATAATTTTAGATTTTATTAATTAGAGGGCATATGAAGGTATATTTGTTTTAGTTAGTATTCTTGTGATTTTAGTTATATCATCAGAAATTGATTTTATGTTGGTTAATCTATATGCATATATACTACTACTACTACTACTACTACTACTACTACTACTACTACTACTACTACTACTACTACTACTACTACTACTACTACTACTACTACTACTACTACTACTACTACTACTACTACTACTACTACTACTACTACTACTACTACTACTACTACTACTACTACTACTACTACTACTACTACTACTACTACTACTACTACTACTACTACTACTACTACTACTACTACTACTACTACTACTACTACTACTACTACTACTACTACTACTACTACTACTACTACTACTACTACTACTACTACTACTACTACTACTACTACTACTACTACTACTACTACTACTACTACTACTACTACTACTACTACTACTACTACTACTACTACTACTACTACTACTACTACTACTACTACTACTACTACTACTACTACTACTACTACTACTACTACTACTACTACTACTACTACTACTACTACTACTACTACTACTACTACTACTACTACTACTACTACTACTACTACTACTACTACTACTACTACTACTACTACTACTACTACTACTACTACTACTACTACTACTACTACTACTACTACTACTACTACTACTACTACTACTACTACTACTACTACTACTACTACTACTACTACTACTACTACTACTACTACTACTACTACTACTACTACTACTACTACTACTACTACTACTACTACTACTACTACTACTACTACTACTACTACTACTACTACTACTACTACTACTACTACTACTACTACTACTACTACTACTACTACTACTACTACTACTACTACTACTACTACTACTACTACTACTACTACTACTACTACTACTACTACTACTACTACTACTACTACTACTACTACTACTACTACTACTACTACTACTACTACTACTACTACTACTACTACTACTACTACTACTACTACTACTACTACTACTACTACTACTACTACTACTACTACTACTACTACTACTACTACTACTACTACTACTACTACTACTACTACTACTACTACTACTACTACTACTACTACTACTACTACTACTACTACTACTACTACTACTACTACTACTACTACTACTACTACTACTACTACTACTACTACTACTACTACTACTACTACTACTACTACTACTACTACTACTACTACTACTACTACTACTACTACTACTACTACTACTACTACTACTACTACTACTACTACTACTACTACTACTACTACTACTACTACTACTACTACTACTACTACTACTACTACTACTACTACTACTACTACTACTACTACTACTACTACTACTACTACTACTAACACCAACACCACCACCACCACAACCACCACCACCACCACTACTACTACTACTACTACTACTACTACTACTACTACTACTACTACTACTACTACTACTACTACTACTACTACTATTACTACTACTACTACTTCACTTCCTGTTTACACTATTATTAATATAAGACGTGCACCACCACCACCACCACTACTACTACTACTACTACTACTACTACTACTACTACTACTACTACTACTACTACTACTACTACTACTACTACTATTACTACTACTACTACTTCACTTCCTGTTTACACTATTATTAATATAAGACGTGCCTATTTACTTGATAATATAATCCATAAGAATCACTATAAATATAAGTAATTTATTATTTATTTTTATATATACTAATTATACTATTATATATATCTAATCAAATATAGTATTATACATATAATTTAGACATTTAGAATTGTTTATTTATAAAATACATTCAAGATTCACACCTGAGTGATTTTTCTGTATACTATTATAAATAAATATATATCTAGATATTTATATTCATATATGACTTAATTGTGTATAGTGTGTATATTAATTAAATATGGCAAAAAAATATTAAAAATTATGACGATAAATTTATAAAAATTGTTGATAATCAGAATGTTATGATTGAAAATCAACAACAAATTATAAATAAATTAATGGAATTAAATGATAAACAAATGTATATGATTAAAGTTTTAGAAGACAAAATTAATAATACAATTAATAAAAATATAATGACATTTGCTGAAGCAACAAAAAATGATATTAAAGAAACATTAATAAATAATATTATACATATAGTTAAAAAGACTATAAAACTTAATAATACTATAAATGATAATAATAAATCTGTAATATTTTATAATATACAAAATATTAATGAAAAAAATGTATTGAGTCGTAATCAATTAGAACTTAATAATATTAATAAAATACTGCAATCAATAAATATACAATCTAAAATAATAAATATACATAGAGTTGGAAAATATATTGATGATGATGATACGTCTATATATACGTCTATACCAGTTAAAATAACTCTAGAATCAGAAAATTATAAGAATAATATCATATCTAATGCATTTAAATTAAAAGATACTAATTTTAAACATATTGGTATATCTTTAGTATACAGCAAAGATGAACTTTCTACTATTAAAAAATTGTCTAATGAAGCTATTGAGAAATCGGTTGATGGACAAAAATTTAAACTTAAAATTAATGGTTTTAATTTTAGAATAGTGGATATATTGAATAATGAATAATAACAACAATATTTCATTTATTCAGAATATAAATCAAATTAATGACATGCATAATGTATTTGACTATGTACATAATAATACTGAATTGTTATTTGATTATAATATAGGTAATGACTTTATATTGAATGACAATAATGAAACTAATTGTAAATATTATACAATAGATGATCTAAACAATGATATTTCATACAATGATATTGGTTTATCGATATTTCTTTTGAATTCTAGAAGCTTTAGATCAAACTTTGATAATATAATTCAATTGTTAACAGAAATAAAATACAATTTTGATTTTATTATATTTACTGAAACGTGGCTTACATTGCATGATATTGATATTTATAAAATTCCTAATTATACTTCTATTCATACAATACGAAATAATAAACGTGGTGGTGGTGTTGCCATTTATATAAACAATAACTTAAATTTTAATATATTACATAATCTAACCTTTACTATTGATAATTTAATTGATATATGTACTATTGAACTTATTTATAATAATACAAATATAATATTAAGTAGTATATATAGACCACCAGATTCTAATATTGATTCTTTTACAAATATTATTTCAAGCTATTTACATAGTATATCACATAATAAAACAGTTTATTTATGCGGAGATTTTAATATTGATATATTTAAACATAATAATAATAAACATATTAAAGATTTCATTAATAATATTTATCAATTTGGTTATCACCCGTTGATAAATAAATGTACTCGTATTACTTATACATCTAAATCTATTATCGATAATATGTATACTAATAATAATAATATACCATTTATAAATGGTCTTTTAATGTCGGATGTATCGGATCATTTACCTATTATTGTATTATATAAAAATCATTTTAATATTAATAATAATAAAACTAAAAATAAACATACAACTTTGTTTAATAGATCACTTAATAAAACTAATATTAACAAAATTAGAAATGTTCTAATAAACTATGGTTGGTCATCTATTCTTGATAATGATGAAATTGAATCTAGTTTTATTTATTTTATTAATACAATTACAAAAGTTTATCGTGATAATTGCCCATTAGTAAAAATAACCACTAAATTTAAAAATTCACCACGGATTGATAATAAAATTTAAAAAATGATGCATAAAAAAGATTTTTTATATAACAAATTTATTAATGATAACTCATTAATAAATAGATATATTTATATAAATGCTAGAAATAAATATACTAATTATTTACGTAAAGCTAAACAACTACTACTACTACTACTACTGTTTTATTTATTTTATTAATACAATTACAAAAGTTTATCGTGATAATTGCCCATTAGTAAAAATAACCACTAAATTTAAAAATTCACCACGGATTGATAATAAAATTAAAAAAATGATGCATAAAAAAGATTTTTTATATAACAAATTTATTAATGATAACTCATTAATAAATAGATATATTTATATAAATGCTAGAAATAAATATACTAATTATTTACGTAAAGCTAAACAACTATATTATTCTAATTTAACTTCATCAACTAACTCACCTAAAAATATATGGAAAATACTAAATAATTTATTAAATAAAACTAATAATAATAATAATAGAAATTATTTTTCTAAAAATAATATCAGTGACACAGATACTGCTAATAATTTTAATAAATATTTTTGTAATGTTGGTATTAATTTAGCAACAAATTTAAAATCTAATAATAGTTCACATAATTTTTAATTATAATATTACCTCCTCTGTATATTTTACTTTTATAAATTCAACTGAATTGACGAATATTATAAATAACATGAACTTAACATACAGTAAGGACGTATATGATATTAATTCTATTCTAATAAAAAATATAGCAGATATTATATCTTTTCCTTTATCTATATTATATAACAAATGTTTTAGTGCAGGCTACTTTCCAGATTCTCTAATAATAGCTAAAGTAATTCCAATATATAAAAAGGGAATAAAATATAATATTGAGAATTATAAACCGATATCTATTTTACCTATTTTATCTATAATATTTGAACAATTAATAAAGACAAGAATCAGTTCATTTATTGAAAACAATAATATAATAAATAATAGACAATTTGGTTTTCGCAATAATATGTCTACTATTGATGCTGTCAATGCATTAATAGAAGAAGTAACTGATAATTTAGATAGTAAATTAAAATGTTCAATGGTATCATTAGATTTGTCAAAAGCTTTCGATACCATTGATCATAATATGTTAATTAATAAACTTAGCAATATTGGAATCAGAGGTGTATGCTTAAACTTATGAAAAGTTATATATTTAATAGGAAAGAACAAGTTATTTTTAATAATAGTATATCATCATTATTACCTATAAAAATGGGAGTTCCCCAGGGTGCTGTTCTGGGACCCCTGTTGTTTATAATATATATAAATTATATTGCATATATTGATAAGGATTTGTCTCCTATTTTATTTGCAGATGATACCAGTTTTATATTTAAAGCAGATACTATAGTATCATTAGTAAATGTAATTAATTATAAAATGATTAAGATAAATAATTGGTTTATTAATAATAAATTATATCTTAATATAAAAAGGACAAATCATTTGATTTTTAATAATTTTAATAATAATCAATTAGATATATGTATTGGAAAAAATATAATAGATCAAGTAGATTATGTAAAGTTTTTAGGTGTGTATGTTGATTCCAAACTAAATTGGAAAAGACATACACATTCATTAAGATGTAAATTATCTAAAATTATCTCGGTATTTCATAAATTGAAAAATAAGCTAAATGCGTCTGCCTTATTGATATTATTTAAGTCTTTATTCATGTCCTCTTTATCTTATTGTATTCAAATATGGGGTCAAGCGTATAAATCAAATACTAATTATATTAATGTTTTACAGAACAGAGCCCTGCGAATTATTTAGTATCATCGAGGACACGAGGGCTGATCTATTATATAGGCGTGGAGAACATAACCATAACAACGTCGTAAAAAAATTTATTATTATTTTGTATTGCTCGATTATACCTATATTTATTTTTATTTATTTACATCTTGTTTCTTATAGTACTCTTTTCTCACGCGTATTTAACGCTATTCATAGCATGTACACGTGACCGTTAATTATTCCTTATTACGGTTTTCTATGATAGAAAATATTTACCAATAAAATCCTTTTGGACTAATATACGAAGACATGTAGCCGATAAATGCCATTCGGGCATGCCATGTGTTCATGTTGTGAGTAGATGTTTGCCGCACGTGAGATTTGAGCTATTTGATTCACTATGTAATTTAAATTCAGTGTATATTATTATAGTTATGTATTCACTATGTAATTTAAATTCAGTATATATTATTATAGTTATGTTATTATCATATTTTTTTTTTGTTCTTTAATACTTATATATTTGTGGAATCCTTTCTCGAAAGCATATTGCTATTAAAGGGTTCCTTTTTTACTTATTATTTAACTATATTATATTGTATACATATGCCGTGTGTATTAATTATTAATTTTTGTATATTATACAAGTAATATAAATATAATTCATTCAATTCATACTACTACTACTACTACTACTACTACTACTACTACTACTACTACTACTACTACTACTACTACTACTACTACTACTACTACTACTACTACTACTACTACTACTACTACTACTACTACTACTACTACTACTACTACTACTACTACTACTACTACTACTACTACTACTACTACTACTACTACTACTACTACTACTACTACTACTACTACTACTACTACTACTACTACTACTACTACTACTACTACTACTACTACTACTACTACTACTACTACTACTACTACTACTACTACTACTACTACTACTACTACTACTACTACTACTACTACTACTACTACTACTACTACTACTACTACTACTACTACTACTACTACTACTACTACTACTACTACTACTACTACTACTACTACTACTACTACTACTACTACTACTACTACTACTACTATCAATCAATCAATCAATCAAAACGATCAAAGATTTATTTAAACACTGCAAATAACACACCAGGCGTTCTCAAGAGTGTAACAAAGCAAACAAACAAAAATAACATAATTGAATATAAACAAAATAATAATTAGTATTATTATAAACTGTACATTGCAAAATGCAATATTGGTTATTGATATATAAAAAAAAAAACCATATGATATAATGTCATATGGAAAATAAAACATATCAATAACATACATAACATAAATAACGTAAAAATAATAAATTAAGACTTTTCAATATTGAATAAATAACGTTTTAAATTAAATTTAAAGGTATCGTGATTAGGAATCATTCTTATTTTCAAGGGAAGAGAATTTCATAGTGGCGGCGCATAGTATTGAAAGGCTCTCTTGGAAGTTACTGTTTTCACTGATTTCTTGACTTGTAAGCAGTATACATCATTAGATGATCGAAGTTCACGACAGATAGGCATTTTAACTGATAGGCAAGTTCTAATATATTGAAGGACCTGCAGTGAGTGATTTGTGAATTATACATAGAATTCTATATTTGCTTCTATTAATATTGTTGAGAATATTAAGATTATGTTGACGCAATGTAACACTCGAGTGATCAAATAAAGATTGTTGATAGATTAATCGTACTGACGAATGATCAATTCTAAAGATACATTTATTCAATTTTTTGGATAGACCTAAATATATCGAATTACAATAATTAGTCGACGAAAATACCATTGCTTTAATTAGCATCGTAGTGAGGTCTTTGCTAATGAACTTTCTTATATAGCGTATATTATATAAATGGAAATTTGCTTTCTTGCAAACAGTTGACATATGATCATCAAAATTCAATTTATTATCAATAGTAATACCAAGATATTTAATTTTTAGTGATGGAATAATTCTAATATTATCAATAAATACATCAGTGAAGTTATTAAAGTTATGCGGTAAGTTCAGTAATTCAGTTTTAGAAGTATTAAGTAGAAGTTTGTTCATAAGTAGCCATTTATTCACTTGATTGGCACATTCAACTAGCTCATTATTCATGACCAATCTACTATTAACAGAATAAATAAGAATATCATCAGCATAGAGATGAAATCTTAATGTTTTAAATGATTTGATGATATTAGTTATTGGGTTCAGATATATAGAGAATAGTAGTGGACCTAAGACGGATCCTTGCGGAACCCCGTACTTAAATGATTGAGATTTAGAATAAGAGTTATTGATCTTAACAGAAAAAGTTCTATTAGTGACAAATCCAATTAAGAAATCATGAGCAGTTGAAGATATACCAATGTATAAAAGTCTATCTGAAAGGATATCAAAAGATAGCGTATCAAAGGCAGATGACAGATCTAGAAGTAGAATCTGAATTTTCTTATTTCTATCTAAAGATGTATATATATCATTTAGTATAAGAGTTATCGCAGTTTCTGTACTGTGGTTCTTTCTAAAAGCACTTTGTAAGTTACAGGATAAGTTATTAAAATCAATAAAAGTAGTTATCTGTTTAAAAACAATTTTTTCGAGAATTTTAGAGATTAAAGGTAGTTGAGCAATAGGGCGAAAGTTCGAGAGTTCATTTATATTAAGACTATTTTTCTTTAAAATAGGAGTAATAATAGAATGTTTTAAAATAGAAGGAATGACACCTGTAATAAGGGATTGATTAATGATTGAAGAAAAAAGTGGAGTGAGTGTGTTAGCTAAAGATATCATCACATTAAGAGGCAGAGAATCAGAGGGAAAAGCAGAAGAAGCCGTAACTAAAAGATTATAGATGTCAACATTAGGAGGGAGCGTAACATGAGTAAGAGTAGGAGTTTGATTTAAATGAGTATTTTGAGAATTTTCAGAGGAATTATTCAAATAATTGTATTGATTTATAGAAGGGGATGACAATTTTATTTTAATGACTGAGTAAATAATATCAATTTTAGAAATGAAAAAATCACTAAAATTATTACATAAAATATCATCAGAAATATTAGGATAAGATTTGTGATGAGATTTACCTAGAAGAGAATTAGTGAAAGCATAAAGCTTGCCCATGTTATTACCACACTTTAAAATTTTATTTTTATAAAATTCTTTTTTAGTAGAAGTTATACTCCTTTTAAAAGATAATATTAACTTTTTTAAATTGATCATGTTAAAAGATGTTGAGTTTTTATTGAACATTCTTTCAGCTTTTCTCATTTGGCATTTGATATATAAATTATCATTCGAGAACCATTCATTAGTACGATCACTAACTACTTTATTTTTAGAAGGAGCATATTTATTCAGTAGAAAAGTAAGAATTTGATCTAAAAAAGATATAGATATATTGTTGAAATTGGAGCTAGTATGATACTTGATATCAGTACTAAAAGATTCATAATCAATATTGCGAATATTTCTGTAGCTAATCGTTCGATTTGAATTGCAGTTAATATTAACGTTCAGAATGAATGAAACAGCATAATGATCAGAAATAAGAAATTTAATTGGAAGAATTGTTAAATAATTTAGATGAAAACTAGAACTGATAATTAAATCAAGAATATTATTAGATATATGTGTCCTTTCAAATATATATTGAGTTAAAGATAAAGATTGTAAAATATTATTAAAAGAGAGACCAGCAGTATTATCAGATCCAATATGAAAATTTAAATCTCCTAAAATAACGGTATTAGTAAGAGAGATGTGGGAAACAAGTTCAAAAATACAATCAATGAAAGAAGAATAAGCATTACTTGGAGGTCTATAAATTACAATTAATTTAAAATTATTGCAAAAATTTAATTAAAATTTTGAAATTAAACATTCACTATTAGGTAAGTCAAATAATCTTGAATTGACAAGTTCAATACTTTTTTTATACAGTATACCTACTCCACCACCCGTACGACCACACACACGATTAGCTTGAATAAAATTATAATCTGTTGATTTTAATGAAGAAATGACTGCACAGTCGTTTTCTTTAAACCATGTTTCCGTTAATGCTATGATGTCATGATTAAATTCATTAATAAAATCAAGAATGAAAATCAAATTTGCCTTAACGGAACGAGCATTTATTAATGAAATTGTAGGGTGGTAGGACTTAGTAGAAACATTTAGTCAAGCTGATTGTGGATCAGAAGATTTATTTTTGATATCACTTATATAACTATTATCACATAGTATATAAGGATTACCACTCCAGTCAATTACATCAGAACCATCACTATTTATAATATTTCTTAATTCATATTTATTATTTCTTCGGTTTAAAACACATTTATAACCTTGAATTAATTTGCTTTTTAAAGTATGGTAAGAAATATGTTTGAATTGTTTAACTTCAGGTGTTAACAAAGGGTGAACGAATACATTTTTGAAATCAGAATTTCGCAATAGATTAGTAGAAGATAATATTAGATCTCTAGAAAAGGTAGAATTAAGAGTAATAATGGCCGAACTTAAATGAAATTTAGCATTAGTAATTATACTAATATCTAATTTAAATAATTGAAAAATTGATTGAAGATTATTCATATTATTATTTAGATGAGGTATATTATCAATAACTACTATATTATAATTATTATTAGAAGCTTGATTATAATTAATATTTGTTTCTAATGAAGATTTTAGTTGAGTATATAAATTAGAAATAGATTTCAGTGAGTCAGCATATGATAATTTCATATTATTATTATTGGAGTCATGAGTGGTAGTTTCAATTAGTTTTTTAATATTATCTAATTTATCATTAATACTAGTTAATTGTGGTAATAGTAATGAATCATTTGATGCATTTTTATTGATAGGTACCGCTGATATGCAATTAGGGCATTTAAATAAAAAATTAACACTATTAAATATAGATTTAGCATAATTCGGAGGTGCTTTAGTTTTATTATTATGAGCTACCTGTACATCAATAATTTTAGCGTCATAGAGACATAATATATGAATAATATTATTACAAAAAGTACATGTAATTGTATCTGATGAAGCAATTTTATTGCAGTGAAAACAATTACTAAGCATGATCAATGCCAACCATATACAAGTTAGCGCTAAATCATATATAGTAATATAGACACTAAGCTGTGAAGAAGACAATCAGTTTCTCAGATCCATATATCCAGATGTATAATCGATGCTTAGGTAATGCAATACACACGAAAGTTATACGGCACTATACAGAACGATAGGCTGGTCGAATTACAATAGGCTGGTCGAATGACAATAGGCTGGTCGAAATTATAAACAATAGAAATTATGAAATCAAAAACACGTCTGTTCACTCCGAACGATAGAGACAGAATCAAATAAATCAATCCCTTATTACAGGTGATATTCCTTATATTTTAAAACATTCTATTATTACTCCTATTTTAAAGAAAAATAGTCTTAATATAAATGAACTCTTGAACTTTCGCCCTATTGCTCAACTACCTTTAATCTCTAAAATTCTCGAACAAATTGTTTTTAAACAGATAACTACTTTTATTGATTTTAATAACTTATCCTGTAACTTACAAATTGCTTTTAGAAAGAACCACAGTACAGAAACTGCGATAACTCTTATATTAAATGATATATATACTTCTTTAGATAGAAATAAGAAAATTCAGATTCTACTTCTAGATCTGTCATCTGCCTTTGATACGCTATCTTTTGATATCCTTTCAGATAGACTTTTAGACATTGGTATATCTTCAACAGCTCATGATTTCTTAATTGGATTTGTCACTAATAGAACTTTTTCTGTTAAGATCAATAACTCTTATTCTAAATCTCAATCATTTAAGTACGGGGTTCCGCAAGAATCCGTCTTCGGTCCACTACTATTCTCTATATATCTGAACCCAATAACTAATATCATCAAATCATTTAAAACATTAAGATTTCATCTCTATGCTGATGATATTCTTATTTATTCTGTTAATAGTAGATTTGTCATGAATAATGAGCTAGTTGAATGTGCCAATCAAGTGAATAAATGGCTACTTATGAACAAACTTCTACTTAATACTTCTAAAACTGAATTACTGAACTTAACGCATAACTTTAATAACTTCACTGATGTATTTATTGATAATATTAGAATTATTCCATCACTACAAATTAAATATCTTGGTATTACTATTGATAATAAATTGAATTTTGATGATCATATATCAACTGTTTGCAGGAAAGCAAATTTTCATTTATATAATATACGCTATATAAGAAAGTTCATTAGCAAAGACCTCACTACGATGCTAATTAAAGCAATGGTATTTTCGTCGATTAATTATTGTAATTCAATATATTTAGGTCTATCCAAAAAATTGAATAAATGTATCTTTATAATTGATCATTCGGCAGTACGATTAATCTATCAACAACCTTTATTTGATCACTCGAGTGTTACATTGCGTCAACATAATCTTAATATTCTCAACAATATTAATAGAAGCAAATATAGAATTCTATGTATAATTCACAAATCACTCACTGCAAGTCCTTCATATATTATAACTTGCCTATCAGTTAAAGTGCCTATCTGTCGTGAACTTCGATCATCTAATGATGTATACTGCTTACAAGTCAAGAAATCAGTGAAAACAGTAAATTCCAAGAGAGCCTTTCAATACTATGCGCCGCCACTATGGAATTCTCTTCCCTTGAAAATAAGAATGATTCCTAATCACGATACCTTTAAATTTAATTTAAAACATTATTTATTCAATATTGAAAAGTCTTAATTTATTATTTTTACGTTATTTATGTTATGTATGTTATTGATATGTTTTATTTTCCATATGACATTATATCATATGGTTTTTTTTTTTATATATCAATAACCAATATTGCATTTTGCAATGTACAGTTTATAATAATACTAATTATTATTTTGTTTATATTCAATTATGTTATTTTTGTTTGTTTGCTTTGTTACACTCTTGAGAACGCCTGGTGTGTTATTTGCAGTGTTTAAATAAATCTTTGATCGTTTTGATTGATTGATTGATTGATAGTAGTAGTAGTAGTAGTAGTAGTAGTAGTAGTAGTAGTAGTAGTAGTAGTAGTAGTAGTAGTAGTAGTAGTAGTAGTAGTAGTAGTAGTAGTAGTAGTAGTAGTAGTAGTAGTAGTAGTAGTAGTAGTAGTAGTAGTAGTAGTAGTAGTAGTAGTAGTAGTAGTAGTAGTAGTAGTAGTAGTAGTAGTAGTAGTAGTAGTAGTAGTAGTAGTAGTAGTAGTAGTAGTAGTAGTAGTAGTAGTAGTAGTAGTAGTAGTAGTAGTAGTAGTAGTAACTACTACTACTACTACAAGATCTAGAACAATTACACTCTGAAGCATTTTCATGTACATTCCATCCCATCAACTCACATCCATTCACTTTTATTACAATATATAGGCCCCCACATCATTCCATTCCTAAATTTATTGTAGAACTGAATAATCTATTAAATACCACAAACATGCATACAACAATTCTAGGTGACTTCAATATACCTATATCCAATAATTCACACTACTCCAAACTACTTAACAATACTATAGAATCCCACAACTGTATCCAACATGTCAACAAACCAACACACTCAACTGGAAACATCCTTGACTTAATAATAACCCACGACACGAACACCTCCATCACAGACATTACTGTTAACCGACTCATAACCGACCATCATATAGTCACTTTTTCAATACACTCTCCTAAACACAAACGACAACCTACAACCATACATTACAGATAAATCAAAAGGATAAACACCATTAACTTCATCGACGACCTTAACAAACTACTAAATATTTCCTCTGACCCCACTGACATCACAAATTTCGATATGCTCATTACAAAAACAATGGACAAACATGCACCCCTGATCACCAAAACAATCACTAAACGCAACAACACTAAATGGTTCAGCCCCCAACTTTCCACAACTAAACGCAAGCTGAGAGCTGCAGAAAAAATATGGATCTAAAAGTAATGACGACCTGCTTCTTTTTAAACAGCAATCTACAATATATAGACATATGATCATAAGAGCTAAACAAGACTATTATATTGACACGATTAAGGCTGCTGGGAATAATACTAAAAAACTCTTTGAGATATCGTACTCTTTACTCGGCCGTGCCTCAACTCGCATTCTCCCAGACATTCCATTACAATCAATGCATATACATTTCGACACCTACTTCAATAACAAGATAACTAACATAATCAATTCCCTTCCATATCCAACGCTACCACAGATAACAATCTCCATATATAAATTTAACACTTTTAACACCCCAACTTTGACAACTATCGACTCGCTCCTACAGGCTGTCAAATCTGCATGCAAACTTGATCCAATACCAACTCCATTACTGCATATACTATCTACCCGACTTACACCACACTATAAAACTATAATCGATAGATCCCTCACATCAGGTATCGTTCCTACCTCAATGAAACTGGCACTCGTCACTCCTATCATAAAAAACCAATCACTAGAAAAATCCACTCTTTCCAATTACCACCCGATATCTAACCTGTCATATATATCTAAAACACTAGAAAGAGTAGTCTGCTCTCAACTCAATACTTACCTAAACGCTAATAATATACTTAATAAATATCAGAGTGCTTATACGATTTATAAAAGCACAGAAACAGCACTAACACACATACTTGACAAAATACGACTCTTCCCTACTCAACATCCCTCAATCATAGTTCTTCTCGACTTATCTGCTGCTTTCGACACAATTGATCATACTATACTGTTACATCGCCTCGAAAGCATTAGACTAAGCGGAGTTGTTATTGCCTGGTTCACCTCTTACCTCAGTGACCGAACATACTCAATATACATAGAAAAACATAAAACCAAACCCCGCACACTACCACATGGAGTTCCACAAGGATCCGTACTAGGCCCCATCCTCTTTAATATATA
Organism: Osedax fenrisi; assembly: GCA_964019155.1. Taxonomy (NCBI): domain Eukaryota; kingdom Metazoa; phylum Annelida; class Polychaeta; order Sabellida; family Siboglinidae; genus Osedax; species Osedax fenrisi. Next base: position 25,580,579 of record OZ025241.1, on the reverse strand, counting down.
CATATCTCCCCTATTGGATATATTTGATAACTACCCTGATATTCACTTCCACACCTATGCTGACGACTTACAAATTTACTGCAACTTACCAAACCCACCAACAAACATAGCTACACTAAACATCTGTCTAGAAAATATTCGACGCTGGCTCTCAACCAACTCACTATCACTAAACACCCATAAAACACAAGAAATACTAATCAATACCACAAAAACCATACCAATCGTCCCACTCATTCAGATAAACAACCACGACATAAAATACTCCCCCTGCGTAAAAAATCTCGGAATCACAATTGACTAAACATTGAATTTCACCCAATATACAATTGACTTATCCAAATCTATTAACCGAACACTACACACAATCATACTAATAAGACCATCTATAACCACAGAACTATCAAAATTACTAGCAACATCCCTCATACTTCCACGACTTGACTACTGTAACTCTATACTTCACAGACTCCCCAAAAACTCACTAATACCACTCAACCGATTACTGAATTCCACTGCACGAACTGTCTACAGAATCCCCAAATACTCCAGGACTCACATAACTCCATACCTAAAATCTCTTCACTGGCTTCCCATCACACAACGTATCCAATACAAAACCTTACTGATATCCTACCAAGTCATTCATCATAATCACCCCGACTACCTTACTGACATACTAATAGAAAATAAAACATCTAGAATACAACGTAAAATCAATAAATACAAATTACTTATACATAATCCAAAACACTTATCATGCAAACAAGAAACCGCATTCTCAATTTCTGCCCCAAAATTATGGAATAACCTCCCTTACAATATAAGAGAAATCACCTCAACCCCACTCTTTAGACGTAAATTAAAAACACACCTGTTCGAAATCGCATATAAATAACCCACGAAAACACGGCCGAAAACTCACACGATGTTGATGGCAGTGTATAAACCATTAGGTTACAAGGTTACAAGGTTACTACTACTACTACTACTACTACTACTACTACTACTACTACTACTACTACTACTACTACTACTACTACTACTACTACTACTACTACTACTACTACTACTACTACTACTACTACTACTACTACTACTACTACTACTACTACTACTACTACTACTACTACTACTACTACTACTACTACTACTACTACTACTACTACTACTACTACTACTACTACTACTACTACTACTACTACTACTACTACTACTACTACTACTGCTACTACTACTACTACTACTACTACTACTACTACCACTACTACTACTACTACTACTACTACTACTACTACTACTACTACTACTACTACTACTACTACTACTACTACTACTACTACTACTACTACTACTACTACTACTACTACTACTACTACTACTACTACTACTACTACTACTACTACTACTACTACTACTACTACTACTACTACTACTACTACCACTATTAGATATACTATCGTAATATATAACTAAATTTATAAAATTATTTGGTCTAATTATAAGTTATTTTAATTTAAAAATAAAAATTAAATATATTTTTATTTTATATTTACTTAAATTTTAAATTTTTATATAATATTCATGACATTTATAACATAAGTTAAGTTACGTACGTTAAATAAAACATTAATAAAACGTTAAGATTAATTATACACATATTATCATGGGTATTCTTTTGAGATTATGCATATTAGGGACACTACTCAATACTTGTGTTGTATTTGGAAGGTTATTTAAATATATATATATATATATATATAAATATATATATAAATATATTCCACCTCGCGAACCATTAAATATGGACTCCTTCTAATTAACTGATTACTATGTAAAATACTCCTAATTATAATTATATCTAACATATTTAAGTAAATTAATGTCTCCATATATTATATTATAATACACATATTACATTATAATTCACTTTATTACATTTACCTATTATTTCCTGACTGTTAACTCCGAATTGTATATTATTTATCCCACTCATCCTTTATAGATTATACTACTACTACTACTACTACTACTACTACTACTACTACTACTACTACTACTACTACTACTACTACTACTACTACTACTACTACTACTACTACTACTACTACTACTACTACTACTACTACTACTACTACTACTACTACTACTACTACTACTACTACTACTACTACTACTACTACTACTACTACTACTACTACTACTACTACTACTACTACTACTACTACTACTACTACTACTACTACTACTACTACTACTACTACTACTACTACTACTACTACTACTACTACTACTACTACTACTACTACTACTACTACTACTACTACTACTACTACTACTACTACTACTACTACTACTACTACTACTACTACTACTACTACTACTACTACTACTACTACTACTACTACTACTACTACTACTACTACTACTACTACTACTACTACTACTACTACTACTACTACTACTACTACTACTACTACTACTACTACTACTACTACTACTACTACTACTACTACTACTACTACTACTACTACTACTACTACTACTACTACTACTACTACTACTACTACTACTACTACTACTACTACTACTACTACTACTACTACTACTACTACTACTACTACTACTACTACTACTACTACTACTACTACTACTACTACTACTACTACTACTACTACTACTACTACTACTACTACTACTACTACTACTACTACTACTACTACTACTACTACTACTACTACTACTACTACTACTACTACTACTACTACTACTACTACTACTACTACTACTACTACTACTACTACTACTACTACTACTACTACTACTACTACTACTACTACTACTACTACTACTACTACTACTACTACTACTACTACTACTACTACTACTACTACTACTACTACTACTACTACTACTACTACTACTACTACTACTACTACTACTACTACTACTACTACTACTACTACTACTACTACTACTACTACTACTACTACTACTACTACTACTACTACTACTACTACTACTACTACTACTACTACTACTACTACTACTACTACTACTACTACTACTACTACTACTACTACTACTACTACTACTACTACTACTACTACTACTACTACTACTACTACTACTACTACTACTACTACTAATACTACTACTACTACTACTAACAATATTAGATATACTATCGTAATATATAACTACATTTATAAAATTGTTTGGTCTAATTATAAGTTATTTTAATTTAAATATAAAAATTAAATATATTTTTATTTTATATTTGCTTAAATTTTAAATTTTTATATAATATTCATAACATTTATAACATAAGTTAAGTTACGTACGTTAATAAAACGTTAAGATTAATTATACACATATTATCATGGGTATTCATTTAAGATTATGCATATTAGGGACACTACTCAATACTTTTATTGTGTTTGGAAGGTATTTTAATAAATATATATATATATATATATATATATATATATTCGACCTCGCGAACAAATAACTATGGACTCCTTCTAATTAACTGATTACTATGTAAAATACTCCTAAATTATATATATAACATATTTAAATTAATTTCAATTACTTTCTCCATATATTATATTATAATACACATATTACATTATAATTCACTTTAATACATTTGCCTTATTAATTTCTGACTATTAACTCCGAATTGTATATTATTTATCCCACTCCTCCTTTATAGGTAAATTCCAAAAATAATTGTATGTTTAGTATAATTATTATTCAATTCTATCCCTTTGTTTATCCGGTCCAACAAACTGACATTTCATGTATTGATAATCTTGAGGCCCACTTATCTTCTTATTTTAATTTCTATTATATTTCGTATTGTTCTTTTTATTTTATTTTATTTAATTATGTGTTGTCATTTTTGAGCATTTAAGAAAGGTATTTACATACACTTTGTATGCTGACAAATAAACATAATAATTATCATTATCATTAAATAATTCAAAAATATATATATATGTATATATATATAATAATATCAACATGTATTTATACATACGTATGTTTATGTAATTAATTTAGGAAGTTTATATTTTGCATAATTTTTACACGCCATATTTACAATATATAATAATTAACCATATAAAAATATCAATAATATGTTAAATTAATTACATAATAACATACATATCAAATTAAATACAACATATATACAATATATAAAACCTTCAAGTAATTTACAAAGTATATCAGTAGTATTAATAGTAGTAGTAGTAGTATATATATATATATATATATATATATATATATTTATATATATATATATAAATATATATATTATCTTATTGATTGATTTATTATTTAATTACGTTGCTAAATTAATTGATAAAATACAAGATACAAATAATATCTATTTTTAAAATTATCAGACTAACATAATCGAATTATATTTATAAATATGCATAAATAATATAACAAAAACCTTATCATAATAGTAACGATATTAATGATAACCTAACAGTGTCCGTTATTGTTATATATGTGATAACGAATTAACCTCGGTTGATGTCGTGTCGTTCATATCGGAGCATGAGGATAACGAATACTGTTTCACTATTACTGCTAATGTGACGGCAGAGAAGTGTGATCGTACGAAAAGATGTTTTCTGAAACTAGAAGTTACCACAAGAAAAATTGTTTCGAATTATAATATTATTATATTTGATAAAGTTATTATATATATATTATTTATATATATGACAAATATAGGGTACATATTTATATAATTTTATAATATATATATATTAACTTAATTATTATTAAATTAGCAATGTATTCACCTATGTTATGGTTATACTCATATATGCCCAATGGGGATTGTCCATTAATATAATATTATACCTATTGTAAATCGAATAGTAGATCTAAATATAAGCTGTAGCAATTATATGTACATTATAAGTATCATATATTATAACTATAATTATGGTAATGAATATAATATTCAATTATGCTTAGACAATTAATGTTCAATATTACATAGTATTCATTATTATTTATTATGTACTGTGATAGTAATTCACTATATTAAACGCGAATTGTGTAACCTAATTGTTGATGGAGAATATGTTACAAATCATCATTATCATTTCATAATATTATCATTGGTTACAAATACATATCCTGATATCACCCACGTCGTCATCATAGTTATCGGTGTCGAGGGGTTGCACGAAGAAAGTGAGACGTGGGACTATAAAAAAATTGGAGAGAAGGTTATCTTTGAATAGACAAGATGTAAAAAAAGTAATTCCTGAGAATGAAATGGGAGAATTTAAACTTGATTTCGAAAATGAAGGTTTACCACTATATACATATATATATATATATATATATATAGTCATAATATAACTAGTAGGTAGTTTATTCAACATATAATCACTTGAAAACCATTTTTTTAAATATATAAATGAATTTAATAATAAATCTATTAATTAATTATGAAAACTAAGTGATATTATCTTATTTTTTTCTTCAAAATAATGAATAAAAAAAATATACAAATAATGCCTACCTAATATTAATTGTTCATATTTTAATGACTTTTTTGACAACATTAATATTACTAATATGTAGAAATTTTACATACAAATTCGCTCCAACTATACAATTTTCTAAGATATGTTATATAATTAATTAAATTAAATATATTACTAAATAAATAAATTAATCAAAAATATATATTGTTTATAAACGTAATATTTAATTTTGTTTTATAATATACTAGCTGGCTACGACCCGGCGTTGCTCGGTATTATACTTGTAATGTGATCGTTAACAACGTAGATATAAACATAGAGTTAATTCTAGAAAACAATTTATTTATTTATAACGAAATGCTTAAATTTAAATGTTTATTGACAAATTTATAATTACTACGTTAAATATAGCGAAAACGTAAACGTTATCACCGTTTATTGCCATTTACAAATGCATTAATTAAAGTAAAGTGAATATATCGATATTTTTACTAAATATCTCACATTCGCATACATTTTATGTGTGAAATATTTTCTTCTAAAATCAAAATATTTCCCTATATAGGGAAAATAGCTCTAAAATGACAGTTTTACGTAATTATGTTCGGTGTGAAAGTGGAAATAGACAAATTCATCCGAACAATGACAATACTATTGTCCTAGAGAATTAGTAGCAATTTAAATTTTGTAAATCTGTACAGCCGTTTTCTTAAACATAGAATGCATATAAATAAATAAATAAATATTTAAATGAACTTTCTTTTATATGTATAGATATAACATCGACACGTATCAAAACCATATACATATATATCAAATTATATTATACATTTTATAAAAAATTATGTGTCAATAAATAATTATATATATATATAGTATACTATATATTATTTTTCAACTCACTTTTTCTATATATTTTAAAAATATTATTAAATAATATTCAAATATAGTTCATATATTTATTCATTATATAACTTTATTATAAGTTAAATTTATACCAACAGTTATACGTATTTGTCATACATATTTGGTAGATTATAAATTGTGTACCAAATAAGCATGTCTAATAAGTAATAGTATGAAAGTAATGTCTACCACATCATGAATATATGTTTTATATATGTATATTATAAAAAAATACTTAATTATCAATATAAGTGATATATATATATATATATATATATATATCTATTATATAACTATTATCTTTAGGAATTAAGTTGTAATACTATATCTTGTATGTCAATGAGGCTTACGTATTCTTCATAATAAATATCGAATGAATACTAATTTCAATTGTATATTTATCATATTAATCAAATTATTGATTATCGTATTAGTTTACTTTTTATTAATATTCATTTATAATTATTCATTTGTTATCAATTACTATTTAATAATAGTATATCACATATATATATATATATATATATATATATACTATATTATACACACAAGGATATGTATATATATATATATATATATATATATATATATATATATATATATATATATATATGAATATATTGTTAGGATATATTGATAAAGTAAACATATATAGGATATATAAATTTATTATTAAATATAAAACAATAATAATGCTTGTTTATATAGCAATATATTATTATAATAAGTATTTAACGTGCTGTAAAGTGTACGGAATATAAGCGCAATGCTATGATTCCAATGACAGACGATACTTGGAGATTTTCTGATACGTATACTGATACTGTGGTATACTGTATCGTAATCCACCGTAACTACTGTGTCCAATTTTATAACAATACAAGCATTATGTTATAATAATAAAATAAATGCGTATATAACTATATTAGGTGTACTACTAGTTACAATGTATTTAATAACGTAATCAATAAAAAAAGCAATTACATTTATGTATCCCAATATTATATCTATACATTAAAAATCAATATTTTTAAAATTATATTTTAAACGTATACATTATTGTATAACTATTATTATTGTAATTAAATTAAATTATTGTATTATAATTCTTCGTTTATTGAATTTTATATGTATATTCATAGTTATAAATAATATATTAGGTCTAATACATATATTATTATATAGTATATTTTGAAAATTAGATTGTATATATGTAAAAATAAATACATATTATATATATATATATTGATTGAATGTTTATTTAGACACTTAAATAAATCATAAATGATTTTCAAAGGTGTATATAATAGAATAAAAGTAGGTAAACAATAAATACATATAATAATAATACAATAAAATAGAATAAGCCGTACGGAAAATAATTAATAAAATAATAATGACAAATAATATTAGTAATTCAGGTTCCCACCTGAGATCAATTGTTGTATATATTTCATGACTTTTTTGGCGATTTTATGGATATAATATAGGGCAGGAGTGAATTCCATAGCTTAGGACCAATATAACTAAGTGCCCGAGTATTCATTTTTGAGGGACGTAGAATAGGGGTAGATAGAAGGTGAGATGCATGGTTTCTAAGTGATGGAAGGGGAGCTCTTTGTACTAGAGAAGCAGAAATATATGAAGGGCAATTTGAAGAGTATATTGAGGAATGAACAATAGATAATATGCGATAAGCAGAGCGTTTGTTAAATGTGAACCATGGAGATAGGTGTTGGTATGAGGAAGTAGAGAAATGATCTCGAATACGTAGGTTATATGTTGTACGGATTGATGAACGAATAATTCGATTTAAGGGAGAGATAGATGATAATGGAAGATTTATAAGGATTGAGGAACAGTAATCTATACGTGAGAGTACAAGGGAATTAACTAGAGTTTTAGTAAGAGATACAGTAATTGATTTTCGTATTTTTCTAATTCTAAATAGATGATAATTTGCAGATTTAGTGATGGCAGTAATATGAGGAATGAAGGAAAGTGTAGAATCAAAAAGTACACCTAAGTTAGATGCAGTAGGAGAAGGAAATATTACAATATTATCAATAAGAAAAGGAGGGAAGTAAGTTGGTGATGGAGAAAGATTCAACAGTGTAGTTTTGGAGGTATTAAGGAGAAGATTATTAGAAATAAGCCATTCTTTAATGTCATTAGCACAATTAGAGAGTTGATTATTGAGATCTGGTGATGAATTAGTTGGAAGAAACATATATAGTTGTATGTCATCTGCATAAAGATGGTAATATATATTTGGATATTTAGATATTATGGATGGTAATGGGTATAAATAAATTGAGAAAAGTGAAGGACCGAGTACTGATCCCTAGGGAACACCATATTTCATAGGAGAAGGGGAAGAAAAAGAATTATATATTTTTACACTGCTACTACGGTCAAATAGATATGAAGTAAACCATGAGAGGGCAAAGTCTCTAACTCCAAGCAGGTGTAGACGGGACAGTAGAATTTTGTGATCAAGCGTATCGAAAGCACTGGATATGTCCAGCATTACTAGTTGACAGCTGTTTTTAGTATTAAGGGTAGAAGTGATTACATCAATTACGTTTAGTAGTGCTGTTTCTGTGGAGTGTCCTCGGCGAAAACAACTTTGTTGAGTTAATATTAATATATATATATATATATATATATATATATATATATTTATAAGTATATAATGTTGTATATGTCTAATTAATAATTAATATTTTACACAATAATAATAGATAAGTTCACAACTTCTCATATATCGTATTGTAAAGAAACGAATTTATGCAATAGAAATAATACAATTGAATTCTTGGAAAAAAAATGTTAATATTTTATATACTTATATTAATTATTATTATAAATAATGTAATTATATTATATACCTATATATATATAAATATATTTATAATTTGTTATTTCTTAAGTACGTCTTGATATACGAATACTATACATAACAACGTTATATATTCTGGATTAATATATTCTAACAAATATATATATAAATATATATATATATATATATATATATATATATATATATATATATATATACATATATATATATATATATATATATATATATATATATATATATATATATTTATGTTTTTTATCATAAGGTTACAACATTTTTATATTTATTTTTATCATTAGATAATAATTGATTATAATCAATGGTTATTGTAATATACAATAATTATTGTTAAATATAGTTTATTACTTATATTTAAAACTTTTTAAATATTTGATTTTATATTAATTATATGTCATTATTATCATATTTGATTTTTTAATTAATAACTCGATAATGGATATGTTTTATATTGTATTTGTATATATTGATTTTATAATATAACTTTTACTAATTAACATGGGCATTTATTAATTAATGTACTAATAATATTTATATAATCATCATGATATAATATATTATATTTATAATTATTTGTATACATAAGAATTATCCGTATATGAATTGAATTGAAGTAGTTTCTTAACATTATAACTAATATATATTCTTAAAATAATATTGTGATATAATATTATTATTATATTGAATAATTCCCGAATTATCTTTAATCTTTAATACTATTTTTTGGGGCAATATATATATATATATATATATATATATTTATATTACTATATTTATACATATCACTACATTTAAAAAGATAAAAAATAGGTATGTACATAGATAATGTTACTTTAAATATAGTACATATGCATCAAGTGGTAATCGTTAACTGTGTATGGCTTGATTTATTGTGAATAAATACATACTTTTATAATATATATTTTGTAAAATAGAATGCACGTAATTATATTTTAAATAGTTTTGTTGTAATAATAATGATTTATTATTAAATGCTATTAGTATTTAGTTATCGTACACAATTAAGGTAACATTTAAAATAGAAAATTTATAAATAAAATACTTTGAAATAAAATTCATAGATTGATATTTATGTAATAAAAATTACGTTGAAATATCATAGTCAAAATTATAAAGTATAAATATATGATATTGAATCAATAAAGAATAATACGATATTAGAAAATCAAAGAAATTAAAATGTTTATCAGTTAACGTAATATTAAAGATAAAATAGTTGAAAAAATAAATAAAGTGTATTGTAAATATAATAGAAAATATATTGAAAATAGAAATAAATTATAGCGTAAAAACCCAGTAAACAATACAAATATGAACATATTATGTTCATAATATGTTATATATAATATCACAAATATAATTTTCATACAAATATTTATTTATAAATATTACCAATAATTTAATTGTTTATTATTATAAATCTATTGAATATAAAATAATAATACAAAATAATAAATATTGAATATTTTTCATAAATTTATTATATTAAAAGTTTTTTTTTAAAAACAATTTATTTAACCTATATATATATATATAACAATATATACTATATTTAAAAAAATACTATATATGTATACTTATAAAATAATTAAGATCATACATGTATTTAGTGATCATACTTATAGCGAACTTTTCTAGAAATGATATCAATGTGGATAACATATGTTATATACACAGTATATAGTATATACTATAGCTTTATAGTTTCGCCAAAATAAAACTAATACAAAATTAATAAATATATATAATGTGTTAGCTAGTGTTAATATAATATAAACGTAATGGTTATAAATGAGCGTTAGCATGCTGGTATCAATAATATATAGATACATAGATATAGTGTAATTATGAATTTGTATATTATGTTCAAAATTCGAATTATTTTTAACATTATATGATCATATTATGTTTATATTTGTATGTGCATATTATGTTCATGTTATGTTCATATTATGTTCATCATTTTATGTTCATATTATGTTCATTAAATGTTCATAATATGTTCATATTTGTATGATGTTGTTTATTGGGAAGAATCTGAATTAGAAATAACATATATTATTTAGTAACATGAGGGTATCTAAATATGTCGTATACGTTGATATATCATTCTTATTTTGTTATCTGTAATAGTAATAAATTATTAATAATATAGTTTAATATTCAAATGATAAAATTGAAATGAATTACAAACAGAACATTTAAAAAACCAATACTAGTATGAAACAAATAAACAATGCAATACTCATATGAGTATATACATATATCGCGATATCGATATTATACACGATATCGCGAATACAATATGTAATATAGTACATTATTAATTGTATATTTTAATAGTAAATGAATTTAAAACATATATATATATATATATATATATAAAACCAATAATAATATAAAATAAATAAATAATAATATAATACTTATCACTTTAAATTATGTAATAAGAGTTATTATTAATTTATTATTATACTACATTTGCAAAATTTATGTAAATTCAAAATATTTTATAAAGAAAATAAAACCGAAGAGATAATGCAATAATTAAGATAATAAATGAAACATAAATTAATATCAAATTATAAATTTCAAAAATATCTTTATTCAAAACAGGTAATTTTTATTTTATTTTTAAGAAAAGAAAGATATTTTATTAAGAACATATTTTATTATATTATTATTTAATGAATTCTATACTTTAACTGATCTATTATTTATTATATATTCATAATAATGTATAACTTTTAATTTTTATTAATTACCTATAGTTCTACTATTATTCTAAAAGTTAAGGATATCAGATATAATTATATATGTATAATTATTTAATTTTTTTAAATTGTGGGTAGATAATTTTTATTCGACAACATTATAATATTTTAAATCTATTTTTATTAAGTTAATATAATTTAAAATGTTCCAATCTCTCTTTATATGATTTATAATTAATATTTGATGACTTTTTATATTATACACATCTTGTAATTAATATTTGAGTAAATAATATCAGCACTATTTCTATGTTGTCTATAAGACTGCAAAATTTACTAACTTTTAACAAAATTTACTAAATATTATGGATGAAATTTTAAAATTGGACATAATGAATACAAATTAACATTTTTTAAAGGAATATTATTACAAATATATTCAGATAGAGTAAGATTCCCTAAATTGATAACTGCACTTTTTGATAATATAATTATTTTCTATTTTTTGTTCATTATGTAAATTTAAATTCTAAAATAAAATAAATTATTATGTAGAAAATTAAATTTTAATATTATTATTATATATATTATTATTACTATTATTTATATTCAGTTTTGAACTTTATCGGATCATGTAGAACTTGTAACGTAAACAGTACATACGGACTTAGAAATGAAGAAAGATGTACAGAAGTAGAAAATTCTCGTTAGAATATATTCATCATTAATATTAGATTACAATACTTATGTTTTAGTAATTCATATTTATTTAGTGTATTTATAAAATATATCATTTAATATTATATATATATATATATATATATATATATTTAGAACAACACATCTCAAATGAATGTTATAACATTATGTATTTAATACATTATTAGTTTCAGAAATATATTATATATTCGAATAGATTTAAGTTTAACACATGTGTTAATAACATATTGATAAACTAGGATTGGAAATTCATATATCATTTTTTACAAGAAAATATTACTATAATTTATTTAAGTAATAAAAATTCAAAAAATCATTGTATTACTAAATATTTAATTAATTTCAATAAGTTTAATAAGTTATTTATCTATATATATATATATATATATATATATATATATATTCATTTCTAAGTCATCTATAATAAGGAATCTTTATATAATTCCATTTGGATTAAAACAAATATTATGTATTAAATTTAATGAATTCCCTATAATGAACTTATATATATAATGATTCATTACTGTGTAATAATATATAATAATATCTGATTATATATAAATATATTTCATATTTACTGAAAATTACACAATATATAAGAATTAAATTTATAAATTAATTATATAATGTATGATTAATATATATAAATGTATATTATATAAGCTAATCAAATTCCTAATTAATTACATTATATTATATATAATCTATTGTTTACATTATTTATATAGTATACTATTATAATAACACATTATAATATCGTTGATTTAGTTAAAGGATGCTTTGGAGTTTGCTATGCTGTAATACGTACTTCCTACATGTTACAGGTTTTATATTGTTTATATGTGTATATAAAGATTATATCAGTATAATATTTAACCCTTTCATTGATGTTGATCTGGTTCCATCTATATACTTATATATATAATATATTACTACATTATTTAATGTTATTATTTCGTTTTGTTTGTTCGTTTTCAACACCAGTGAGGGTAATCGCTTTTGACCATATTCGTTGTATAATAATCCATGCTATTCTTATCATATCCTATGTGTTCATATGTTTGTGTTTGCGTTCTTAGTTATTGATTAATATGCAAATCAGTCACATATCTAACAATGCGTGAAGTATAAATAAAGATATATATATATATATATATATAGAGAGAATACTCTAGAGTTTAGTGAATAAAGAAAACGTAATAACGAAAATCTCATTTACAAGAGTAGATTACAACTGTATATTTCTAATCGTAGTAGTAATCATCAAGTCAAACAATTGACTTAACCTATATACTTAATCGACTTAACTTATATTAACATGCATACACACAAACATATATATATATATATATATATATATATATATATCTATATATATATATTCGTCTAAACATACTTTAATTATGTGGTGCGCGGCGGGCTCGTACGCCGAGGCCGCAGGCCGAGCCGTCCCCACCTCGACGTTAACGGATAGGAAAATAATTTTTTTAAATTGAGGTGTGATTTTTTTCAAAATTTTTCAAAATCTCTTTCCCATAAAAGTCTTTTTCCGTCAAAATCTAAATAAAGTGTATACTTGAATTCAAATAATGCTCGATTTGAAATTTTTGTTTGCCAATGTATACATATGAGGTTAGCTACTCGAAATATATTTAGGAATACGTAGTATGCGCACACTCATTTTCATCTACGGGCAATATTTCTGATAGTATTTCAGATTAGGAGTACGAAAATACATGTTATAAAATCAGAAAAATCGTGAAAATATGAATAATAGGGTTTCCATCTCTGTTTTAATATTTCGCCAAATGTCATCATATATATGGTCAAAGAAAAAAATATATATTTATAAAAAAATATTTTTTCTAAAATCTATTCTATAATTATATATGCATTACATACCGAGTGAGTCTATACAAATATATATATATGTGTGTGTATGTGGTAATTGATATTTTTAGTTATATTTATTGTCACTGTTGTGTTTAGGTTGGGTTAAGTTTTAATATTGGTAGATTTTTTTAACTGCATTACTTCCCGTATGAGACTATAAAAGCATATTCATTTATATTGTTATTTTCACAGTTGTGGTTAGGTTTGGTTAAGTTTTAATTTGTGTAGGTTTTTTTTAGCTGCATTACTTCCCGAGTGAGCCTATACAAGGATATTTGCACAGTTGTGGTTAGGTTGGGTTAAGTTTTAATTTGTGTAAGTTTTTTTTAGCTGCATTACTTCACGAGTTAACCTATAAAAGCATATTCATTTATATAGTTATTTTCACAGTTGTGGATAGGTTGGGTTAAGTTTTAATTTGTGTAGGTTTTTTTAGCTGAATTACTTCCCGAGTGAGCCTATAAAAGTATAGTGATATATGTGTGTGTGTTGTCATTGATATTTGGAGTATTAGTTATTTTCATTGTTGTTGTTAATTGGATTAAGTTTTAATATTGGTGGTTTTTTTTAGCTGCATTACTTCCCGAGTGAGCCTATAAAATAATATTTATATTGTTATTTTCACAGTTGTGGTTAGATTGGATTAAGTTTTAATATTGGTGGTTTTTTCTTAGCTGCATTACTTACCGAGTGAACCTATAAAAGTATAGTGATATGTGTGTGTATATTTTTATTTATATTTTGAGTTTTAGTTATCGTCATTGTTTCGGATAGGTTAGGTTAATTTTTAATATTCGTTGGTTTTTTTTATCCGCATTACTTCCCGAGTGAGCCTATAAATGCATATACTTTTTTTTAGTTGCATTACATATATATGTATACTGCATTGCATCACCAAGTGAACCTTACGATCGAACACGGGCGAAGCCGGGCCCCGGCCATCTAGATTTTAGAAATACTTTTACTCATTAGTAATAGTAAACCAAAGTAGTTAAAGTTTTCTTTTAATAAATACATTATGAAATTATCATTGTTTTTTTTATTAAAATAAAAAAAAGATAAATAACGACCCAATGTTCTCAACTAACCCATTACACCCACACCTAAAATAGTCTCATTCACGGGCAACGCCGGCCACCCACCCTAGTATATATATATATATATATATTTATATATATATATATATATATATATATATGTAAAACTACACATAAAATATGTGTATATGATTTTTTTATATCTAATATACATCCATATTATCTTCCGTAGTTATTTATACTATCATAACATTCGGTTAATAGTATTTATAATGTATTGATATTTCAGTATTATTGAGACTATTTATGTCTATAATTTATTATCGCTGTATGCTATTGTATCTACATTCGCTAAATAGTCTAGTCATTTACATATACACTTTATATACGTGTGCGGATATGCGGATATGTGTACGGCGTACATACACATATCTACTATATTAATACATTGTATAAAAGGCCGCGAATCCCCTAAAAAAGTCGTCGGCCCGTCTAAATATTAATTTAAAAAAAAATAAAAAATAAACGATTTCTTGTATCACCATATGTTATTTAATGCAGTGATTTTTATTTGAATTTTAAGACATAGGCCACCTTAAGTGTATGCGATGACATATATTATGACATATATTATGATATATATTATGATATATATTATGACATATATTATGACATATTTTATGACATATTTTATGACATATATTATGACATATATTATGACATATATTATATACGTAAATTATATATCGAATAAGGCATATAGCCTTGTTTTATTATACCTCTACTATAACGTTCGTGCTAAAAACAGGAACTAAAAAAGGGCTGCCTACAACCACACCAACTATACACTGCAAGCAAGTTTATTGACGATAGGACGGCCTTTTCAATTTATACCGGTCAAGTGAATATAGGTTATTAAGAACTCGATTACATTAGTTTTCATATTCACTCATATGAAAATGTGTATATATACACAATATATATATATATATATATATATATATATATATGTTGTACGAGAATTTTTATCAATGCGTCGTATCGTTATGTTTACACAAATGATCCACAAGTGTGTTTATATTACTCAACTTTATTTCAATTAGATCAACCTGATATAGGGAATAACATATAGTAATAATAATCATAATAATAATAATAATAATAATAATAATAATAACCGTATATCTGGGTTCGACGAATCTCGTATAATATGATATCAAGAATAAACGTACACTAGTAATGTCTGATGTGTAACTGATGCAGGAGAATTATAACATAATACATTTAATGATTTCGGTTACACATCAGTGCGTTTCTCTAACAAAGCATAGTGGCCGTGCACATAACCCGAATTCATTAGTGTGTTTCTCGAACACAATATAGTGGTCGTGTACATAACGAATGCATCATTATGGTTTTAATTGCAATATACGTGTGTCTAGGTTTATATTATCATGAATCACTCTATAACATCCACCCCTACTCCAAAATAAATTTTGCCCCATAATTTTCAAATAACTCTACTTAAATGTAACCTTTCTTAAATTCCTTCGGTTCTCAACACTTTTTAACCCCCCTCTCATTATCATATATGCAGACGTATCTCTTACTTTACCTTCTACCGTCCAACTTACATCGCCCCAAATATTCGCTAATTTTCGCCTGCCTAATACTCTATTTTTTTTAGCAATACCTCACACCCAACTTCGAGATCATCACTCGATTCCTTCTTACCTCTATTAGTTTCCCCTAGTAATTTGAGAACACGCCGGTTAATTTCACCCATCTTTCTACTCGTCTCCCAAACCCAATCACTTTCTACATTTCTCCTACATAAACCCATATGTGTGTCTACAGGTAGATTTTCCTCCCGGCCAAACATCAGAAAGAATGGTGAAAACCCTGTGGTTTTATGCGGAGTGCAGTTATAAGCATGACTTAATTTCGGTAGATGTATTGGCCATTAACTTTTGTCCTCGCTACAAAGAGTCCTTAACATAGTAATTATTGACCTATTCATTCGCTTGCATTGACCATTACCCTCCGGATGATAGGGACTTGTCCTACTCTGTCTCATATCAAATAATTTGCAAATCTCTCGAACTACTTCTGATTGGAAATTCCTCCCCTGGTCCGTATGTATCCTTAATGGGATCCCATAGCAGAAAATCCAATCATTCATCAATATCTTTGCTACTGTTACGGCCAATTGGTTCCTAGTGGGTACTGCCTTTGCTAATTTTGTATATGCGTCGGTAATAACCAAGACGCTATCCCTTCCATCTGAAGCCTTATCTAATCCCACAAAATCTAGAAATACTAATTCTAGAGGTCAACTAATCCACTAGTGATCCCATATCTACTCTAGGTATTCTACCTTGCTTCGATATCTGACATACTTCACACTTTAGTATATATTCCTTTACATCTTTATATCTACCTTTCCATGTATATCTACTATATATCAGAGAAACAGTACGGTCTATCCCCTGATGCCCATTCTTATCATGTAATCCTACTAATATGTCTTTAATCATTATCCTTGGCACTACTAGAACATCATTACCATTCTCTCTACCCATGTATAATATACCATATATTATTCTATAGTGTCCTTTCTGATGTCCCGACTATAATTCTCCTATAATCTTACTTAAGTCTCTCTCTTCTAACTGATATTTCCTTAACTCTTCTTTGCTAATATCCTGTACTACCTTAACCTCAGTAACCTCTAGTTCATCTTCATATAATATCATAATATCCTCCCCTTCTACTTCACTACTTCGTTTCCTAGACAATGCGTCGGTCACCTGATTTAAGCTTCCTGCTCTATACTTTATATCTAAGTCAAACGGTGCCAATCGAGCTACCCATCTTTGCTCTAATGCTGTCAACTACCCTTTCCTTGATATATACGCCACAGCACTATTATCCGTATATACAGTGCACTTGGATCCCATTAAATAATGTCTGAATTTATCAGATACTGCCCAAACTATCGCTATAAACTCTAGTTTTTTTGAAGAGTAATTAGCTTTATTTTTCTCCCCTGTACTAAGAGTTCTACTCGCGAATGCTATTGTTCGTAATTTACCATCTATTCTCTGACTTAACACGGCCCCTAGACCAACGTCTGAGGCATCGGTCTCTAAAATAAACGGAAACCCATATTTTGGTAAACTTAGTACCGGTGCCTCTATAATCTTTGATTTTAATGATTTCATGGCCACCTCACACTCATCATTCCATTCTAAATTAATTCTCCTCTTATAAATCCTACCCTTCCCCTCTCCAGACTTAGTTAATAACGTTAATGGTGACACTAATGTTGAATAAATTAATAGACCCTTAATAAATTTCCTATAATAAGACCCTACTCCTAGAAAAGATCTTAATTCTTTTAAATTCCTTGGCCTAGGCCACTCACTAATACCCCGTGTTTTCTCCTGATTAGTCCTAATCCCATTTTCCGAAATATTCATACCCAGGAATGTAATCTCCCTCATAAACAGTTTATACTTACTACTATTAAGCCGTAGTCCCACCTTTTCTAATCGTTTCAATATTATCTCTACATGTTCTACATGCTCTTCGTATGTTTTAGAATATACCACAACATCATCTAGGTAGCACACCATAAACTTAAATATCTCCTCCCTAAATAAATTAGACATGATTCTTTGGAAAGTCGCGGGTGCGTTAACCAAACCGAATGGCATCCTAGTGAATTCATATAGGCCCCATGGCGAACTAAATGCCGTTTTATGTTGGTGTTTCACATCTAATCTTACTTGCGTATAAGCTTATTTAAGGTCAAAGCATGACAATATTTTAGCACCTTCTAAAGATTCCAATGAATCATCTACCCTTGGGATGGGATATGCATCCCTTACAGTTTTAGCATTTAATTTACGATATTCCACGCAAAGTCTGAGATGCCCATTACTTTTTTTTACGACTACTAAAGGACTGGCATATGCGCTCTTTGACTTAACTATAACTCCATCTCTACACCATTCGTCTATTTGCATTTTTACCGGTCCAACCTCCGTCGGTACTACCCTTCTATATGGTTGAGCTACTGGAACTTCGTCAACTGTCCATATTTTATGGGTCTCTACATTAGCACACCCAAACTGACTACCTTTCCTCAAAAATAAGTCCCGATAGCGATCAATCAGGCCTTTGATCCCCTTCCTTCTACTTCTTATATCGCACCCAATATGTATATCTAGACCCTTATCACATTCAACTACTAATTGATTACTACCTAATTCCCAGTTACTATACTCGATCATTGCAAGAATATTCATCCCTAATATACATACACCGTCTGTTTTCGTAACTACCAATCCTACTCCTTTTAATACCTTTCCCCATAGCTCTATATCTACCATGATATTGCCATAATTATGTACTCCCATGCCATTAGCTGCCTTTAACCTTAGCTGTGGGGAATCTATTACCTCTAGCCCTAACTCCTTAACTATTCTATATGGAATTATTGATACCTGACTTCCCGTGTCAACTAAAAACTGTACTACCCTCACTCTCGTCCCTACACTAATATTAACCCCTGCTCGCGGACAACCACCTATTAACCAGGAATTCGACATATTCTCCATCCCCGTAACCTGACCTACTGAGATGGGTTGCCATTTAAATGGGTTTCCATTTTACACCATCTCGAAATATGTCCTATCTTACCACACCGATAACATCTAACCATCGGTCTACCTACTTGCCCATGTCTCTCTACCTGTCTACCACCACTCTCCCTTAACCTATACTCTAGTTCTCTAACTTGATTCCCCAACCTTTTAATTTCATCTCTATCTGTACTATCTACTCTATCTACATTTACCGCCCGAACCTCATATCCCCCACTTCCCTCCTCCCTAAGTGACTCGAACAGTCGTGCCCTCTCCCGTACCTGGCTGAATGTATTAAGCTCCCCAGTCACTAGTAACTCCCTCCTTAGACTCCTATCCCATACATTACTTTTGAATGTGTCTACCATCAACGATTCCCAACCATCCACATCCTCCTTTAACTCTACTCCCAATCTTAAAATATCATCCGCAAAAGAAGTAATGCTCTCCTCTTCCCCTTGTCTCCTTTCTACCATTACTCTTAACCTCTCCCCTCGTGCCCTCTTCTGCTTACACCTATTCCTCAAACCCTTAAATATCGCTTGCTTACTTAATAGAGCCTCGCCTAGCATTGACAATTCTAACTTAGCGCCCCCCCGTATGTGGTAAAGTATAAATCCAGCTGCCTCCTCCCCTTTAAATACTAATAAGCTTACGCATTCATCCGCCATATTTATCCACTCATTCACATCTATGCCATCACTAAAATTTGACAATTTTACATAACTCGAATCCCTCTTAGGTGGCCTCCCTACAGGTTTGGTATACTTATCTACCTCGGTCATGAGTTTTAGTTACAAAAGCAAAAAAAATTAAATAGGTCACTGAAAAAGTCCACTTATATTGCACTTAGATACCACAATCACGCACTCAATAAATACACTAACATATGATACCGGGTACCGATTGGTAATTCCGGGTTTCTCGTGGCGTCTGCTTTACCGGGTATCAGTTGTCCTTCCGGGTTTCTCATGGCTTCTTCTTTTACCGGGTACCAGTTGTCCTTCCGGGTTTCTCGTGGCGTCGATACACGGTTGTCTACAGTTGAGATAATAGTAGCCGCTGTCACCAATGTTGTACGAGCACTTTTATCAATGCGTCGTCTCATTATGTTTACACAAATGATCCACAAGTGTGTTTATATTACTCAACTTTATTTCAATTAGATCAACCTGATATAGGGAATAACATATAGTAATAATAATCATAATAATAATAATAATAATAATAACCGTATATCTGGGTTCGACGAATCTCGTATAATATGATATCAAGAATAAACGTACACTAGTAATGTCTGATGTGTAACTGATGCAGGCGAATTATAACAGAATACGTTTAATGATTTCGGTTACACATCAGTGCGTTTCTCTAACAAAGCATAGTGGCCGTGCACATAACCCGAATTCATTAGTGTGTTTCTCGAACACAATATAGTGGTCGTGTACATAACGAATGCATCATTATGGTTTTATTTGCAATATACGTGTGTCTAGGTTTATATTATCATGAATCACTCTATAACATATATATATATATATATATATATATATATATATATATATATACATATATATATATATATAATTATCACATTATAGTCATATAATTAAAATATAAATTAAAAAGTAAATAAAATCCAACCCAAAAATTACTCTATTCTCAATTCCTTATTTCATATAATATAATAATACATAAGTGTACATAGTTATAATTAGTTATCCTTTTTAATATTCTAGATCATAAGATATATTACTTTTGCAAACCAACACTTTTACATTTATGTAATGATGACTCAGTAACAAATCATTTAGATAATATATGTTAGTATACACAATAATATAATACCATTATATTTACAACAAAACTTTATTATATAATAATATTAATGATATTTATAATATATTATACTAATAATTATATTATTATTATATTATAATAACGTTACTATTTTAAGCATTTACAATATTAATATTATTAATATTATTAATATTATTAATATTATTAATATTATTAATATTATTAATATTAATCAAATATTTTTTATAGTTCATCAAATTAAAAAGGAAGACGATTACCAACATACGTTATTATTATTAATATTATAATTATTATTATTATTATTATTATTATTATTATTATTATTATTATTATTATTATTATTATTATTATTATTATTATTATTATTATTATTATTATTATTATTATTATTATTATTATTATTATTATTATTATTATTATTATTATTATTATTATTATTATTATTATTATTATTATTATTATTATTATTATTATTATTATTATTATTATTATTATTATTATTATTATTATTATTATTATTATTATTATTATTATTATTATTATTATTATTATTATTATTATTATTATTATTATTATTATTATTATTATTATTATTATTATTATTATTATTATTATTATTATTATTATTATTATTATTATTATTATTATTATTGTTGTTGTTGTTGTTGTTGTTGTTGTTGTTGTTGTTGTTGTTGTTATTATTATTATTATTATTATTATTATTATTATTATTGTTGTTGTTGTTGTTGTTGTTGTTGTTATTATTATTATTATTATTATTATTATTATTATTATTATTATTATTATTATTATTATTATTATTATTATTATTATTATTATTATTATTATTATTATTATTATTATTATTATTATTATTATTATTATTATTATTATTATTATTATTATTATTATTATTATTATTATTATTATTATTATTATTATTATTATTATTATTATTATTGATTGATAATTTATTTAAGCAAATACATAGCCGAAAATATAATCGAAAGCATAAAGTATAAATATTTGCTAACGATAACATACGTCATAGAAATAAACAAAGAATAATACGAAATTAAAAAATTAAAGAAATTAAAACGTTTTACAGTTACCGTAAAAATAAACGAAAAACAATCGAAAGTAGAAATAAATCGTATAGTAAAAATAAACGAAAAATGATCAAAATAGAAATAAAAGATAGCGTAAAAATAATCGAAAATATAAATAAAATACATTATTTTGTAAGTGGCATCGAAATATTCAATTTCTACTTTAACTTTATAGAACTCTTCTTATCTTGTTACCCTGTTTTAGTAATACATTATTAGTTATATATTACCTATAGTTTAATATTTAAATGATAAATGTTAAATTTTAAATATATTATAAACAGAATATGTTAAAAAATCAAATAAACCAATACTTGAATAAAACAAATAATAGAATGAAACAAACAAATAATGTAATACTTACCAAAATCTGTAATAATAGTAGGTAGTACTTTATTAATTTTATATTTTAATTATAGGTAAATAATTTATAGGTAAATATTATATAATAAATTTGAAACATATATATATATAAAAAAAACAAGTAACAAATAAAATAAAACAATATACCTATACAAAGACAGTTAATAACAAAACATACCAATAATATTACGAAACAAACAATATAATACTTATCACTATAATCTGAAATAATAGAAAATTATTAATATTGTAGTTTAGTAATATAATACATTTTAAACATATTTACAAAATATATATAAAACCAACATATAATACCGAACAAACAAAAATAAAATAATACTTCCCACTTTATCTGTAATAATAATGAATTATTAATTTTATATTATAGTATATTTGAAATATAGATATAAAAAACCCAAATTATCTATAACAAAAACACATTAAAAAAAACCAGAAGAGATAATGCAATAATTAAGATACAAAATGAAACATAAAACAATATAAAATTATAAATTTCTGTTAAAAAAAAGTTGTTTGTCAAAACAGATTTTGTTTATTTTATTTTTAAAAGATGAAACAGATACAGATTTTATTATATCATTATTTAATGAATTCCATATATTAACTGATCTATTATTAATTATATTTGTATTATCAGAATTATGTATTACATTTAATCTTTTACAATTACCTCTAGTTCTACAATTATTCGAAATTTTAAGAATATCAGATATATTTATATCTGTAAAATTATTTGAAATTTTAAAAATTGTAGTTAGATCTATTTTTAATCTTCTAAGTTCAAGTGATTCTAATTTAAAATATACCAATCTCTCTATATATGTTTTATAATTAATATTTGATGAATTTGTATATCCTACGCATCTTGTAATTAATCGTCTAGTAAATAATCTTTGCACCCTTTCAATTTGGTCTATTAGACTACGAAATTTACTAACCTTTGAAAAAGGTGACCAAATTATTGATGCATATTCTAAAATTGGTCTGCAATAAATTTTATATGCATTTAATAATGCTCTAGGGGATTTTGTAGTAATGCATCTAAAAATTGAATTCAGAGAAAAATAAGCTTTTTTACAAATATAATCAATATGTTTATTAAATAAAAGGTTATTTTCAAATATTATTCCTAAATCTTTATAAAAAGTAACGTTTTCTAATTGAATATTATTTATAAAATATTTTGATGGAGTTACCTTCCCTAAAGTCATAACTGCACATTTTGATAATGAAATATTTAATTGCCATTTATTTGCCCATTGTGAAAATAAATTTAAATTATTTTGTAAAAGAAATCTTTCACTCTCAGATGCGTAAAAAAAATATAATTTTGTATCATCGGCAAATAAATCAATATGAATTTTTGAAGAGAATATACTAGGAAGATCATTAATATATAATAAAAATAAAATTGGACCTAAAACTGATCCTTGTAGTACTCCAGATTTTACAATAGAACTATTTGAAAAAGAATTTTCAACCCGTGTAATTTGAGATCTATTCGATAAAAAATTATAAAACCATTTTATTATTTTATTAGATATACCGTATGATTTTAATTTAAATAATAGTTTTTCATGAGAAACAACATCAAAAGCTTTTGAAAAATTAATATATATTATATCTACACATTTTTTATTATTCAATTCATTATACCAACATTGTAAACATTTTGTTAATTGTAATTCTGTGGATTTTCCACTTATAAAACCATATTGATATTTTGTTAATAAATTATTAGATTTTAAATAAAAAATTAATTGTTTAGAAATAATACGTTCTAATACTCTACACATTACACATGTTATTGAAATAGGCCTATAGTTATTTGAATTTGATGGTTCACCCTTTTTAAAAATTGGTGTGATTATAGATTTTTTCCAAATTTTAGGTATATTACCCGATAATAAAGATGAATTAAAAATAATATATAAAGGCCTACATAATTCATTAGATAATAATTTTAACATAGAAGATGGTATCCCATCAGTTCCGAAAGTATGTGTAGTTTTTAATCTATTTAAAAATATTTTAATTATTTCAAGATTTAAATCAATATTATCAAATTTTTGTTTAGTTAAATTATAAAATTCGGGTAAATTTCCATTATCATTTTGTTGAATTGAACTAAAATATGAATTTAACGTATTTGCTTTGTCGAGATCTGAAAATAAAATATTATTATTTGATATATCAATTAGAGGAGATACTCCAGATTTTAAATTTTGTCTTTTTTTCATAAATTTATAAAACTTTAATTTATTTTTTGAATTAATTGCATTAATCTCTTTCTTAAAATTTAAAGATTCTAATTCTTTGTATAATTTTTTTTTTGCTTCTATCCAATTATATTTATATTGTGAATTAGTTTTAGATTTTCTAAATAATTTGTGTACTTGCTTCTTCAATTTCAATATATTCTTCGGAAGTACTTGTTTTATTGTATTATTTATATTAGGAATATGTGATATAAATAATTTATTTAGAACATTATCAAAATATTCTACTTTTTGATCGATATTATAATCATTTGAATTTATATATTCCCAATTAAATCTAGAAAGATGATATTTAATTAATTTTATATTAGCATTATTGAAATCAAAATTGTTTGATTTTAAAATCTGTTTACATGGGTATTTTTCAATATTTACATTAAATGAAACAGAATAGTGGTCACTTATATTTTTGTATAATCCGAAATAGTCTCCAATATTTATATTAGATAGTAATTGTTTTTCATTAGTAAAAAGTAAATCAATTATATTATTATTACGAGTTGGCTTATTTATTAATTGTGAAAATGAATTTTTAATAATAGAATCGTAAAGTAATGCATAACTTTTTGGGTAATTACTAGGAAATGTATATTCTTTCCAATTATAATTTGGTAAATTAAAATCTCCTATAATTATAGATGAATTATAATTTTGTTGGGTTATATCAAATAATTTACATATCTGTTCATGAGATACTTCATTACAATTTGGAGGTCTATAAACACATATAATATTAAATGGAATTTTTGAATTAATTTTTAAATGTATATATTGAACATCTATGTGTGAAATAAAATTTCTTACATGAAATAAACTAGATTTACAAAATATCGCAACACCTCCTCTATGAATTATTTTGGTTGGGTTTTCTACTCTAATTTAGGCCGAGCATATGTAATATAATCTTTTAAAAGCATTTAAACATCGCTGGTTATAAAGCATCTAAATAAATTATTAATAGTCATTAGAGCACCTCTACAACACTCTATTATATGCTTATCAAAATACAAATAATTATCAAATAGTATACCTAGATCTTTATTTGATATACAGTTATTAATAAGTTTACTTTCTATATAATATGTTGGTATTACACTACTATTTAATGACATTATATTAGTTTTATTTGGTGCTATATCAAGTTGCCAATTTTTGCTCCATGATAGAAATTGATTAATTGCTAATTGCATCAGTTGTCTATCTGATATATTATTTGATTGTAGATGTATTTTGGTATCATCTGCAAATAAATCTATTATAAATATATCTTTTAATTTTATTAAAAGTTTTATATTCGAGACTTTATAAAATGCTTTTTTTAAATCAAAATATACAATATCAATATATTTGTTATCATTTATGGCAGAAGTATATTTATTTAGACATGCCAATAATTGTAACTCTACTGACTTGCCACTCATAAAACCAAATTGATGTTTTGATAAAAGTGAGTTTTTCAGTAGAAATAATGTAATGTGTTTTGTAATTAATCGTTCAAATACTCTAGATATAATACTAGTTATAGAAATTGTTATTAACAATTATTATAAATTATTATCATTATTATTATTATTATTATTATATATTATTATATTTTTCAATATATTATTTATAATTATACAAATATATTATTTAAAATTAAATTAATTGTATTAAAATAAAATGTATATTTATTATGACATTATTTAATATACATGGGTGTACTGGGTATTCCATGTATGACTACCTATACTTATTATGCATATTATTAATATATATATATATATATATATATATATTAACTGGTTTATTGATTAATTGATTGTTAATGCTATTATTTGATACATATTGTACTAAATATATATATGATGATAATAGTACATGATTATTATTATAGAACGTTTAGGAAATGGTGTCCAGCTTGCCACACTGAACGTTACATTTCAAGTCATAAGACAGACTGCGAGACAGGTTTACTCACGCATTGCGTAATCCAAAATAATTAGTATATACAGTAAATAAACAATCATACATATAGTTATAATTACGAGTAAGTATATACGATACCATATAGCAATAACACAATACTAATTTAATTTATTCCAAATCAATGATATATCAATAACACTAATATATATATATATTATATATTAGTATAATAATACTATTGTACCATCGATATCCGAATAATAACAATAAACTCTTTATATTATACGAACTACGTCATATATATCGTAGTATCCATGACGTCATGATAGTATATCATAATATACATGTTTATATACATTATTTAATGCACTTGACCTTATTCTATAGGAGACTTTGATGACTATTTTGATCATGTATATTGTAAGTCTATGTGTTTTACGATACTATCTATTGATAATATAAAGGTATGCGACAATAATGATATATATATATATATATAATATTACATATTATTGTATTATTATATTATTGGAGGGTACCCTCATTGTGAGTATAGATTACAATATAATCTCTGGTACTCTCCTTTAAACAGAAATTGTATATAATGTATTATATTTTATTTCTACTCAATGAACCATGTTAAATTCAATTCAATTCAATATATATATATATATATATATATATATATATATATATATATATATATATATAAATATATATATATATATAAATATATATATTTTTTTTTCGGACAATGGTTAGTTAATAACCAGAGCCAATTATCCCATTATTAGCGAAAACATATTAATAAAAATATGACGAAGTATGCAAGGAAGAGGCCAGGTAATTAAGGATTTTACAATAATCCATTGCAGCAGTATTTGCGATAAATATTTAGACTGCCTGTCATGACACGAATACTGAGTAGCGTAATATCATGCTTCCTCAGGCCCGAATATAGGTCTTTAGACGTTAGGGATGAGGGTATACCACGCCAACAAGAGGAACTTAGTTTAGCCTGCTTTGCACCAGTAAGTTGTTTTGCGTAGGAGAGTATTTCAGGTTTGTTATAGTAGTCAGTTTTGTGTCGGTAATTAGTATCGGTATCTATTGTATCAGTTGAGATTTACGTATCTATAATATAAACAATGTCATTTCGGTAAGCCAGTAAGTTAGGTTTGCGTAAGCCAAGTTGTGTTCGTATGTGTGGTTCCAGTATAGTTGTAAATTTGTACTTATTAAGTAGAGTGATTAAAAGAGCGTTAACATAATTATGCCTGTGAATAATGTTATTGTAATTAAATCTACAGGTCTGCATAATATGATTTAGGCAGTCATATTTATAATTACACCCTCGCCTTAAACAGTTTGTATTTAAACTTGGAAACATACGTTTACATCTGTAATGTGTATACAGTAGACCGTGCTTTAACTTTACCATATCTACAAAATCGCGACCAGAAAACATCTTTATAGGAGAAGTTATCCAATTATTAATAAAAGGACTATGCGTGCCTAATTCTAAACCCTTGCCATCGATAGAATTAAATACATATATTGAATGATATTTATTTATGGAGGTGTTATCAATAAACGTGTATTCATCGTATAATCGAGGTGTAGACCATTTTAGAATAACGCTACCGGGAAGAGTTTTAATAATAGTGTCATCATTCCTTCTAATGGATGAATTCTTTTTAGCCGCAGCACCGGTATTGACAGAAAAAGACGAGTGATAGCTATCCCACCGAAACTACTAGGTGCATAGAATACACCGAGTGAAGTATTTGAAGGTAGTCGAAGCCAACATCTGACGAACGCCAGAATACTTATGTCCATCATTTTTAAGGAATTTAAATATACGTTAGAGAAAGTCAAGGTATGAAGCATACTTGGAAATAGATGATTTTTGAGCATAAACAATTTTTGTTGGGGTTTTAGAGTAGATTTATATATTGCCAAGAGTTTCGATGTGAGGTCATCATTAATTGAATTATTTTTATTATCCAAAGCGCCTATGTTGATGCCAAGATATCTATAAGTGTCTTCTATATTTAGCGCTTTAATTGTAGAATTATCAATAGATATTAAACTATATGGGTTAGATATCCATTGTTTTTTCTTTAGGTTAATAATTATATTCAATGTAGCGCATGATTTGTTAATATTTAACCTACATCGAGTTAGTCTAAATAAAACATGATCAACTTGATCTTGCATCATTACATTATCTTTCGCAAATAAAACCAGATCATCTGCAAATGCCATATGGCTTATTGTACTATTTCCTTGTTAATTAATACTACCTAGCATATTATCAGTTACATAATCTATAATGGAGTTAAAAAGAGCGGGAGACATTGGGTCACCTTGTTTTACTCCACGATTGACTGGTATACTAGGTGATACTCCATTTTTATATTTTAATTGAGTTGAACAATCAGAATAAGTATGCATGATATAACTTGTATACATTTTAGGAGTCCCTACTCTTTCGGCTAATGCAACAATTGAGTTGTGAGATACTGTATCAAAATCTTTAGAAACATCCAACAAACACATCTTTAATGGGCGTAATGCATTTTTATACTGATATATAATAGATTTAAGTAAAAAGATATTCTCAGCAATACCATCACGGCGAACATAAGCTTTTTGCCCTGGATTAAGACTAATTGTGTTTTCAATTCTGCTTGCCAACATTTTATGGAAAAGTCTACAGAATATCGATGACATAGACATCGGACGATAATGGGACCGCTCAGTACTGTGCTTAGTTTTAGGGATTAAAGTAGTTAGGCCTAGTTTAAATGCGGAAGGTGCAGTAGACGATATGAGATAAATATTAAAGCGAGCTGTTATATTATTTAGACCAATCTTAGTTAAATCGCATTTTTTAAGACCATCTATTCCCGGGGCGCCGTCGTGTAATGTGCCGTAACATGACTTTACTTTGTTTATCGTAATTGGATATATATATATGCATTACTATTATTAACAAATGAGTGGTTGAATGGAATAGATGGCTTACTTATTAACTCACTCCAGTATTTAAATTGTAAATCGATTGGCATTTCATTAATTTCTTTTGTAATATCTTCGATGTCGAAAATAGATTTAGCGAGCCTGGATCTATTTTTAGAATACATTTGTTGCGTTTTAGCAAATAATAAACACCTTTGTTTACGCTTAACATTTTTATTTGATTGCACGCCTATATTATCATTACGTTTTGTATTGTTAGAAATAATATTGTTACGTAATATTTTTGTTTTTTTTTTAGATTGAACTATAGATGAATTAATTAATTGTTCATAATCTAGGTCTATTAGATTTAGAATATTGTCGAAATTAAAATTCTGTATATTTAATTATAAACTAGGTAATATTTATTTGCTAGGGTGTAAATCTAAGATATATTGTAAAATAGTTGTTTTATTAGTTAAATCAATATTGTTTTGTGATATAGGACCATCGATATAAAGAAAGTGGATAAGCAATTGACGCACGCAATACATGTAAAAGATATACACGTGAATGACACTTTTATCGATAAATTAACAAAATGGTATCAATGATTTTGATTGGATATTAGTCATATTATATATGTCAAATATTGAAACAGTAGTCTTTTCGTCGAAATAAATTAAAGTGACTTCTATCTATATCAATGGATTTAAATTATAAATATCAATAAAATCAATAAAATAGTATTATAACTTCAATTTAAATACACAAAATTACGAGGAATGTTGATATTATGTATTTTAAATATATAATTTTATTTTTAGTATCGATAGTATATTAAAATTGGTAGTGATTATCAATATATATATGATAAATACATATTATTATAAATAAAAAGTAGTGGGCCAGATAGTGGGTTTCGACTGCAGCGCTCGTAGCGGAAAGTGCCATACACTACAGTCAATTGCTTATCCACTTTCTTTATATCGATGTATAGGACCTGTAGATAAATAATAACAATAGCTATTCGAGACATTCGAATTAATCGTTTCGCATGGTTGCGTGTCATTAATAGTGTTTATATGAATGTTGTTATTATGTAAAATGTTAGTTTGTATATTGTTAATGTAATCTGATAAATGTGGTGTATCTAAATGTATGGGCAAAGTGTCGTTAGGGTCATAGTTAGTACTGTTAGTATCAGTAATATTATCAGTATTGTATGTATCTTCAGTATCGTTATTGGGATTGTTAGTTAGTAGATTGTCTATGTGCAAAACAGTCTGTACAATATGATTTATATTAACGTATGTATGGAGTGATCGAACCAGTGATTTGTACTTCGCAGATGACCGATGAGTTGTGATAGCCTGTAGAGACCTCTCAGTAAACTTCTCCGCTATAATCTTATTGATTGGAAACCTCTTCGAGTCACTTTTTCTGGAAAGTATATCAATTTCGATTAACGCAAGCTTTCTCAAGACGCCTTCAGACCAACGCTGTATCGACTGAAACGTTATGTTGTTTAATATTGTATCTGTGTACTCAATATGGTATGCATGTGCATGCATACGTCGACGATGAATAGCAAGTCCACGAGTAACCTTGAACTGTTTACAACAGGTTATGCAATATCCTTCATTGGGTTGATCCATAGGGCGTATAGAATCTATATGTAAAGTTGTATTAAACAAGGATATAATT
>OZ025241.1:25533058-25543058 GCA_964019155.1 Osedax fenrisi | reverse complement strand
AAAATGTATTATAAATAAGTTTTAATGATTTGATAGTAAGAGAATATTTTAATTTATGTATAATAGATACAACTTTAGAAAGCTTATTAGCTATATTATTTATGTGTTTTTTCCAGTTTAATTTCTCATCTATAGTGATACCCAAAAATGTATAATACTGTACTCTATTTATTATATTACCATTTATATGTAAAACAAAATTATTTATATATTTGTTATGATTAAATATATAAATATATCAAAATATATAAATAAATCCATATATATATATATATATATATATATAAATGGATATACAAAATAAATAATTAGTTACTATAAAAAATATTGAGTAAACAAAAATAAATTAATTAAATTAAGGGAACACGTGTATAAGTTATAATTGAATAATATTTATAATATATTAATTAAATACATGCTTAAAGCTAGCGACTATTTATAATTACCGTCTTCTACGGCACTCCGTATACCCATTACGAATACACTAGATTATCCAACACTGCCTTAGTATGCTATATATCGAGGTACACGAATGAACTTCTCACATAACTATCATGAACATCACATAGTTGATCATTTACACACAATAGCGTATTATTACTATTCATCGTTGATTATACTAATATATTATTGTATTTATTTCTATTGGTACTCTTTCATTTACAAGTAATACAAATGTACAATACATTAGTATGTCACATATGTATTCCACGTTATTCTTATTGATCATAGTTATCTATTATGATATTAGGTTTTTAGATACATTTTTATAGTACTATTTATAAACTATATACACTGTGTAATAGTAATCTATTTATATTAATTATTAATTTTATTTAAATATATATTAAAATCTATATATATATATATATATATATATATATATATATATATATATATATATAGATTCAAAATCTATTATAAAATGTAATTTAAATAACATAAATATTGAAGTAATTAAATTTTATAAATTGTTAGATGTCATTATAGATGATATCATGATATTATTATTATTATTATTATTATCAGATTTAGGTACAAGTACCTGGGTAATTGTAGAAGCATTACTGCTTGTCAAGAATTACCCTTAATGTAACTTGTTGACAGATATCAAATACTTTAATTCCATTATATAAATATAATGGAATGTGAATATTGTGGAATATAAAATATATATAATAATAATAAGGTTGACTTCCTGTTTACACTAAGATAAATATAATATGATAACATTGTAATATCTGTCAACTCGTTATTGATTAAATCATCATTTAATAATTAAATAAACTATAAAATAAAAGATAAAAATAAATAAAATTAGTGTAGGTATAAACAAATAAAAATACAAAAACATCATTAAAATAATTTAAATTTCGATACTAAATGATAATAAGAATATAATAAATAAACAGATCAGGAAACTATACTGAACAACAACAAAAAACTAAGATTTAAACAAAATATAAATAAAAATTATATAGAAGTCAAAAGTGATAAAATAATTTTCAATAAATGTCATTAGAATATAATTTTTATATAGAAGTCTAAAATTATTAACAACAAAATATTTTATTATAAAAGACAGTAAGAATATTAACATTATTATTGTTTATTTGTTTTTTTTTTATTTTTTTATTTTTTATAAAGTTGTTATTTTTCTATAAAGGTCAAGTTAAACAAATTATTTTATTAAAGTCATTAACAAATATTTTGTAAGGATTTTTTAAATTTGTATATAAAGGTCAAGTTTAAAATTATAACTGAGAAGAAAAGAGCAAAACAATGAGGATCATTATTATATAAAAGTTTAAAAGGATTAAAAAAAATATATATTTTATTATAAAAGTCAATAAGAATGAAATGCTTATTTTTTTAAAGTTTGTTATTTTTATATATAGGTCTAAAGGGTAAACATAGTTATTTTACTAGAAGAGTAATAAAAACAATTTTTATATAAATGTCAGGTTGAAAATTATAACATAAAAGAAAAGATAAAATATTTTTTTTTATAAATGTAAATGTTTGAATTATTGGAATAATTTTTTTTGCGAAAATTGATTTTGATTTTGATTTTTTTATGTCAGAGTTTATATTATTCATGTTTTTGGTCCATTAAAAACTAAAGAAAATAATAAGAAATTTTTTCTGCATAATTCTATTTCAAAAATTAAGGAATCACGAATATTATATATTTTATTTTTCTTTTTAAAAAATAATGATGAAGACGAGTAGAATTAATTGTACATGAATATACTAGTGTTTTTTCAACAAGGTCACAAAATTTATAGTATTTATATTTTTTAATAACATTTTTGTATGGTCATGAATTTTGTTATTACACATTATTATCAACATTTGTTGTTGTTGTAATAGGATACAATTTGTATTAGATATATATGTATTGCCCCATATTATATTATAATAATTAATGTGAGGAAGGAATACAGATTTATATATCATTGTTAGAACTTTGAAATTTAATAATCTTGCGACCTTACTAGTTATCCAGATTATTTATTCAGGTTAACTCTTAGATATTAAATCTGATATTTCCAACTTAGTTTGTTATAAATAATTACACCAAGAAATTTTATATTTGTTACCCTTTTTATATTATTTTTATTTATTTGTATATTCATGTTTTCTTTACAATTTAATATAATGTAATTGGTTTTATCAGTATTCAATGATAACCGGTTATCATTGACCAGTTATTTAATTTTGATAATTCCATATTTATATTTCTTGATAATGAAACAATTGAATATTCATCAATAAATAATGTGGTATCGTCAGCAAACATGGTAAATTTAAATATATTAGATGCATTTACTAAATCATTAATATATATTAAAAATAAAATAGGTCCAAGAATAGTTCCTTGGAGTGCTCCACAATTTATAGTAGCTATGTCTGAGTATACATCATTATATAATACAATTTGAGATCGATCAGATAAATAATTTGTTAACCATTTTAGTGGTATACCACGGATGCCAATATTTTCTAACTTTTTAATTAAAATTGAATGGTTTACCGTATCATATGCTTTTCTGAAATCAATAAATATAGATGCACATATTTTATTAGAATTAATACTTTTGGTAATTTGTGATTGCAGATTAAATATTAAATCAGTTGTATTTAATTGTTTACGAAATCCAAATTGTGAGTTATTTATAATTTTGTGTTTTTCTAGAAGATTATTATTTTTGTGTAAAATATTTTTTCAATTACTTTAGAAAATTGATTAGTTAACGATATTGGTCTATAGTTATTAAAATCATGTTTATTTTTATTTTTATAAAATGGTACAACTTTTGCTGATTATAAAGATAATGGTATTATACCGGATGAAAAAGATTTATTAAAAAGATACAGTAACGGGTGTAGTATATATGGAGATATGATTTTAAGAAAATCCATATTAAAATTAAAAGTATCTAGTGATTTTTTCGGTTTAAAATTGTTAAAAATATTTATTAAATCGTTAGAAGTGATGGGAGATAAAAAAAAACTAGAATTATTTGGGATGTTAAGATATTTGATAAAATTGTTGGTTTCTGTTTTTTCTATTGATGAATCTGATTTTTTTTCCAATATTAATAAAGTAAGTATTGAATTCGTTTGCAATTGATTTAGTATTCGTGATTATATTATTATCTAAATTGAAAGAGTTGCAAAGGGGAATGTATGTATTTGATATAAGTCCATTTACTGTTTTCCATGTATCTTTGACATTTTTAGCATTATCTATAAGTTCAGATTATTTTTTTTTCCAGAATCTTAATTTTTGTTGTTAAATTGTTTTTATATGATTTAAAAAAATTAATGATTCAATAGTATATGATTTTAGATATTTATAATATAATTTTTGTTTTTTTCTGCATTGTTTTTTATTTCGATTGTAATCCACGTATTTAGTGATTTCATTTTTATTTTAATTTTCTTTTTTGGACAATATTTATTAAATTTATCTACTACAAAATTTTGAAATAAATTCCATGATATTTCCATATCATCACATTCAATACAATTCCAATTTACTTCAGATAAAAAATTGCAAAGTACATTTAAATTTGATTCACTTGTATTGTTAATTAGTTTATAAATTAGTTTTTCATGTTTCTTAACTTTATTTGATATTATAGTGAAAATAGGAAAATGATCTGATATATCTGATATTATTATACCTGAATTAACATTTGCAAGGTTATTGTTGTAGAATATATTGTCGATAATTGAAACTTTATCTTTCGTAATTCTAGTTGGCCTGTTAATTAGGTTATAACATCTAATGTCATTCATTGAATTTATAATATCTTTAGTTGTATTGCATTTTGTGTAATTTAAAATATCTATATTAAAATCACCACATATAAAAATGTTTTTATTTGTATTATTAAAATGTGTTGTAATATAATTATTAAGAGATAAAAATGAATTAAATTCTAAAGATGGTGCTCTATAAATCAAACAAATACACATTTTATTATGTTTATCATCTATTTCGAGAATTATGCTTTGAAAATAATGTTGGTAAATATATTTATTATTTTAACACTAAATTGTTTTCTTATATAAAATAATACCCCACCTGCATGCTTATGCTTACTATTAGTGACATATGCATTATAATTAGTGATATTATAAATAAATGTGTTATTATCATATATATATATATATATATATATATTTATATATATATATATATATTTATATACATATATATTTATATAATCTTAAACATAATGATTATGATAATATATTATTATTAATAATAATTATTATTTTATTTAATTCAAATTCTAATTATATTTAAACATATTAAACTTTGGAATTTATTTAAAGATGTTAATTATAATGAAATGGCAAATGTATGGAATATTAACAGATTTGATGTTAAAGAGATTAAAATATATATAAATAATAGTTAGTATGATATGGAATCTAATTAAATGTACATTTTAATAAAATGTATTGCGAAAATTATTATATTAAAAATCTGTATTATTGATTGCTAATTTACTTAAGAAAATATAAAGTTTAAATATATAATCGAAAGTATAAAGTATATATATTTTCTAACGAAAAAATACTTTAAGTAAATAAACAAAGAATAATACGAAATTAAAATATTATAGAAATTAAATTTGTTACAGTTACCGTACAAATAAATGAAAAATAATCTATGATTGAAATAAACTAATTATAAACTAAGTAAAAATTATTTAGTAAAAATAAACGAAAAATTATGAAAATAGAAATAAATTATAGCGTAAAAATCATCTATAATTGGAATATATTGGTTTGAATAATATAAATATATTTTTTTGCAAATGGTATCGAAATATTCAATTTACTTTAACTATATTGAATTATTCTTACCTTTATAATCTGATATAATTATACGTTATTAATTATATAGTTTAATATATATATAACACATTTTAAATATTTGACAAATATAACAAGTTAAAAATCAAATAATCCAATACTAAAATGAAACAAACAAATTATGTGATAAGAATTTAAATCTTACAAAATATTAAATTATTATTTTTATATATTAATAGTATAATACATTTGAAACATATATATATATATATATATATATATATATATATATATATATATATATATATATATATATATATATTATAGAGTAACTGCACATGTTGTTAATAAAATATTAATTAATATTTTTCGCCCATTTAAAAAATATTTAAATCATAGATCTTTATAAGAAAAATATTTTAATTTTTGGTTAATATATATATTAATATAAATAAAATTAATAAATAGTTAATCTATAATAAGTTATCATTAATTTCAATAAAACTTGACCTGTTTTAATAAATTCAAAATCTATTATAAAATTTAATTTAAATAACATAAATATTGAAGTAATTAAATTTTATAAATTGCTAGATGTCATTATAGATGATATCATGATATATATATATATATATATATATATATATATATATATATATATATATATAAATATATATATATATATATATATATATATATATATATATATATTATTTAACTGAAACAACATATATTGATTCTAAAATCAAAACATAAAAATAACATGGATCACTAACATTGTTTCAAATTTATTAATAAAAAAGCATTATTTTATATATTTATATATACATTTAAATATATATATATATATATATATATATATATATATATATATATATTTATGAAATTGACCAGAAATGTCAATATTTTTATAAATACCTGTCGGATTTAATTGTATATTACGATATCGTATGCAAATAGTAGACAAATTTCTATATTTACATTAAGCATAGATTATAAATAAAGTCCATATAATTAATAAACAAATAACGTATGTGTATAATAAGATATCATTGGTTGAAAGGAAACATTTCCACAGAAAAATTAGCAATGCAAAATGTAGTTCTTTGTATAATTATTATCTGTCTAGTCAATAC
This sequence comes from Osedax fenrisi, assembly GCA_964019155.1. NCBI lineage: Eukaryota > Metazoa > Annelida > Polychaeta > Sabellida > Siboglinidae > Osedax > Osedax fenrisi. The sequence continues at coordinate 25,536,585 of OZ025241.1, read as the reverse complement.
GTTATATTCTGGTATTTATTTTATATTATTCATTATTTATTTTTTATAATACTTTATAACTATTATTAAACTATTACTATAAAAATAAATTTATATGTTTCTATTTTATAACTTCTATACATATAGTTATTTGAGTACTCTATATATGTACTAATTATTATTACATGAGTGTTGTTTAGTTTAGTTTTTATTTTGTCACCATTATATTTAATTGTCATTTATATATATATTATAATCTTTTGTGATTAATTATTTAAAAAAACCTTTAATCTCATTTTCTCAAGTTTATACTTTTTCACTTAGTAACCACATGTAAATTCCTAATACTTTTTTTATTTTTATTATTTTTATTTGAAATTTCTCTTATAAATGTATAACATATATATATATATATATATATATATATATATATATATATATATATATATATATAGGAATCCTGTTGAATTTATTATATTTTATATTAAATTAAATTAATTAAATAAATGATAATAAACTTGCATTTTTATGAAAACAATAACAAATAAATATTTAACTAATTGAGACTATTTTTTTACACCATTTTAAATTAACTACATATTTAAAAACAAATCCTATATGATGGAGGAAATTATCTGTTGAATAAAAAAAATTAAGTAATTATCTCCAATAGTTGTGTATCCTTAGCTTTTTTAGATATAGCTAAAATAGCATTGTTTAGATGAAGACGTGCCTCCTCCCTTAAGGGTACTATCTCGATAAGTGTTAGCTTCCATAAAAATACAGGTGTAAACCAATTCTGATAATATATATATACATATTATTTTGTTAACAATATTCTAATTATATTTGAATTTACAAATCAGGTAAAGAAGGAGAACAAATGGGACAATGTATAGAATGTAGTATAATAGATTTAGATTCGTCCCTTTATACAAGTTTTTGTGTAAATAATGATATATTCGGTTAAAATATATTTATATATATATATATATAGTAATAATTTGTATTCATTTACCATTTATTTATTTAATGTTGTTTCGTTCAGATATAGTTTAAATATCCCATCACTATAACAGATAAATTTAAAGCTTACACTTTTCTTTTATCAATTATTATCAATACATATATATATATATATATATATATATATATATATTCATACATACAATACATATATATCATATTTCTTCCAGCACCTCCTTTCAAGTGGATCGAATATTCAGTAATATTGTATTTTATGTTATTCCTTAACTCCTTTATATATACTTATCATTTTTCAAAATAAATAATGTTTCTGTTCGAAAATGAATTATTAATTTAGATATGGCTATACAGTTATCCATGCATATTCACTTTTTTACTAAACATGCTACTAACGTTATCGGCAACACAATTTGTATATTACTTTCCTGTTTCCTGCACATACATCTATTACTGTATATATAAAGTGTATATGAATGTTCCCATGTATACCGATCACTTTATATATCACTTTGTAATCTGTTGTAATACAAATTATTTACTTAGATGTAAATAGCTTTGTTAAATTATATATATATATATATATATATATATATATATATATATATTAATTTCATATTTAATTTATTTAAATATTACAATACTAGAAAATAAATATATGAAAAAGAAATTAGTTGATTGTAAACAACTATGTTATACTATTATTAAGTTCAATCCAGAGCGAATGGTTATACTTAATATTAATTTATTATTATTATATAATTATATTCAGGATAATATAAGTACTGTTATGTACAAAATGATATATTACATTATACAAGTAAAACGTATTAAATATACGTATAAAATATATAAAATATTTGGTAAATATGTCTATTTATAATAATAATAATAATAATCAGATTGGTTCATCGTAATAAATAAGAATGAATCCAGGTAGATATAGAAGTCACACTGAACTTATCGAGATATCTACCTGTCAGCAAAAGGAGTGGAAAAAAAAAACAGTAATAAAATTGACAAAGATAAAATAAAATTGGAAATTAAAAGCAAAATATAAATATAAAGTAAAATTTTAAATATTAAAATACAAATAAATATATAAATATTATATATATAAATAATAAACAATTATAATAGATAAAAATAACAATAAAACAAGATGTGTACAAATAAAGAGGGAAAAATAACACATAGTTCATAAAACGACGACAACGAACGAATAGTACAAGGCTACCAACTTTCAGTAAGGATGTGCCAAGTCCTTAATAACTTGAAATGATCCATTCACAATCATACCTGTAAACTTACTACTCGGCATATAATACACCACCGCACGCTACAATCAATATACAAAAAACACGAAATCCTTCCTCTTTATAAAATAAAAAATAAAAAAATATATAAATAATAAAATAATAATAAACAGTTAATAAAAATAATAAATATTAATGAAAAAATAAATCTTATAAATAAAATTACAATAAAATATATACAAGAAATAATAATAATAATAATAATAATAACAATAATAACAATAATAATAATAATAATATTACTAATAGTAGGTAACTCGTAATACAAATTTAATCAAATAATAATAAGAATAATAATAAACCATACATTTAAAAACAAATAATAATACAATTGTTAAAATATATAAATATTGTAAAAAATAATTTAATTATAAAACTATTCCAATTACTGAATTTCATCATTTGATAAAAAAAATATATAAAATGAAAAAAATAAATAAATAAATAAATAAGACTTTAATAGTGACCAATAATTTTTTTTTTTAAACAATTAAAATATGGAATTCATTAGTTGACCTTAGAGAATATATTTTCTTTTTTTTATTAAATAACTTAATAATTTGTTGATGTATATTATTATTGTACCAAGATTTATACATGTATTTGTAAATATTTAAATCAATAATATCATTAAATTTGAGAATACGTTTATGTATATAAATATGATCAATATTTGTTCTATTATGTAGATAATAAATTGATCTCAGACATCTATTTTGTAATATAGTAATACATTTAATATTACTAAAATACGTATTACCCCAGAGTATTGATCAATAATGCAAATGACTATGGAATAAAGAGTAATATATGTTCATAAGGGATTCTCTATTCAATTTAGATTATAATCTATTTATTAAAGAGATACATCGATTAAGTTTGTTTTTAATATTATGAATCTGTTTTTTCCAATTGAGATTTACATCTATAAATATAACCAAAAATAAAATATAAGATGATTGTTTTATAATTAAATCATTAATTTGAATGAAATAAATAAATTGAATAAATAATAGTATATGTTTTATTACATACGTATATATATAGCTATGTTTGTGTAGCTTACCGATGTAGGGATATATTGTAATTCATTGCAATATTTTTTTCTATTTTATTCAGAGATCCTGTTATATTATCTAGAAAGGATTTTAGTATGAACCTGTTTATTATTATTATCGTATTAATATTGAGCACTTATGATTTTTAATATTCAAATACTTATGCCAAATAAGCGTGTTATACCTGCAA
>OZ025241.1:25475558-25530558 GCA_964019155.1 Osedax fenrisi | reverse complement strand
ATAAATTATATATTTAAAAATCCTAATATAAAAATATTTTAGTAATTATATGAATTTAAAAATTATAATTATAATCATATTATCTAATTTACAACCTATAAAGAATCATGTGTACATATTATATTTTAGACATGGGGCTCAAATTAGATGTGCAAATTGTTTTAGTATTCGTCACATAAATGTTCAACGTTCTGACTGCGAATTAGGTTTATATACCATATATATATATATATATATATATATATATATATATATATATATATATATATATATATAAAAAAAATCATAATTATTTAATATATAATAAAAATAAATTGTGGGGTAATTGATATTTGAGAATATAATTTATTTCCGATATATAATAATTATAAAATAACATTACACACATAAAATACCACGCAAAAATATATGTATTAATATTTAATCCATATATATATATATAAATATATATATATATATATATATATATATATATTAAAATAGTATATACAATTAAATAAATTTATCTAAAATACAAACAAATGTAGAACCCTTTTTGACAAAATATTTCAAAAAATATATTATAAAATACAACACATATTTAATATATTACAAAATATGTTGAAAACCCAAACCCTACCCGACCCAACCCAGCGTTGCTCGGTTTTTGATTATTTGCCCATCTATCATTTATTAATTATAATTATTCCTGATTTGGAATTTCTTGTCTTACCCAACCCTATTTACTCATTATTTGATAGTTTTTCTATATATTATTTATTAATTATGGTTATTTATAATTCCGCCTCTATAGAATATACAGTAACATACATTTTTGCAAAAATACAAACAAATGTATAAACATATATAAACATATATAAACATATATAAACAAATATCTCGAAAATGAGTGGACAAATATTTTTTTTAAATTTCCAAAAAATATTTCGATCAAATGTAAAAAAATATTTAATAAAAGCGACAGCGAAGATTTTTCATGACTAAAAATCATTTTAATGGCAAAAAGTAAATTTTTCGGGTTTTTCTCGGGTACTCGGTAACAAATTCAAAAAAAATGTCTGGACCAAGACAATACAAGTGAAAATGTATTAAGATCGACGATATTTTCGCGACGAACTCCGGTTCTCGAGTTAGCTCACCAGATAAACACATACATATACATATATAAATATATATATATATATATATATATATATATAATTAAATAGACTTTCTTTTATATAGTATACTCTCGTCTAATTACTTCGTTAAATATAGCGAAAACGTAAACGTTATCACCGTTTATTCCCATTTACGAATGCATTAATTTAAGTAAAGTGAATATAACTACATTTTTACGAAACACCTCACATGTTATGTGAGGTGTTTCTTCTAAAATCAAAATATTTCCCGATAGAGGATGAAATAACACTATAAGGAAAGTTTTGTGTAAATATTATAGGTGTATCGGTGGAAATCAAAAAAATCATTCGAACAATGACAATATTACTTAGTAGCCATTTAAATTGTGTAAATCCGTCTAGCCGTTTTCTTATTATAAATAAATAATAATAATTAATATATATATATATATATATATATATATATATATATATATTATAAATTCATTCTCATACTTTATTTATGAATAGTAATTAAAAACAAATCATTCTGAAGTTGAAAACAATATTTAAATTTAAATATTATAAATACCATTCAAATAAATTATTTGAAAAAATATCCATATTGGATACTAATTCATAAACAGTAACTACTAATCTATTTACATATGCGTTTGTATCAAAATGTTTCTACAAATTGTATACATAATTACTTATTATATTTTATATTAGTATTATATTTTATATTAGATTATATATAATTCATTCAAAAACATATTTTTAAAATGACAACTCATATTGAAATTATAATTTTTTTTAATATTTATCATTTTTAATAAAATGAATACATTAATATCAATAAATTAAAAATATATTGTTATCTAAATTTGAAAAGCATAATACCATATAAAATATCAAATAATATAAATTTTACATAATATAATTTGTAATATTTAATTATATATATATATATATATATATATATATATATATTTATATAATTTTATATATATATATATATAAATAAATATGTTTACATTAAATTTACAGTACAATTAGATATTGATTTTGATTATGTATATTGTGATTCTGAATGTTTTACTGTGGTTGGAATATTGGACAAAATGGTATTTAAATTATATATATATATATATATACATATATTTATATATATATATATATATTTAAATAAGTAAAAATTAAAATATCATTAATTAAATTATAATATAATTATTTATCTATTTTTCTTTATTTTTTTTTAATATATGGCAATATAAACATTATAAATATATACTTACTTATATACATTCATCACCATATTCATGTATATATCGATACACACATCTATATATGTCGTAATAAGAACATTGTATTTAATACAATCTTGTTATGACTCTTGTGACAATTTTTAACATCGTATAATATTTGAATATTTAATAATTTAATGTATGTCATTTATTATTAATATATTACCTACTTTGTAGTAGTCGTAATAACCAATATTATCGGTGATCCACATACATAGACCAATGCATGTAGAAATAATCTTATATCGTATATTATAATACTTAATTTCTCGTTGAATATATATGATGTATTCATGTTGCAGTATACATATATATTTAATTAGTTAATCGTTGTTAATTATTTAGTGGCACCTCTATCTCTTATTATTATTATTGAAATACACTATTAAATTAAACATAACTTATCAGCAGGTATTTGTTAACAGAGGATGCCACGTAACGAACGAGAACAGTATAATCATGAGTAAAAGATCGTTAAGAGAGTACGAAGATTACGTTGTTTTGAACTATGAACCTGGAACTCTACCAGTTAAAGGGTGTATCGATATGTACCGTAAGTAATTAAATAATTACGCACATATATATGTATAACTATAAATCTTTAAAAATATCACAAATTTTTAAAATAATTAACAATTATAGAAAAATATTAAATAAATAATTCTTCAAAAAAATTAAAAAAAGTTAAATATATATTTTAAATAAATGTGGTTTTACCTGAATTTTTCGATTTTTGATTTTCCCGATTAATATATATTTAATCTTATATTGTAGAAAATAATGAATCCAATCTTCTTTTGCTTGTATCTTTAATCTTCGAATTTTATATTAATTTCCCTGTATTCTTTTTTTTAGATATGGATTAGTCTTTATAGATGAATTCAGTGATCTTCTTTTATCACAAAGATTTAAAATATAGAAGTTGATCCAATGCTGCTTCTTCTTTCGATTTTTTCCCAATAACTGTATTAGCTATTAAATGTATATCTTTTTCTATCTTAAAGAGAGTGTTATTAACACCTGTTTCATCTATTTTAATTTTAAGTTGTTCACTCTATTCTTTAGCAATAACTGGGTTTCGAAGTTTATCTAAGTCATATCGAATTATTATTCTTTTTGTTGATACACAGCTTCATTTTTATTGTTACATATAATTAGATAGTGATCACTATTTATGGTTGCCCTAGGGTATGTTCTTGTAATGGTTTGTATGATTTGGATGCTTGATTTGAATCTTTGTGGTGTTAAAATATAGTTGATCTGATTGTGTGTCATTCCATCTGGATAATACCATATTGTTTTTCTTGAATGCATATGATTATACAGTGTGTTTGCAATGACTAATATGTATTTTTCTGTGATTTCTAGTTGTATTTCTCTACATTTTTTTTTAACAATACCAAAAGATCCTATGGCATTTGACCATATTGAATATGCATCTTCGCCTGCTTTTGTATTCCATTCACCAAGCGCGATAAACAAATATTTTTTCCAAGAATTCTTTATATACTCAGGATAATCAGATGTAGGTGCAAATACCAGTATCACAGTAATATTATTTAGTTTTTCACATATATATATTATTTACTATATTATATTAGATAAATAAATGTTGTTATAGACGAATTATTCTAAACCATTTATTTATATAAATAAAATAAATGTTGTAAACATGTTATGTTTATATTTATTAAAATTAATCGTAATATCAATATAGCTATTACAATTTTGTTATTCGATGTCGGTACCCAATCTTTGTCTATATATCGAATAAAATTTATAAAATTTAACTCCATTCGTATTTTCTACTATCTCAAGTTTACTTGTTTTATATGTAGCCTTGCCGGCTGGGTTCGCGATCCAAGAAGTAAATATAATTTACTTACTATGTTATCAATCGTGTTGTTTCTTAGATCTTATTTATTTTATGATTATATTGGCATTGTTTTCATTACCCATGTGCACACGCATTTATACTATTCACCGTCACGCTCAGATACACATCATTTCACAATCACACTATTAAATATATATCATCACACTATTAAATACAAATCATTTCTCAATCACACTATTACATAATATTACATAACATCCATTTATACTTTCAATAATAATAACAATAACATAACATGTAACTAGTTACACGGTTACACTCACCCCCAAACAAAAATAAAAAAAATAAAATAAAAAATAAACTCACTCACTCAAATTAACAATACAAACGATTACGCTCACCCCGAAACAAAATAAACAAAAAATAATAAAAATAAACTCACTCATAAAAATAAAAATAATAAAGATAAGCTCATTCACCCTCAAAAAAAATAAATTCACACTACTATTACATTCTTTCTATATTAACTTCCATTTTCTTCATATTACTGCGGTATCAATACCTTCGATTTTCCATCTCCCGTTTCTATTTCATAAGTTTCATTCGTTCCCATTCTTCTTACCACACTCCAGATATTGTCGGACCATATGTTCATCAGTTTCTTCCTCCCTAGTTCTCTTCTTTTAATTCTTACCTTATCTCCATAATATAATCGAGTATCTACTACTTTACCATTTATTCCATCACTCCTCTTCTTCCATGCTTTTTCTAAAGCTATCTTTACTTTGTACTTAGTTTCAATGATCCTCTTACCCATTCCTATTATCCAGTCATCCTTACATCTGTTTATATTACCTAATATTTTCTGTTGTATCGGTATTCTCTCTTCTCTCCCGAACATTAAGAAGAATGGTGAGTAACCAGTGGATGAATGTTCTAGTATATTATATGCATGAATTAACTCATTCAGGTATAGTGGCCATTTAGATTTTTTTTCTTCAGATAACGATATTAGTAATGATAACAGGGTTCTATTCATTCTTTCAGGTTGACCATTACCGGCTGGGTGGTAAGATGTTGTTTTGCTTTGATTAATACATAATAACATACATAGTTCCTTTATTAAAGATGAAACAAAATTCCTTCCTTGATCTGAATGTATTCTTTCGGGTATTCCGAAATTATATATCCACTCATTTAAAATAACTTTTGCCACTGTTAAAGCAGATTGATTTCTAGTGGCAACAGCCTTTGTAAATTTAGTAAAGATATCTGTGATTACTAAAATTGAATCTCTACCGTCTGATGATTTGTCAACAGTTATGAAATCTATTGATATCATCTCTAGTGGTCTACTCGCTGATAACCTTCCCATTTTTACGGGCCCATCTCCTACTCCCTTACTTTTGTTGCATACTGTACATCCTCTAATGTAATCACGGATATCTTTATATTTCCCTTTCCAATTCATTTCTAAATTAACTCTATGAATTACCCTTTCTATACCTTGGTGTCCACAGCCATCGTGTATTCCTTCTAATATCTGAAATATTAAGGATCTTGGAATCATAATCCTCCTACATGCTTCATTTCCCCATCTATTCGCAAATAAAACACCATCTATTATTTCAAATTTTGTATTACCTTTTTCTACTTTTTCTCGTATCGCACATAGTTCATCATCCTCTTTCTGTTTACTAATGATCTCCTCTCTACTGAACATTGGTATTAAGTCTGTACCTAGGTCAGTATTACTTACTTTGTCTATTACTACCAAACCCTTCGAATTAACTTCTACATTATTTAATCTGGATAATGCATCCGCGTTTACGTTCTCCCTTCCCTTTCTATATATATAATTTAGTTTGAAAGGGGCTAATTTCGAAACTCCTCTCTGTTCATAAGCACTTAATTTATGTGTTGAATTTATATATGATAGTGCAATATTATCGGTATATACATCACATTCGGTTCCAATCAAATAATGATTAAATTTCTTTGTTACTGCCCATACCAGGGCGTTAAACTCTAACCGTTTCGAAGAATAATCAGGCTTCCTCCAACTTTTTGGTACCGTTTTACTAGCATATGATATAACCTTCATTTTTCCTTTACATTCCTGGCTCAAAACCGCTCCTAATCCATAGTCTGAAGCATCTATATCTAATCTGAATTTCCTATGATAATCTGGGTATCCCAGTATTGGTGTTGAACACAATTTGATTTTCAGATTCTCAAAAGCTTCTAATGCTTCTATACTCCACACTAATTCAATCTTAGTACTTGATCTCCTCCCTATTACTGTACCTCTCTCATTATTCTTCTCTATAATCAATTCATGTAGTGGTCTACATAGACTAGTAAATTTAGGTATAAATTTACCATAATAAGAGGCAAAGCCTATAAATGAACGTAATTGTTTAATCGTTTGTGGTTTCTCCCAATCTCTAACTACTTTTAGTTTATCGTCATCTGTCGCTATCCCATCTTCTGAAATTATATGTCCTAGAAAACTAACTGATTTATGGAACCACGAGCATTTTTCACTGTTTAATCGAAGATTTACAGATTGGAGTCTTTCTAGTACAATTTCTATTAGTTTGAGATGTTCTTCAATTGTATGTGAATATATAAGGATATCATCTAAATAACATATTACTCCCTGCATTAACTCTCTCCTAAATAAATTGGCCATTATTCTTTGGAAAGTTGCTGGTGCATTTGCAAGACCAAATGGCATCCTTTTAAAATTATAAATACCAAACGGTACTTCAAGACCTAGCGACATTCATGCGAGTGTACAGCCCCCCGGTGATAGTAGTGATATGCCTACTGGGCAACTGTGTGCTGTTCGTCACCTACCTCAAACACTCGGCACTCCGCAAGCACTCCTACTCGGTACACGTGGTGGGTTGCGCCACTTCCAACAATCTGTATCTGATCTGGCTGTTCCTGCACTGGTTGCGTGTGTTCGACATCTCCGCGTTCAATAGGGGCGGCGTGTGTCAGCTCAGCTCGTTCTTCCGGGGTTCTAGTGCCTTCCTATCCACGTGGTTCCTGGTGGCGTTACTGCTCGACTGCTACGTGACCTATCTGACCTTGACGCCGACCTCTAACCAGTCTAGACGGCGACACGACGACCCCGCTGTTTGCACCAACATAGGTCATCGAGCCCGCACATCCCTCCTCCTGCCTACGGACTCACCGGTCACCACTGGTGCGGTCACGGCTCAAGAGGTATCTCTAGTGGACAGCGGCGGTTCTAGCACCAGCTCGTACGGACCTCGCAAGACCGCGCAGGTCAACGGGTCGTCTATGTACGGGGCCGGGGCCGGCAGATCTTGGTGTACGGCCACCCGCGCTAAGATAGTGTCACGTTTCTGCTGTCGTTGGCGCTCGTCGTGTTTATCAATATGTCGCTCACTTCCGGGGTGTTTCTGGTAAAAAGGAGACTCCGATGTAGGCCAATGGTACAGTTCCACAAATCCCGCCGCTGTCACCAAATGTAGCCTTGCCGGCTGGGTTCGCGATCCAAGAAGTAAATATAATTTACTTACTATGTTATCAATCGTGTTGTTTCTTAGATCTTATTTATTTTATGATTATATTGGCATTGTTTTCATTACCCATGTGCACACGCATTTATACTATTCACCGTCACGCTCAGATACACATCATTTCACAATCACACTATTAAATATATATCATCACACTATTAAATACAAATCATTTCTCAATCACACTATTACATAATATTACATAACATCCATTTATACTTTCAATAATAATAACAATAACATAACATGTAACTAGTTACACGGTTACATATATATATATACAATATATTATTTATATTTATATATATATAATTATATATATATATATATATTAATATATATATATATATATATGATATTGAGTTTATTAGCACTAAAATAGTGTCATGTAGACCCCTTCGCTCGTACGGGAAGAAAATAATAATAAAATAATAGTAATACGATAATAATTTGATAATAATATACATTCAATATACAACGGATAACAATAATAAATAATATAAAGGACTATTGTATACTACAGTCTGCATTGATTGGTGTAGTTGTATATATGTTACCTCATTGATATAGTATAGTGTTATATAATAATAAGATAATAATAATACAATAGCAATTTAATAATGATATACATATAATATAACACGGACACAAATAATATATTGGATGATTTAATGATTATGGGTAGAGAGAAAAGAAGAAGTAAGATTTATAAATCTTTTGTGGGATCTAATAGAACGAATGGTAGGAGGGAGCGAATTCCATATGGTTGGACCGGAATTTTTAAAAGCTCTAGAATTTAGGGAAGTTTTACTAGAGTTCTGGGAGATAAGTAGAGGAGCATTTTGGTAACGAAGAGAAGATAATATAGTACGTTTTTTAATTAGATCAGAGATATAGCTAGGTGTGAAAGAATATATTGATTTATGGATTATAGATAGTATACGTAATTTACACCTGAGGGAGAAGGGTAGCCACATACGAGATAATTGATGAGATATTGTAGTGGAGTGATCCAGTCGAGTTAAACAGTTTGTAGTACGTATTGAGGAACGGATAATCCGATTAAGTGGAGCAGTAGCTTTAGCAGGAAGTAAATTCAGTAGGGAAGAACAGTAGTCAATTCGAGAAAGTACAAGAACATTAATTAGAGTTTTAGTAAGGTTTCTGGAAAGTGATGTCCGTATTTTTTTAATTCTTAAGAGATGAAAGTTGGAGAATTTTGTAATGGATGATATATGATTCTTAAATGATAATTTGTCATCAAATACTAATCCTAGGTTTTTGGAGGAATGAGAAGGAGAAATAATTATGTTATTTAGAGTAAAGTTTGGAAAGGAAGTTTCAGAAGTAGATATGTTGAGTAAAGTAGTCTTAGAGGAATTAATTAGTAGTTTATTGGAGAGGAGACATAATCTCATGGAGTTAGCACACTCGATTAATTCAGAGTTAATGGTATTATGAGAATTTATAGGGAAAAAGGTAAACAGTTGAATGTCATCAACAAAAATATGTTAGTGAATATTTGGAAATTTCTTAATTAGATCAGCAATAGGGCGGATATAAATAGAAAAGAGGGATGGACCCAGAACAGATCCTTGGGGAATACCGTGGTTAAGAGGAGAAAGAGGCGAGTAAGATTTGTCAATCATAATAGAGATATTCCTGTTAGTGAGATATGAAGTAAACCATTTTAATTCTAATCCAGATATACCCATTAAAGTAAGTCGTGAGATTAATATGTTATGGTCCAGGGTATCAAAAGCAGATGAGAGATCAAGTAGGATTAGCTGGCAACACATGTTGCTATTTAAGGTAGATAATATTGTGTCAGTAATACATAGGAGAGCTGTTTCGGTTGAATGACCCTTACGAAAAGCGCTTTGAAACGGGTCGAAAAGATTATTTTTATTTACATGGGCTAATTTATATGAGTTGTTTGGAAACAATTCTTTCTAATATTTTACTTAATAAGGGTAGATGGGAGATCGGGCGATAATTGCTAAATGAGTTTGGGTCTAAGTTTTGTTTTTTTAGAATAGGGGATATTATGGCAGTCTTGATACAGGGTGAAACTTGGCAAGAGTTTAGTGAGTTCACAATAATATCAAAGAAAATAGGAGAAAATAAGGGTGAAAGTTTGTGATATAATGATAAAGGTAGGGGATCAGTGGGGGAGGTACAGTGAGATTTCATGAGTAGGTCATTTACTTCATACAGTGAAGGGATAGTGAATGTACTTAATGAGTCAATATGATGAACACAGTTGAAAATTTGAGGTGTTTGGTAAAATGGGGAGGATTTTTTCATCTGGAGGAGAGAGAATTTGATATGCTATTTTAAATAATTTGCGAGGATTGGAGGAGATCAATGCTATCTTTTTGTTATAATAGATAGATTTTGAACGATATATAGTAGATTTGTAATTTTTTCTAGCTAGTGATAGTGCTAATTTAGTTTCAGTAGAAGGATTTTTAAGAAATTTCTTCTCAAATTTGCGAACACTCTTCTTGAAGATGAAAAGTTCGTGGGAGAACCAGGGAGAAAAAGTGCGGTTGGTAATTAATGTAGTTTTTGTAGGTGCATGTATATTGATAATATTTAGGAGAGTGGAGTTTAGGAGTACCGGACAGAGGGAAGTTGAAGAAGAGATCTCAGTTTTGATATTGTTTACAAATCTTGGTAGATCGATAGACTTAAAATCTCTATATGTAATACGTTTTCGTTTAATCTTTGTGAATTTTAGATTTATAGAGAATTCAATAATAAAATGATCAGTTAGTAGTTCAATTTTTTGAAAGGAGTTAGGGTTTATACATCTAACAAGAGGACTGGATAGGGGTGTAAATATCATATCAAGTGTATTACCACTAGAATGGGTAGGAAATGATATATGTTGGCACAAGGAAAGAGACTCAGTTAGGAGTTTAAAGTCACCATGGGGATAGATGGGAGAATTATAGTGATAGTTTAAGTCACCAAGAACTATTGGTAGATAGGATGAAGATGAAGGAAGTTTATGGATAAAATCATGAAATTCATCAAAGAATAAACTGGTTTCAGGTTTTGGGGGACGATAGATAACGGTGAGATGTAGAGTTAAGTTAGGAAGCTTGAGGGTCAGCGAAAGACAATCACTATATGAAAAGGGGGGGTATGAAATGGATGGAGATAAGTAAAAATCATTACGTATCATAAGTCCTACCCCACCACCACGGCCCGTTTGTCGTGGAGCGAGATAGAGTGTATATCCAAAGTCCAAGATGGATGCAAATATATCTGAGTCATTATTAGAAATCCAGGTCTCAGTCAATGCGATTATAATAAATTTTTGTGATTTAAGGTATGGGAACAGAAGGGATATATTTGATCTCACGGAGCGAATATTGATCAAGGCTATATTAGAGGATAGTCAGGCTTGAGAGGAAGAATTATTTATAAATGATTTCTTATAGTGATCAAAAGAATCAAACCATTTTGTTAGATCAGATTCAGGGATGAGAAAAGGGGTTATGAAAGAGGATTTTTTTTATCCCTAAGTTCAAATGTTTGGGAACGATTATTAAAAAATACTTTATACAAAATGGGCGTGAATTTTTGTTTTAGGGCATGATATAGTACTTTACCAAGAAGTCTAGTAGAGTCAGGTAAATAATGACGAATAAATATATGCTTAAAATTACTATGTGGTGAGATTTTTAGAAGGGAGGAGAAACATATATCACGAGCAGAAATATTAGTGAAACGTAATATAGCAGTACTGGTAAGAAATGAGGCAGAAGTAATATAAGAATGGAGAAGTTTTATATAGTCAATTAATGATACTATAAAAATATAGTTAACTTCACAAGGAAGAAGGTGTTCAAGTACTAGCATGAGGGAATTATCTATGGAGCGTATGGATGAAGACTTTGAGGAAGTTGAACTAGATAATATAGAGGTTGGTGTGTGATTTGAGGAAAATGTTAAGTCCATTAGCTTTGGAATGTTTCTAGGAGTATTAACATTGGGCTGATGCTTGGGCTGGATATGAATAGTCGTAGTAGAAGTATATATATATCAGATGTTAGATTTTGCGTTACCTTGGAACAAGTATTATGTATAGATTTGGCAGTTAAAGTAGAAGGTGAATATGGCATAGTAATGGGTGGAGTAGTTGTATGATTAGTCAAAGGAAACTTATTTAAGGCTAGGCATGAGGAACATGAGAAGGAGAAGTTAGGTGAATTAAATATAGCAATAGCATAAGCGGGAGGGGTTTTTTTTAGAATGAAACCAGGATTTAGAAATAATAGCTGCGGGATATAAACAATTATAATGTAATATAGATGGACATGTTTTACATTTGAGATAATATTCGCATGCGGGAAGGTTACAATGTGAACAATTTGAGGACATGGTATACTTGAGATTGTGGGATTAAATTGAATGAAATAAATAATAATAATAAATATAATAATAAATGTATAAAAACTGGTCGTTACAGGAATATTTTGGAAGAAGTTTGGTATTCAGTCCGTTTTGCTATAAGATGAGATGACTTGACAAGCACCGATTGACTTTAGTAGGCTCCTTGTATGCTTGGTGGCAGCTGGGCAATGATGGTCCGATTATCTTATATTTAAGGCAGTGTATCGTCCGAGATAGAATTGATGGATCTGTATGTAAGTAAATACAGCAGTAGACTATCTAGGTGTAAGTTGGTAGCTAACCTCAAATGAAGGTTGGTAGATCCGACTACCAAAAGCAAATTCCCAAGGGAGATCCATGGGAGAATATCAGTTATATTATTATTATAAACTACTAGTTAATCAATTTTATAAATAGTACATAATATAGCTAAGTATAAATATACATAAACAGTATGTAATAAATATTTGAATTTGATTAATTTATCGAATTTATAATTCTATTATCTTTGTGATTTATATATAAATAATATATTATATATATACATATATATAATATATTTATATATATATAATAATAATAATTAAATTAATTTTTAAAGAATTATGCTTTGAACATTCTTCAAATACACTTGGTTATGAAGATAATGCCATTGTATATAATATTGATCAAAGTTTATTTAAATATTATTATGTAATATATATATATATATATATATATATATATATATATATATATTACAATTAACATGATATTAAAGTATAAATAATAATGTATTATATTAATACATATCGACATACGGTGTTATTATAAGTAACGGTATATATATGTATCCGTATCTCATGAAGCATTCAATTTAGTTTATTTATTTATGAACAAATAAATAATTGAAATAATTATAATTATTTAAAATAGTACACATTTCCAATTATAAATATAATATAACATGTGTACCTCTATAATATATCATACAGAACATTTAATAAACAGTATTAAATGAACAGAACTATAATAAATAATACATAACACTTAATACGACTTCGAAATACTATAAAAGTGTGTTTGAACATTATTCTGAATTATAATATTATAAAATTATAATATTATAATATATATATATATATATATATATATTCAATGTAATTTAGCGAATATTCACTCTAATAGAATTATGCATACATGCATATATTTTATTATAATTATAAGTATTATAAACTGATTATTATTATTTTTCTATTATGAAATATATAGTTTTATAGAATAACTATTTATTAAATTTTAGTTATTGAAAATGTTGTTATTTATTCAATAATTAACAAAATAAAATATTCATTAACATTCCATATAATATATATATATATATATATATATATATATATATGTATCGAATATTTTATTATAATATTAAATATTATGTATAATTAATATTTAGGTTTAATATTATTTGTTTAAGGATATATTATTTTTAGATTATAATTTATATAATATTGAGACAATATTAAAACATGCGTATTTACAAGGAATACTATGTTATTCAATTAATATATCATACATTGATTACATTAAGGTACATGTTATTTATTATTAAATATTAATATATATATATATATATATATATATATATATATATATAATAAATATATAGTTTTGTATTAATTGATATTATTACCTAGATTTTTACCAAGGTGGGGATGATTATCCCGCATTGAAATATATATGGAGTTTAAATAATAAAAATAAGGCGACTGATGGTATAAGGGTTAATTATTATTCCATTATTATAAAGTAACTTATTTATACATACCTAAGATATAATTGAATATCAATGTATTACTTATATACACCCACAAATTATTTTTAAAATTGAAAATATATTCGCAAAATATGTGTATACACTTAATAATATATTGAAAGTATATTTTATTTAATTACATATATATTTGATAATTGATTTTTTATTATTATATGGATAAAAAGAAAATATATTAAAGTAAAAATGTGTATTTTATTTAATATGATATGAAGAAATTTATAATTCATATTTCACTAATATATAATACATATATTAAATATATATCAAATACAATAGAAAATATATCTTTTAAATATATGTATATGTATGTATATTATATATATTATATATATATATATATATATATATATATATATAAATATATATTTATATATATATATATATATATAATGTGTAGGTACAGCTAAGACGTCATGAATTATGTTAGTTTATATATATATATATATATATATATATATATACAGTTTCCATGATAATTATATTTTATGTATTTTACTATACAAATTACTATAAAAATAAGATTTATTTAAATTATTATTAAATATATTTTTAATTATAATATGTATTACATTGTTAGTAGATATATATACTAAAATGTGAATGCAATTATATATATATATATATATATATATATATATATTACATGGTACATAATAGGGATGTTCACGTGTCACAATTATGATGTTTCGAAACAGTTTCGAAACCAACACTTTTTAAATAATGAAACCAGATGACAATGTTTCGAAACCAATTGGTTTCGTTATTAATAATGAAACCAAGCGAAAATATTTCGAAACCAGTAATGAAACTAAAATATAATAAATATATATATATATATATATATATATACATGGCCATATACATATATACATGCCCATATACATATATGCCCATTTTTCATTATCTAGAGACAATAAAATCCTAAATTTCATTTACATTTAATCTTTTATTAGTATCACTGGAAAACTTATTGAATTCTATATTATACGTCATATTGTAGTTTTTGTTAATTTTTATTAAAACATAAGTTATGATCTAAAATGTATATATTTTATTTATGAAACAATTAAATACTTATTTTCCTATTTGATTGGTACAGTGAGATATTAAAATTTACATAGGATTAATAGATGACTGTGTATCTTTGGTTTCGCAATATTTAGTTTACTTATGTTCTCAGTGGTATCCATTATAGTAATTTATTATCTATTAATTATATTTATATATATTTTTAAATACTCTTTTTATTTTACACAAATACCAGAAATTAATTTACTAAAACCTAGAACCGATCTTGGACCATTTTTCAAAACCCGATCCCATAAAATTTTGTTAGAACCTGGAATTGGAATCCGAAACCGAATCCGGGTTAATCACTAATATATATAATAATATTTTCCATATTGATCATATATTTGAATAATATATGATAATAGGCTACATATTAAAATACATATTACATTAATTTGTATTTGAATTAAAAATAATTTTTATATAATAATTTTTATAATATAAAATTATAAATTATATTATTTATTCAAAACCCGAAACCGGTTTCAGTATATACAATAACATTTTGAAACCGACCCGATAAACAGATTAAAAACCCGACACCATTATAATTCATAAAACCCGAGAACAACCCGAAACCGACCCGACTCGTGAACATCCCTAGTACATAGAAATTCTAGATTAAATAATAATAATCATAAAAGTGTATTTATACACTAGTCATACTGCTTTTTGTTGTTTGACTATCGATTATCGGAATTCCTGATTATGTATTGCTAATCTTTAAAATTGTTCATAGCATTGTTAAATATTTACTTATGTTATTATACCCATTCAGAGTTTTTCGTTTTTAAGATCTATTCGTAAAATATATGGAAAAAATACACAAATATTTCAAATTATTAAAAAATTTATTTAAAACAAAAATTTATAATAATATTTTTTTAAATATAAAAAATAATTCAAAAAATTAAAAAGTAACCATAACCGACCATATGCCGTATTGTGATGTTACCTGTATGATATTTGTTACCGATCATTCTACACGATTCACTTACCTCAATTATTCCCATTTATTAAACGCTAATCTTATCACATATTATCTAATTTTCGATACTTTTCGAATTATCTCACCTAAATTTCTGTGCATATAGTACAATTATATTCTCTTCCGTCTCTTATAAACTATTCTCTATTAATATTTCATATTTCGTAATACAGTATTATGAAACTTTATACTTATTTTATAAATTAAAAATATTTAATAATATGATTTATAAAATATAACTTAATTACTTAATAACCTATTACTATTTAATTTTCGAATTTACAACAAATAAATATATATTTTCGTAAAATTGACAAAACTATTCCATAATGTATATTTAATTTAATAAGTTACTGATTTGTATTTCATGATTATAACATTTATTTAAATAGTACTTTTAAACTAAGTATCATATGAGTATTTTGTATAATTATATTTTAATTAAATAGATACATAATATATTATTATATTATACCAACTATCATATAAATTCGAATATATTAGTTGTATACAAATTAAATTTACATGGAAATTTATGTACATTAGTAATATAGTAAATAATGTGTTATGAATAATGTCTTAATAATACTATAATATTTATATTTAATATTATATATTTATTATTTCAAATATGTATATATATATATATATATATTTAATAATTATTGTGGGTATTTATATTTATTTTTAAATAAATAACACGGTAACATTAATATTACAACACAATATTTATTAGATAATAATATCTATAATATTTATAATATACAAATAATTATATTATTATTATTATTATATTATAAATATGATAATAATTTATGTATCAATACTATATTATATAAGATGAGAAACGGTTAGAAATAGAAGAGGAACCAGATGAGCGAACCAAGTTATTATATATATATAACATATTATAGTATTATTCAATATATTATTTACGAATGGACACATTTATAAATTTATAATGTTTATAATTGTATTAAAATAAACTATATAATTAAAACTATGTAAAACTATATTGAAACTATGTAATCCATATGGGTATACCAGGTATGATTACTTATACCTATTATGTATATTATTAATATATGTATATATATATTAATTAATTGATTGATACATATATTGTTAATGATATTATGTAATACCTACAATACCTAAAATATTGTACTAACTATATACATATATATATATATATATATATATATATATATATATATATACATACATATATCAATATTCATATATGATGATGACACTACTACCTGCTTATTATTATAGAACATATGTAAATTTATGTATGGTATGCAAAAGCGAACGATATCTTACAAGTAATATAACAGAGTGCGAATTAGGTTTACTTTCGTACACTTGCTAATTATTATATAGCGAAATTTAACAATCACACACATAATTATAATTACATAATAAATAATAATTATAATTATAATTGTAATGCAACTATTGAATATACACTACTAATTCAATATATTTCATATCGATTGCATATGAAATAATACGTATTAATAACAATTAGTAATAACTACACTTTTACTTAATAACGAACTATATATTTCAAACTATACGACCACAAAGTATACACAATTATATTATTTATATACAGATGTAATTATCATTTAATCTGTCTATATAATATAGTATTACTATTAATGTTATGATGATCAAGTAGATAGTAACGACATAAATATAACCATCAGTTATATTGTTAGACTCTATGTTAGATAACAATATAATAATATCAACTAATAACTAATATATCTTATACATATTTATTGACAATATTTATTTAGAAAATGTATTGATTTTTATTGTAAGCCACAATGTTATCAAAATCTATAGTATACAGTATAAAGTATAATATTTACTAACGGTAATATATGTATATAAGGGAAATAAACGATAAATAATGCGAAATTATAAAAATTAAAGAAATAATAAGTTGTTATATTAATATAATAAATGTAATTAACACATACTTTCACCATATATCATACCTTATATATAACAATAAACAATACAATATACGTCATATTATACCATACATTATACAATACACCACCACTGTACGTATCTTATTAACGACACCGATTCGGTGTCATTCTTTGATATATTATAATAAAACAAGAATACCAATATGCACCGATATAAGAATAATAACACACCCTATTTATAATAGAATATACATCGGTGACGTCACGATACTACATCATACTATACATGTATATACAATATTTCATGCACTTAACCTTATTCTACAGGAGAATTGAATAACCAAATTAACACTCAATATTGCGATTTGCAATGTTATATATTTATAACTATTATTGACACAAAGGTATGCAACAGTTATAATATGTATACATTAATTATAATATATATATATATATATATATATATATATATATTAATGATAGTTAATATGTTTTACTACATAATGTAAGAACTACATAATGTAGAACCCGCCCTCTTGAGAATATACTTATAATTATATAGTAAATGCATGTTATATATTTATAAATGTAATCTACAAAATAACACAGTAGTTATTATGTAATGATTTCTAAAATTATTATGATTTTAGTATACAATAATTATAGATAAATAATTATGTTCACTATGTAAATGATACCCCTATTTTCCCGGTACTTAAGGTAAAATACCCTTATGTGGCATAAGGGTTATATGATTTACTTTTAATTTCTATTCTAAATGTTATTGTGTATATATATATACACTCCTGGATTAGTCTATATTTGATCCTTATACGTATTTTCAGTATTTAAGTCACAATATTATTGCTTTATATAGTCATACTTAGTTTATACTTAGTGTATCTCTAAGTTATATGTATTCCTACATAATATATATCTGGCATTAAGTTCAATAAAGCGTAATAAATACAATCTCGTATTTATTAATATATTTGAAGTATTTTTAATGATATAGTTATTAAGATTACGGATATCTTTCAAATAATTATATTATATACAATATTAAGTTCTTAATTATATTCAATATTATCAAATAAATTAACTATTCTCTCATATTAAAAATGTTATGTCCGTGAATAATTTGCTAAAACAACTATATTTCAAAACTACCCGCATCCAATTATAAAATGTATTTATTAAATTTAATAAATTAATAAATTTAATAAATTAATAAATTTAATAAATTAATAAATTTAATAAATTAATAAATTTAATAAATTAATAAATTTAATAAATTAATAAATTTAATAAATTAATAAATTTAATAAATTAATAAATTTAATAAATTAATAAATTTAATAAATTAATAAATTTAATAAATTAATAAATTTAATAAATTAATAAATTTAATAAATTAATAAATTTAATAAATTAATAAATTTAATAAATTAATAAATTTAATAAATTAATAAATTTAATAAATTAATAAATTTAATAAATTAATAAATTTAATAAATTAATAAATTTAATAAATTAATAAATTTAATAAATTAATAAATTTAATAAATTAATAAATTTAATAAATTAATAAATTTAATAAATTAATAAATTTAATAAATTAATAAATTTAATAAATTATTAAATTTAATAAATTATTAAATTTAATAAATTATTAAATTTAATAAATACATTTTATAATTGGATGCGGGTAGTTTTGAAATATAGTTGTTTTAGCAAATTATTCACGGATTGCGTATTATCGTACTATTTGAATTATAATATAATGATTCTATTATATTTATAATTTCTTGTAATATGCTGAAATTTGCCATGCATCTCCATAATCCTTTATGCCATACTCTATCGAACGTTTTTGTATAATCAATGCAGTTATGGTATACATCTTTTTTAATTTCAAGATGCTTCTCCATCCTGATTCTGCTGTTAAGTAGTTGTTCAATATAACTCATAGATTTTTTGCTCGTTATTCTGCTAGTATATGTTCAGATTGAGATATTTATCTATTTAGTATTATTCTTAACAGTATGTTTCTCTGATGAGGTATCAGGCTGAGTGTTTATTATGACGACATGTTTTCGAATCGTCTTTTTCAGAATATGAATTATTAGAGATTTTGTCCATTTGTCAGTTATATATTTGTTTTCCATATGTTTTTGCATATTGTTGTATATATTTTAGCTATGAGTTTTCCTCCATATTTTAACAGTTCGCGGTATTGGGAGTGAATCTTCATTGGCAATATTGTTATTTCGGTTAATCAATGTAATACTATTTGGTGTTATGGAATAATTTATAGTTTATTACAGTATTATTTTATTATGGTTATTGTCTTATATTAACATGATTTTTCATTTTGTAGGGTTTGTTAGTATTTTAAGTATTTTATATGCTCTCTTGTTTTATCTACCTCTTTCCATATCTTCATTTATAGTAATAAATTGATCTTGTAACCAATTTTCTTTAGATTTATCATTAATATACGAATTAATATATTAATTTCCATGTATTCCTCTTTTAAATTTGGATTGGTTTTTTTTTATGAATTTAGAATTATTATCTAATATCAGTATCATAGGTGATGCTGGGTTGATTTTTCTTTCAGAAATTACCTAAACGAGATCTAGCCATTGAGTGTATTAATTTTTCAAGATCAGAGACTAATTTAGTATATCTGTTTCATCTTTATTTATTTGTGATATATTAAATTCGAGTATAATCGAGTATACTTGAACTATGGTTCATTATATTGAATGGTAATATATTGGTTACGTAGCTTTTCTAAGTCATATCATATTATTTTACTATTTACTTTTTTCTTAATACATAGTTTCATTTTAATATTACATAGAACCAGGTTATGGTAGCTATTGAAAACAACTACGGGGTATGTTCTTGTACTAGATTTGATGATATACTAGTCTTTATTTGAATCTGTGTAGTTTTAGTATATTGTCAATCTAAGTATGAGTTGTTCCATTAGGTTAGTGATATATAGTTTTTCTTGACTGTTATGGTTATATAGCGTGTTGGAGATAACTCGTATGTATTATTCAGTGAACTCAAGTAGGTTTTTCCTCGGCTGGTTATTTTACCGATACCATAACATCCTGTAGGAGTGTATATGTATGATGGATATATTATTTGGGTTTGCTGCTATTCTAATTGATATTATTCTGACCGAGACATATTTAAAATTAAGTATAGATTCTGTGAGCTCTTTATTGACTAAAAATCCAACACCAATGTATTTGTATCTCTATACAAATAAGTATGGCCATAATCAGTGATTTCTTCCCTCACATCATATTTATGTTAGTCTTATTACATCCCATTTATAGTTGTCTAGTTCTCTACTGAGTTTTTCCAATTTACTACATCGTGAGAGTGACCTAACAATTCATGTTCAAATTGTCGTTAACTTCTATGTCGAATTTATTTATTTAGTTTTTTCAATTCATTCATTTCCATCCTGTCTTCTTTGTTTATGTATATATCGCCAATAACTAATTTTCCATTGCTATCCTGCAAGGGAATTCCGATAGTTGGAGCGGACGTTGTTATCCCGGTATATTGTGTTTGTTGTTGTGATTTTTCATGCCGATTATTTCATTAGGCTGAGAGATATAGGAGGTGCCTATCTCCTCTCCTAGATCCCTCTCTATGTTGATATGGTTTACCAGGGTATGGCGCTTGGATCCAAAGTGAGAAAGTTAGGTAAAGTATTATGGTTAGATAACAAGACTACTCAAAAGATCACACAATCATATAAATCTAGGTGATTATATAACACATGCCCTTAAGCTTATTTATTAATATTTTATATTTTTTAATGTGCTTTGATTTTTTTAACAACAATTTAACAGATTTATTAAATATTTTAGATATTATAGGAAATATATTTTTTATTAAATTTAAATTTTCAAAGTGCATATACCAACTCGTAATGATTTTCTTTTATTAGATATTGCAAAAAATGTTTATAAGTTTATACTACTGCCTAATTTTCCGTATATCCTAATTTTATGAAATAATATTTCTCTATTATGTATTTACCTTTATCATTCTTCAACTCTAGAAACCCACATATTCTAACAATGCAGAATATTATGGAATCCTCTGGTTTGAAGTATTTTCATATTTTGTTATTATATACTTATTTTATAGTTAATTTTAAATTTACATTATCTCTTTATTTATGTTGTTTATACTATCTAGTTCTATGATTCCTATTTACCCCAATATATGATCGTATTTATATTTTTGTTAAATTGAATTATGTCAACATATGTTATTTAATTATCATTATCATAATATATATATTTATATTTTTTTATATATTAAATACTAAATTTATATATTAAATATTAAATTTATATATTACATATACAAATATATTAATCAATAGGTATCAATATCAAGAGGATGTCATAGGAACGGTGATACCTATATAGCTATTACTCAAATTGCAGTAAATCCTTTTATAAAATCACCTTTTAAGATAGAAGAGAATATTAAAGATGATACTATTAACCATTTAGTTGTGCCAGGTTGCAATGGTTAGATATATTGATATACGATGATGACGACGATGATGATGATGATTAGGTTTATTTACATTTATCATATGTGTATCAAACCTTGTAGTTGAATATAAAAATGTAACAAATATAATAATAAGCGAGAATACAAATAAATAAATAAACAAATCTACTTACGGACTTTTTTGTAAATGTGTATATTTATGTGTTTATTAAACTATTATATGATAGGAATCCATAAAATTTAAATAAAAATAATAATATATATATATAGTATTTAAATATGTATTATTATTTTTATCCAAAATATGATTAGTGGACTATATATATTATTATCTTTAGAGTATATTATAAATGAATTTTAATAATATTTTAAATATATTTTATATAATAATATAAAATTACTCGAAATAATTACTATAATATATATATATATATATATATATATATATATATATATATATATATATATATAAATTTAAGAACTATTATAAATATTAATTTAAATAACATTAATATTAAAAGACTTACATTTTATAAATGTGTAGGTGTAATTATAGATGATAAATTGAAATGGAAAAAATATATCTTGTATTTAAAATAAAAACTAAAAAAAAGTATATATAGAAATACTAACATTGTTTCCATATTTATTAATAAAAAAGTAATATCTCATATCAGAAACATTTTTTTATATCATACTATATGACTATTTATTTGAAATTCTTTATTAAAATTAAATGAAATTATAAACATACGAATTAATTTTAAAGTCTTCAATAATCCTCATTCTAATATAATTAATAAAATAATTTCTTTGTCAAAATCTCACAACAAGACACTAGAAGTTTAAATAATAACAATATATTTAATTTCAAAAAAAGAACTGGGTAGACGAATTATAATATTATTGACCAATTTCTTGCAATAAACTTGATAATATTTTTTTTAATATTTCAAATTATAAATTATTTTGGAAACGTTTGTACAAAAACTTGGTATCTTCATACTCAGTATACTTATAATCTAAGTTTTATTTATTACAATTTTAATATTTTATCTTGAATATTCTCTAGTATTGTATTTTATATTATGATACATTTTGTATACTTATTTTAATTGTTGTATGTTTATGTAAAAATTAACAAAAATAAATTAAATACCATTTGATATATTTTGATAACATTTTTATTTTTATTTTTGATAACATTATTTGACTTCGTAAACTTATTATTATAATAATTTTTAGTTAATAACATAAACATATTTTATATAATGTTTGTTCTTTTATTTTTAATTACAAAACTTATTTACCAACATAAATATAAACTTATAAAACATATATATAAAATATAATAAATATATGAAAAAAAAATTTAATAAAAAAATATAAAAATAAATCTATATGAATATACTTTTTGTTATGTTTCATTATTTTTTATTTCATTTAAAATATGTTAACTATATTTATATTTAGTCATACTTTTATGGTACTTATTATTTAATTTAGTTATTTATTTTATAAATTTATATTATTTTCTATTTTATTCATTGTATTTAGGTAAAAGGTAATACATATTTTATTATCTTTTATTTATATAGTTTATTTGGACTTGCTTTAAAATTAAGGGAAATCGTCTCGATAAGATTTAGTTTCAACAAATACCCTAATCTAAACCTAAATATGATAATAAATAATAATATATAATAATAATTAATTAAATGTATTGATAAATGTAATAATGTAATACAAAAATATATTTGTATATCATACATTTGCAATGTTCTCTATTAAAATACTAATTAATAAACTATATTATACTTATATAATATAAAGTGACTTACAATATTTATAGGTGTGGATACTTGTTGGATTTTTTGTAATTATACATCTGTATTGAGTTTTTTTGTTAAATCTGGTTATTATTATATTTATTATATTATATTTATATATATATATAACTCATAAGGGTGTTATTAAAACATAAAATACTCAAATATGTTATATTGAGCTTATGACCATTTCATCATAGTTAGTAATCCTAAAACCAAAACGGAGATAAACGGTATACAAATATCTATAATAATTAAACAAAATAAAAATTGATAAAATATGAACAATTAAATGTTTTGATCAAAACATTTTAATGTTGAGAATAGAATAATATACTAATGATACAAGATAAAATGCCAAGTAAAATAATAAAACACTTTAAAAACAGTTGAAAAATTACGATAAAATTCTTCCAGAACCTTGTATTATTGTCGGTCTTCAATGTTTTCCAGGTATTTGAAGGAACATTTATATATATCTTGAGAATTTGCTTTCCGGAGTACCAAGATCTCAAAGAACTATAACATAAGGAACTTACATATATGAGTTGGCGATACTTTTCTATCTTCCTGTTAGCGGAAGATTCCAAGTTTATAATTGAGTCGTAGGGAATTAAGATTTCGACAAAATAACACGAGTTGTTATATTTGATCACAAGATCCAGTTTTAAATTATCTAGTGAGATGTGGCTAGTAACGTACAAAATATGGCATACATATAGAAACTTAGTTAGTACTCCAAGGAAAGTATCATGTCTTTCTGTCACCAACACATATTCAATATGTGCATCGTCGTTTCATCCTTGGAGTACATTGACTACATTATTTATCTGTTGAGCCTAGAATATTTATGATTTGTAATATATATATACACTTAAATATAATAATTATTTTAATATAATAATAATAATAATGAAAATGTATTTATTTGTTCAAAATATTAATTATTTTTAATCTAATTAATTATGTAATTTATTTAAAGATGTAAATTATTATGACTTGGAAAACAAATGGAATAGGATAAGATATATAGGTAGAGACACTGATATAAAGATACAACGTAGTTAGTATAATATATATATATATATAGAACTTGTAATATTATATTTAAATATAAAATAATAATTACAAAAAATATTATCTAAAAAATATGTATTATTAAACGAGAGATATTTTTAATTATACAAATAAATAAGTATACTTATATATATATATATATATTTATTATTATTGTATTAACAATATTCTAATTATGTTTTATTGTACTAAGCACATCCTGGAAACAAAAACGGACAATGTATAGAATGTAGTACAGATGTTCTATCGTATGTTAATAGCATGTATTGTGTACATAGTCACATTTTCGGTTATATATATATATATATATATATATATATCTATAAATTATATTTATATATAATAAAAATAATATTAATTAATCATAGTAATATTTTTTTTTAAATATAATAAAGAGATATACATTATATAGCGATATAATGTGGATAGTAATAAATACATAACATGTATGTCCTTATACCTAATATTAATATATTTTCAATTATTAATAAAAAAATATGTTATTAATATTTATCATTATGAAAATATTCGTGTCCAATAGGGTTCCATAACAACATATGTGTAAATGTAACGTGTTCCAACTATATTCCAGATTAACCTATATATATTATTGAAATTAATATTTATAATTATAATTATAATTATAATTTTAAAATATATTCATTCAATGTAATTTAAATATTCCATCACCTTAAAAATAATTATAAATTTAAATATATTTATTTTATTTTATTTATTAGTAGAAATAAATATATATATATATATATATATATATATATATATATATATATGATAAGGTTTATTAGCACTTATCATAGGTGTGGCCACCCCTCGTAGGTGCATATAACAATATAGAACGAAAACAATAAATAGATAAATAAATAAACAAAACGATAAAATAATATAATTTATAAAAATAGTAATATTGTATGATTAAATAAGTGAATATATTACATCGATGATATGTAAGCTTTGAGGTGTGTAATAAAGGACGGGTGTGAATGGATTGATATAATAGAGGAAGGAAGGGAATTCCATAGGGATGGAACCATATAACTGAAGGCGGCGTCTTAGAGTTAGTAGGGAAGTCAAATAAGGAGGAGAAGTATAATATATTGCTTTATGAGCGAGTGATAGAAGGTGTAGGAGGGAACGTTTTTTTTTTGAGGGAACCAGTTGGATATATATATATATATATATATATGTATTATATTCCTTTCACTACCTTCTAACATATCATTGACTTTTTATTATTAGTGTCCTTTATCGATATTTCTTTACTCCGCGATACCGGACATATACGTATACATTCTAATAATTTTTTCAAATATATATATATTTATTAATTAACAATTTTTTATTAATTTATTTAATTATTACAATTATTAGAATATAAAAATATGAAAAGATCAATAGTTAATTGTGAAGGACACTGTTATACTATTATTAAGTTCAATGCAGAGCGTGTGGTTATTTTAAATATTAACTTATGAATATTATATAATAATATACAAAATAATAAAATACAATAATTGTAAAGTACTAATAAATATAGTATATTATATATTTATTAACTTATAATAGCTTATATAATAAATAAATTATAAAAATAATGTTCATCCATGTAATTTGAGATCTATTCGATAACAAATTATAATTTTTTTAAATAATTTTATTAGATATAAATTATTATTTTATAACGATTTATTTTAATTTATATAATGGTTTTTCATGAGAAACAACATAACATTTGTTGCTAAATCAATATATATATATATTATATCTACACATTTTGTATTATTCAATTATTTATACCAACATTTTAAATATTTTGTTAATTGTAATTCTGCTGATTTTCCACTCATAAAACCATATAGATTTTTTATTATAATAAATTATTAGATTTTAAATAAAAAATTAAATGTTTAGAAATAAACCATTATAATATTCTAAACATTATACATATTATTAAAATAGAACAATAGTTATTTGAATTTGATGGTTCACCCTTTTTAAAAATTGTGGATATTTTAGATTTTTCAAATTGTCCGTATATTACCCGATAAAAAAGATGAATTAAAAAAAATATAGTGCTAACATAATTCATTAGATAATACTTTTAACATATAATATGATACCTGTTCCGAAAATATGTGTACTTTTTAGTATATTTAATATATTTTCATTATTTAATGATTTAAATAAATATTATCAAATTTTTGTTTAGTTAAATAAATTATCAAATTCGGGTAAATTTCCATTATCATTTTATCGAATTTAACTAAAATGTGAATTTAATTTATTTGCTATATCAAGACATATCTCAAAATAAAGTATTATTATTTAATATATCAATTATAGTAGATATTCCAGATTTTAAATTGTGTCTTTTTTTCATAAATTTATAAAACTTTAATTTATTTGAATTAAATGCATTACTCTCTCACTTAAAATGTAAAGATTATAATTCTTTTTTGCTTATTTCCAATAATATTATTATTGAAAATTAGTTTAAAATTTTAGAAATACATTTTTTACTTGCTACTTCAATTTCAATATATTCTTCGGAAGTAACTGTTTTATTGTATTATTTATATTAGGAAAATATGTTATAAATAATTTATTTCGATATTATAATCATTTGAATATATGTCCAATTAAATCTAGTAAGAAGATATTTAATCAATTTTATATTAACATTATTGAAATGAAAATGGTTTGATTTAAAAATCTGTTTACACGGGTATTTTTCAATATTTACATTAAATGAAACAGAATAGTGGTTATTTATTTTTGTATAATCCGAAATAGACTCCAATATTTATATTAGATAGTAATTATTTTTCATTAGTAAAAAGTAAATCAATTATATTATTATTACAAGTTGGCTTATTTATTAATTGTGAAAATGATTTTTATAATCGAATTGTAAATCCATAATGTTTATGGTAACTAGGAAATGTATATTCTTTCCAATTAAAATTTGGTAAATTAAAATCTCAGTATAATTATAGGAGAATTAGAATTTTGTTGGGATATATCAAATAATTTACATATCTGTTCATGATATATTGCATTACAATTTGGAGGTCGACAAACACATATAATATTTGGATTTTTGAATTAATTTTTAAATGTATATATTGAACATCTATGTGTGAAATAAAATTTCTTACAGGAAATAAACTAGATTTACAAAATATCGCAACAACTCATCTATGAATTAATGTATCGTATCTAAATAGTATATCATTTTTTCCACCGATTAAATATAGAGAATTTCTATCATCTACTGTTAATAATGTTTCAACTAAATATATAATGTCATATTTATTAGATGAAAGTCAAAATTCCAAAAAATTCAATTTATTTCAAATATTACGAGCATTAGCATAATATATATATTTAAATTGTTATTTTTAATATTTCCACCTTTATCGCCGGTTAGTCATCTAGAACCTGTAGTTTTATTTTTATTTGATTAAAAATTAAATTTGTAGAAGTAAAATATGACAATTTCCCATAAATTAAAATTGTAATTACCAATTCACAAATTACGGTCATTTTGTTATTTATAATATATCTAAACTTATAGAAATTTCTTTTAGAATTATAAATTTATTTGATAATTTTTTTTCTACATGCTGAAATAAATACCAAAATATTGAAAGAAATGTATGGCGAAATTAATTAGATTTAAAGAAATTTAATTTATTTTTATTCATAGAAATAATGTTTTAAATTAATTTGACATTATATTTGGTTACTATTATTCAGTATTGTTATTATTATATGATATTATAATATATATATACATCATTGATTTCCTAATATAAAATAATCTTCCTTTTCTACCTTATAAATTTGCATATCACATATATCTTGCTGTATTAAAATAGCAGCTATAACCTAGAAATAATTGATTAAATCACTGTGTATTATTATTTATGGCATTATCTAATTATATTTATTATTTTATATTTCAATAATTAAAATACTTTCGCCAGAAAAGCATGCCTATAATTGACGTCGTTAAATTCCTTCAAATATGCAATGTGATTCCATTATGATTCCAAAAATATATGTAGTTATATGATATGTTAAAATGTATATATAATTCTCTTCTATAACTAATATATCATTATTATTAGATTTAGTATCATATTTTGTTTTAATAACCTACTAATTTTAGAGTTAGAGTTTTATTGAACAATTACCATTATAATTCTGGTAATCCTTAAACGAATAAAAATTAGACATAATAAAACTACAAATAACTAAAAATAGATAACAAATGTTAAGAAATTCAAATAAATGACAATTCAAAATAAATAATAATATATGTATATATTATCAAAGTTACAAATATTTATAAAGTATTCAAGTTAATTATTGAATATGTTAATACGTTAATACCTACTTCATGTTACTTATTTTATATAATACATATTAGTTTTTTTTATGTAAATATACAGAAGCATAATCATAGTATATAATATGAATAAAAAGAAGATTAATGTAAAACTATGAGTACAGATAACATTTATTAAAATTTTAAAATTTTAAATTAAATTGATGTATAAAATAATATTCGAAAAAAAATTTACAATGTCAAAATATAATTATTGCTGACATATTATTGCTGAATAGGGACATATATACTAATTTACTTTTATCAATATTGAATTCATTCCAAAATATTAGTACATATGACATTAAGAATTATTTATATATGTATATATATATATATATATATATCAGTGTTCATTCTGGGTTTCTGAGCAGTTACAAAAAAAAAATTATTATAGGGCATTTAAATATATTTTACTAAGTAAAATGTAGGATGACATATATTGGTAATTTCGCCACCTATATAAATTCATTTATGAATAATGATATATTAGATGGACACTTATACCCTGAGGCAATTTAAACCTGTAACAATTATTACTTACAAAAACTACGTAGGAGGCTTGAATTAGAGATGTAAATAAATAGAAAATAAGTATTCGATTTGATTACTTATTATTCGTTTAAAATTAAATGATTTACAAATTGTAATTATAATACATTGATATCAAATAATTCTTTTTATATTCAATCTCTCAACATTTGATTCATGAAATATTCAGATATTAAAAATGTGATCGTCGAGTATTTATAATATTGAAAATTATGTTGTCGATATGTTATAATATTGAAAAGTAGGTAGTCGAGATCTTATAATATTGAAAATTATGTTGTCGATATATTATGATATTGAAAATTAGGTAGTCGAGAAGTTATATTTTTGAAAATTAGGTGTTCGAGTAGTTTGATATATAAGTAATGTGGTTCTCGATAAGTTATAATATTATGATTATTGTAATATCATATATATAATTATATATTTATTATAGTAATGTTACAGTAAATCTTTCAAATTTATATATACACTTATTTTTTTATATATAAATGTATTGGTAA
Organism: Osedax fenrisi; assembly: GCA_964019155.1. Lineage (NCBI taxonomy): Eukaryota > Metazoa > Annelida > Polychaeta > Sabellida > Siboglinidae > Osedax > Osedax fenrisi. The sequence goes on along the minus strand of OZ025241.1, from coordinate 25,499,594 downwards.
TTTTACTAATCAATGGAATAGTATATTTATAATTTAAACCTTCATATTATTATAATGATTATTATAATGATATATTTCGCGAGAAATACCTGTATATACAGTATATACTATTATGTCTGTATTACGTATACAGGATTAGTTATTCGTATCATTAAAGACTATAGTACATGTAAATATATTTAGGAATATATAAATAAATAAGTTGCTATATATAAAAAACTATATAATACAAATTATAAGATACTAAATATATAATATATATAGTTATTATATTCATTAATTATATGTTATATATATATATATATATATATATATTTATAAAATTAACTATATATAATATATCATACTAATAAATACTTAAAAATACTTTAGGTAGATAAAAATATACAAAAATACCTATATCTATATTAATATTATTAGATTATACTGGTACACATTATTATATATAATTTATATAAGATACTTTAATGTCATAATATAAAGAATTGATTAGAATGTATATTATAATTTTACTGATTATTAAAATGTAATAATTTGAAAAAACTATAATATGAATTATATTATATAATTTAGTAAGCTTTCCAGTAATACCAATTTTATCATAATAAAATCAATATAAAATATGTCATGCTCATGTATCAACATGCCTCACGTACTCCGTATGACGGTTGATTTTAAATTCAATATATATAATAACTAATAAGTAGTATAAATCATGATATTTATGACTTTATCTTTTAAGCATTATATATTATATATAGGAATAATAAGTATGATAATTAATATAATAATATAATATTATTAAATATTAAATATTAATGTAATAATAATTTTAAATTCAATAATTAAATTATAATAATTTAAATGTATACCGTTTAATTATTATGAATATAAAAAATAGATAATTTATTAATAATATTGGTGATTAAATAATTATATAATAATAATATATTATAATTATAATATTCATTCTTTTGATATTTTCATGGTTTTTAATATATTTAATATCACGTTTTAAAATAGGATTTTGAATAAATATATTAAAATTACTAATTTTAAATAAAAAAATTACATGATTTACATATATTGGGAGAAAAATAATTGGAATAAAAATAATTATTGAATTAATTTTCATTATAAATATAAATTGGTAGCAAATTCACTACCCAATATTTAAAGTTTGCTACCCAATTTTCATTTTGGGTAGTGAATTTGCTACCCAATCTAAAAATAGATTATTCTAAATATAGTTCAATGTTTATTATCATATTTAATATTTAATTTGTATGGTTTGTATCTAAATTGATTGTTTATATTAAATATCAAACGGATATAACAAAGGGCAAATAGTATATATTCGCCATTATTTGAATAATATTAAAATAATATTAAACATTTAATCGTCATTTTATAAATATTCATTGGAAAATTTACATTTAGTAAATAATATATTCATGTAATTAAATATATAATACTTTTAATTCATGATAAATATTATATTAATAAGAACTTAATAATTAGACTTTATCCAAATAATCATATATTTAGGGCAGCTACCCACAATATTAGGATACTTCCCAATGTGGGTAGCTGGGTAGCTATAGAATAAACACTGATATATATATATATATATATATAATTTAGTATGTATACACTAATTATGTTATTATTATAATCGTGTGACTTTTCTGATTAAGATTAAAACTTATTTCAGATCAAGTATACAAAATCAGCTCTTATCGTATAACGTTTATTCACCATTTCACAAATAGTTTTAATTTTGTTGCGATAAGAAGGGATTTGTTGTAGGATAATGCGAGGACATTGTTTTATTGATATATAATATTAACTTCATTATCCAATCTTAAAAATGTTGCTGTTTAATTTCTTTAATTTTAATGATTTCTATATCGTCGATTATTCCAGGAAAACATTGTTGATATGTACTTTAACATTGCATAATAGTAAGTTTATTCGTGCAAGTTAAATAATGTGTAAAACGTAATCAGTTAATTATGATCGATGAAACAAAAATTGAGAAATCTCTCGATAAATGTTCTCTCGTTAATTTGTACACGTAATATACAAAATTACGTAATTCTAACCAACACAATTTAAATTATTGAATTATAAATTTTAATTAATATGAAATATATCATTATATAACTACAATTAATATGAATAATATGGTTTTATTTAGAGTAATTTGTATGTTAGTTACAATTTGTTTATATTTAATATTCAAAGTTTCCCTAGGCGAATACATGGTAATTTATATACAAATATAACGATGCTAACCTTATATAATATACACCAACATAATTATTATTATAAATATAATATCATATTATTTAAATTAAACAATATAATTATAATAGTTAACATTCAGTAAAGGATGTGTATACAAATTTAATTGGTATAAAATTAAACTGTACACTATATTTGGTATTAATAACGATTTAACGAATACTACTTTTACAACAAGTTCAAAAAGAAGTATAGGTTTGTTTCTATTAAAAAGTATAATCAATATATTAATATAATTAATTTATTACATATAAATTTATGATCTAATTTCCATAGAAAAGGTACAGTATAGTTTTTGCGATTCACAAATAAAGAATTTGTGTAATATTGGATTTAATGTATTAAATTATATTGTTAACTGTTAGATGTGTAATATATTATATAATAAATAGTAACATGCACTACTACTACTACTACTACTACTACTACTACTACTACTACTACTACTAATACTACTACTACTACTACTACTACTACTACTACTACTACTACTACTACTACTACTACTACTACTACTACTACTACTACTACTACTACTACTACTACTACTACTACTACTACTACTACTACTACTACTACTACTACTACTACTACTACTACTACTACTACTACTACTACTACTACTACTACTACTACTACTACTACTACTACTACTACTACTACTACTACTACTACTACTACTACTACTACTACTACTACTATTAAAATATTATTTAATACTGTATATTAATATGTATTTTGTAACTATAGTTAAAAAAGAACAACAATATGCTATTTCTAATGACGAAAATAATAAGTTTACGTTATATATATATATATATATATATATATATATGTAAAACTACTATTATATTATCAAATCATATATTATATATATATATATATATATATTACAAGTAGATATATAATAATATTATCTATAATAATTATATTAATACATTTTTTTAAATATGAATCTTACCTTAAAAATGTACTCAAAAAGGGACTAAAAACTCATATTTTAACTTGATTTGGATATATAATATCAAATCTTTAAATTATATATATATATATATATCCATTTTGAGTATAATAGAACATTTTTATACTTTAACTACAACCTAAATTAATGTAATTATAAATTAAAATAAATAAAGAAATTATTAATTTCTAGTTTTAGAAATTGCCTTTGGATAAATTTGATACTTACATATTTTTAAATCCTAATATGATGATGATGATAGTCGGTTTATTAGGCACTAAATTAGGGTAATGTTAAACTATTCTCTCGTGCGGGAAGAAAATAATAAAAAGATAATAATAATATGACAACAATTTAATAATAATATACATTGAATATAACACATACCAAATAATAAGTGATATAGCAACATATAACCTACGTATTCGAGATCATTCCTCTAATTCATCATACCAACACATATATTCATGGTTCATATTTAACAAACGATCTGCTTATCGCATACTATATATTGTGCATTCCTCATTATACTTTTCAAATTGCCCCTCCTATATTTATGATTCTCTAGTACAAAGATCTTCCTTCACATCACTTAGAAAAAATGCATCTCATCTTCTATCTACCCCTATTCTCCATCCCTCAAAAATGAATAATCGGGCACTGATTTATATTGGTCCTAAGCTATGGAATTAACTCCCGCCCTTAAGGGTATAATATATATATATATATTAGATCCATAAAATCGCATAAAACATTCATGAAATATATACAACAATTGATCTCAGGTAGGAACCTGAAATACTAATATTGGTTTTCATTATTATATTATTTATTAATGTCCGTACGGCTTATTCTATTTTATTTTATTATTATTAATGGTATTTATTGTTTACCTACTTTTATTATTTGTATTCTATATATACACTTTTGAGAAATCATTTATGATTTATTTATGTGTCTAAATAAACATGCAATCAATATAGAGGAGTGTTATATATAACACGCATATATGCTACTAATATGATAATCATAGTTTTTAAATATTTTAGTAAGTATTCATAAAGTGAATGACATTATTAAATTATAATTATACTTATATAATATTATTAGCAATATATAAAGAATTATATGTACCTATTTTATTTTAGATACGAAGCTGAAAATAGATGTGCAAATTGTTTAAGTTATCGCGAATTAAAATGGGTACCTTCTGATTGCGAATTAGGTTTATATATATATATATATATAGTAATAATAAGGAATAGTTATTTTGTAATATTTAATCATAATAAATTGTAGTTAAATTTATATTTAGGTATATATATATTATTTCAGCGTTATAATAATCATAAAATAATATATCACACATAAATACATACATATATAACATTATTTATTTAATTATTTTAATTTTAATCTATATAGAAATATTCATATAATATATATTGATATATTATATATAATATAGATCTATTGATATACAGTCAAAGCTCGATAACTCAACATTGACGAGACGGAGTTTTCATGTTGAGTTAGCGAGTATGTTGAGTTATCGGATGTATAAATTAATGACTTAATTAATGTTTTGTTCACATAAATGCATTCAAAATAGTACTCGTATGATAATATAATAATTGTAATTGTATTTTTACTTTATATATTTATATCCATATATTATTAAATAAAACCATGTTGAAAAATGCATATTGAATTATATTTGTTGAGCAATGTAGTTTTATTATATGTAAAAGATACGAATCCAACAACATATGTTTGTGATATTTTTATTTTTCATAAATATTGAGTTATCGGATGTATATTTACATGTAATATATAGGCTAGGATTATAAAACGATGTTGAGTTATATGTATGTTGAGTTATATTTGTTGAGTAATAGGGTTTTTGTTAACATGTAAAAGATACAAATCCAACCAAATATTTTTTGAATGTTGAGTTATCGGCAATGTTGAGTTATCGGCATGTTGAGTTACCAAGCTTCTACTGTATTCATATAATCATATATTGGGATTAACTAATAATACATATTATTGTTATTATATAGAATTATAAACAATATTAACATCATTATTGTAATGACATATATTTATAAGTATTTGTTATAAATTTAATTATATAATAATATTTTATCTTCAGATGAATATTAAATATTCTATAATTTGTAATTAATAAATTAGTTTACATATGTTCATCCATTTATTAGATATTAACGGTAACATTTATTACTTTGAGGTATTGCAATAGAGTTTTAAATATGGATATAATCTAGCATATTTTTTAAGAATACTAATTAAGTTTTTGGCTCATTCTGAATTGTTTATCAAAATATTTAAATTAAAATATTATAAATTCCATTAAAATAAATGTATTGATAAATATTCATATTGGATACAGGAACTACAGATATATTTATATTATAGCTTTTATGCAAATTGATATACAAATTGTATTAAATAGGTATATATGTAACTTTATTGTTTGAAATAAAAGAATACTTAATACTTTATATAATATCATTATAATGTTCCTTATTATTAGTTAATGAGATATAATTATTTGATAAAATTTAAAAACAAACATTGTAAACATTGTATTATTTTATTAAATTGATAATATTGGTTTTATTTATAATAATTTTATTAATATAAAATGCATGATTTTTAGTATTGCTATAATACTAATTAATAGTGATATAATATGTATTTGCTAATAAATTTGTATAATTATTATTATATGATATATTATAAATAATATTTATATATATATATATATATATATATATATAAGTTATAATAGTTTACAAATTAAAAAATGTAATATAGAAATTAGAAATGTAAATAAAATATATAAATTATATATTTATAGTTTACATTAATTAATTATAGAAAGTATATTTTAGATTTTATATACTTTATTTATGTATTTATCTATTTTATTTAATTAAAAATGTCATTGGATGTTATTAAAACTTAAATTGAATTATAAATTTAAATAAAAATGTAAGATATTTAATAATATAAATAAATTAAAATTATTAAATAAATATATATTTTTACCTAAAATTTAAATATGAAAATCCTACATTTAAATATAAAATAATATAAAATTGTACATTCATATTACTTTAATATTATATATATATTTATTTAATATAAATTATAATCATTTCTATTAATACATTAATATTAAATTAAATTTTACAGAAATATTAGATTTTAAATTTGAATATGTATATTGTGACTCGAAATGCTTTACTATTGTTGGAATATTGAATACAACGGTATTACGATTATTATATATATATATATATATATACATATATATATTTAAATGATTAAATATTACAATTTCTTTAATTATATTGTATTATAATTAGTTATATACTTTTTTTTAAGTTGTGTATGTAATTTATGGTAAAATAAATATTGTAAATATATTTCCTCGTATGAATAATTCACTAAATCCTTCTATATATCGATACGCATTATTAAGTTTAATCTAAAGCGAATGGTTATTCTTAATATTAATGTTGATGATTATAATATATATATCTTGGAGTTATTTTAGATAATAATTTAAATTTTAAAGAACACATAAGAAAAATACAATTGAAATTATAACATGTTATATATATATTACGAAAGCTGAGCTATTTACCAATATATATTTTAAAGCTGCTTTACAATTCTTTGTTTTTGCCACATATTATGTATTGTTTAGAAATTTGAGGAAATAATTTTAATTATAACATTCAATGTATTTCAACTCTACAAAAAAAGGCTGTCCGAATTGTAAATAAAAATATCTTTAAAATTGTCAATAATATATTTATTTTGACTAATACTAACAATTTATTTTTATGTTCTAATATATTAAAATTTAAAGATTTAATAACTCATAAAAATATGTTATTCATGCACAATGTACATTTAAAGAAATGCCCAAGCAGAATATCATTATTATTTCCAATATATAACAATGTATACAAAAATACTTTTCATAATTTCAAATTACCTTATATAAAAGCAAGCCGTCATCACAAATCATTATCATTTAAAGGCCCTAAATCATGGAATAATTTATGTCTAGATAAATTATTATTCACAAAAATTTATATAAAAAACTTTAAAAAAATATTAAAAAAACATCTTTTATCAAAATATGAAAATCAATTAAACAATTTATAATCAAATTTATTTTTGTTACTGGTATTATTTAATAAACCTTCATCATGCTTTATTATTTTTTATTTTTTTTCATTTATATTGTTTAGCTATTCTATTCCTTTTATAGTTCGGCATTCAGAATTCAAATCGTTTCTGTGATTTTTTTTATATAACTTCACATCATTTATTTTTACAAGTGACTTATTGATACATATTGTTTATTCTTTACATAATATATTTTTAAATTGACTTATTAATACATATTTTTATTCTTTACATCTTATAAATAAATATATTTATTTATATTTACAATTTTTTACTCACGAGAATCTAACTTATCTAGAATATAATGCTTTTGGAAGTTCAAATACATTTGTTTATTAACTTCTCCATTATTTCATGCTTTACAACATGAAATAATAAATCCGATTATTTATTTATTTATATACAGGAAATTATGTATATTTTATAGAAAATTAATGAAATATTTGGTAAAATATGTGTATTTGAATGAAATTAAGAAATTGTATAAATAATAATATATGTATTAATAAATAAGTATATATATATTACTTAATTTACTTTACTTTAGTCGAGTTATAATTCTACAAGATATTGCAGTTGCCCTCCATCCTTCTCTATCAATCAATGTTCTTAGTTTGTCTTCCTCACAGTCGCAGTCACTCTTTAATATATCTATATATGTATTGTGTTGTCTCCCTCTATTTCGTATACCATTCTTTGGTTTCTATAAAACTAATTTGTATGCTAATTCGTCGGTGTGCCTTATGCTGTGACCTACTAGTCTTAATCTTCTTAGTTTTACCACCTCAGTGATCATTGGCATTCTCCTATATATATATATATATAGATAGATAGATAATAGTTTATTGATTAGAATCAAAACGATGGATAACAATAAATAATAATGACAGAAATATATAAATAATAGTTAGAAAATATAAATAAGTTGTGATTTACACACACCGAAAGTAAATAAAATAATAATAAAGCAATATTTGGGATTTTGATCAAACGTGCTGAACACATCATCAAATAACTAGGGAAGAGGTATCGGGTTGGTCAGGCCCATATAGGATTATATGCCCATAAATCCTGAGGGATGGACGGTCCCTGCATTTTGGTTTTTTGACATCTCTCCACACCTAGAATATCAAATGAGTATACAGCTTGTAAGATCAAATACCCAAATAAAGTACAAAACGAAAACGAAAACTAAAAAAACAATAAAATTATAAAAATAACGACATTACATTTAAGCATGTTGAGAATAAAAATTTCCATTAATATTAATAGTATCTATATTTGTAATAAATATGCTTAAAGATTTAGATGAAGCCACAGAACGAGGAAGTGAATTCCAAGCGGTACTCACTCTGTTGCTGAATGAATTTATAGTTGATTTATTAATACATTTGTCTTTGCGTATTTTAATTAGAGGTCCACGATTACTTGTTGAATAAGTTGTGAATACCGATGATTTATTAATATCCACGAGATTGTTCAGTATCTTGAAAGCCAGAATCAGGTCAGCTCCTAATCTGCGGTGGGATAAATTCATTAAATTGAGAAAACACAATCTAGTATCATAAGTTGATTTAATAAAGTTACATCTGAAGTAAATTCGCTTAGTAAATTTATGTTGAACTTTTTCAATAAGTTTTTTTAGGCCGCTAAAGTCATTGCCTGGATTCCAAATGGAAGAACCATATTCGAGTAATGGCCGTATATAGGTTGTATAGGCTTTGACTAGATAATATGAATTATTTGTAGTAAAACATCTAAAAATGATATTAGAGATCACATAGGCTTTGCTACATATGTTATTAATGTGAATATTGAATTTAATATTATCATCAAATATTATCAAAAATATATATCATAATATGAACATTTTATTTAATAAAATCGTATAATGTTTACATAACGCTTATTACATCTATGGCAATGTATAACATTTATAATTTAATTTATATTATTTATATAGATGACAATTTTTAGAAATCTTGAAAATAAAATTAAAATTCATAACTCATTTATTAGATAAATAATGATAATAATATTCTGAATTTTGTAACCATGGTAGATATTAATGTTCAGAATACAATTAAAAATAAATTTATAATTGACATAATCTGATAATATATTCATAATAATGAATTACTTATACCCAGTTACTACTAATATATTACATAAAATCCTCATATACATTAATTATGTTATTTATATTGATTGTAATAACAGGTAGTATCGGTTCCTCTCATAAATAGACGAATTTATATTGTAATTATCCTATATCTAAATGATATTACTTCATTTCTCGCTGAATACTTATTATTCCATCATTTTTTATTACACATTTATTATTCTTGATATATTTATCATGTATCATTTATACTTCATCAATATTTATTAAATATCTACTAATAGTTCCTGATGATATTCAACATTTATAATTAGGTAAACCGATGTATCATAACAAAAGTTATGGATATTCTTTCATGATATATTTTGCGTATAATTGCTTATTATAAATTGTCTACTCATAATTAATCATCTAGAAATACGTATAACGAAACTGAATTATATAATTTACATACACGATTATCATATAAATTATGATTAATTTAATTTTATAACTTTTCCTCAAATTAAAAGTCTAATTAATGTATTACTAAATTATATTCATGCATTTTCATTTCAATTATTAATTTATCAAAATATGATATATTACTATAACTAGATTATCATTGTTTAATATCATTTCTTTTGTCTTTGATTCTAGAAAAAATTGTATTTTACTATATCGGTATTTAAATAAACTATTTAATTAGAATATACATAACTCATTTTCAGGTGTATATTTCCAGAGGATGCTATATAACAAATACGATAAGTATGGCTATGTCAGAATCAAACTTAAAACGTTACAAGTATGTTATAGAACAATATGAATCAGATAATATTCCAGTTAAAGGGTGTATTGATAGTGGAGGTAAGTAATACTATACACACACATATATATACACATATACAAACATATATATCGCAATTTATTTTAAAAAAATAAAAAATATTGATAAATATTAAAAAATATTAAAACAAATTATAGATAGGTATTAAAATATAGCATCGCAACTTTGCTCGATGTTTTAATTATCCTATCTAATATATCTAATATTATAAATATATGTATTACTAAAAAACAAATTTAGAAAAATATTAAAATAAAATAAAAATATATATAAAAAAAGGAATAATATTATTATTTCAAATTTTATTTTCCATAATCAGATTCAATCACATTTATCGAGAATCTGATATTTAAACTTAGTTTTCGTGATAAAATATTCAAAATGAACTTACCCAAAACCAATTTACTGGTATATCGATAATACTATCTAGTAACAGTTCAACCAGTAATCGAGTTACTCTATACATGTACATAGACATATTGGGTATTTCCCTTTATATATATATATATATATATATAATTACTTATATGTAAGTATATAAATAAAATTATATATTTATAAATTTTATAATTATGTATAGATATATAATAATAAATAAGTACTTTACTTTTATAAATATATAAAAGAATTAAATAATAATTTGTTTTATATAGAACATTGCTTAGTTATTCATTTATATATATATATATATATATATATATATATATATATAATATTGAATTTATCCCGGCTCTGTAATTTTTCGGTATTGAATTTGTAATATAAATATATAGAGGGACCCGTCATTTCATCATTATACATTTTGTTATTTATGATATGTATACTATTAATATTTCTACTGTTTTTTAAAAGAGATATGCTTTGTACATTCTTCAAATGAACTTAATTATCAAGATAATAGAAATATATATCATATAAAAAAAGGCAAGTTAATTTATATATTGATATTATATATGTATATATGTGTATATATATATATATATATATATATATATATATATATATATATAAATGTTATCAATTATTCATAATTCACAGTTTATAAGCTATTTGTATTATTTTTAATATAGAAATTTATTTTCCCATATGAACAAGATAATATTATATATATATATATATATATATATATATATATATATATATAACTAATATCTATTAATAACAGATGCTAATTATGAAATATTGAAATACATCTGGATGAATAATATTGAAAATTCAATCAACAATAGTATAGAGGTTAACTATTATTACATTCATTTATATTTAAGATAGATGTATGTATATAAATATATATATATAACAAATATATTACTGAATCTCAATGTGTTACTATAATATACTTAATACCTATTGAAGTTATAGTGTATAAGGTTACATATATATTCGATAATTTATTTTGTAATACTATGGCTATAATAATATATATTGACGTTATATATCTTTGTATAATAATAATTTAATACATTATTAAGTATATACATATTTCCTATATCACTACTATATACTTAATATCTTAATTATATCTTAAATCAATGTCCTGGTAATATCGATAATACTATCTAATAATTATACTATCTAGTAACAGTTCAACTAATAATCGAGTTACTCTATACTTGTAAATAGACATATTAGATTAAATATACTTTATATATATATATATAAATATATATATATATATAACTGTGTGGCTAAGTTGTTTAAGGATTCAGATACACAAGATGTATGAAATGGGTTCAAGCCCCGTCCGGACTATTAATGTAGGTATTAAATATTGATTTATGGATTATAGATATTATAAATATTTACACCTGAGCAAGAAGGTAGCCATATACGAGAATATTGAAGATATGTTGTAGTATAGTGATCCAGTCGTGTTGTGCAGTAAGTAGTACTTATTGAGGAATAATCTGATTTAGTAGATAATTATCTATAGCAGAAATATATTCAATTGAAAGAATAGTAGTCAAGTCGATATAGTATAATAGTATAGAATAATAGTATAAAGTATAATATAATTTTTATAGTTTTTGTAAGGTTTCTGGAAAATGAGGTCCGCATTTTTTTATTTCTGAAGATATTAAATTTGAAGAATTTTTTAATTAATTATATGTGATTCCTAAACGACATTGTGTCATAAAATATAATGCCCGGTTTTTTATAAGAATGTGACAAAGTTTTTTTGACTTAAGTGGGGTGAAAATTTCCAGAGTTTAGTGAGTTCGTGATAATATCCAAAATAATAAGAGAAAATAATTTTGAAAGTTTGCGATTTTATGAGATAGGTAGGGGATCAGTGTGGATCTACTATGGTATTTCTTGAGTTATTTATGTAGTTTTTTATATAGGGAAATGATAGTGAATATATTTAATAAGTAAATATGATATGCAGGTGGGGTATACATAAGATATAAAGTGATGGAGTATATATGGAGTAGAAGCGCGATAATATCATTAATCGTTGCAAAATTATTTTAAAGAATTTTCCAAAAATAGAGCATAGTTGGTAAAATGAGGAGGATTTTTTCATCTGGAAGAGATACAATTTTATTTACCATTTTAAATAATTTGTGAAGATCAGAGGAGATCAATGCTATATATTTATTATAATTACATATATTTTAAATGAGATATAGTAGATTTGTAATTTAGTCTAGATATTGATAGAGATAATTTTGTTTCAGTATAAGGCTTTTTATATATTGTTTTTCATATTTGACAACATCTCTTATTTATGTAAAGTTCGTGACTATGTAGTTATAATTTTTATATAAGCATGGTATTCAGTAATATAATAATATATTCAATATATATAATTAATAACAAAAGAGCGTTAAGTAATTATATAATATTAATAATTATATAATATTAAGAATCAACATTTATATTTGTATAATTATTTAAAAATTAAATATATTATAATAAATTCTATTTTTATAACCATAACTTAGTTTATATTAAATATTATATATAATAATCAAATATAAATGATTGTTATAATTAATTGATAAGTAATCTTAGTTAAATAGTTTTGTATCTAATATTAATTGATAATTAAAAAGATAACATAATAAAAATATTCATGTAATATCCTATAGATTAAATTGTAAATTTAACTTATTTTATAATAAATTATTAATTTCTAAAGAATTCTAAATATTACAAAATAATCTGATGTTTAAATATATTGAATAATTTAATATAATTTTTTTTTTAAATACTATTATAAAATTCCTATTATAATTTTAAACTTATAAATCGTGTGATAATTTTTCATTTTATTTTTTTTAAATTATATATATATATATAAATACGATATAATTTGTAGATAAGTATGGTTAAAAAAGAGATGCTATGTTAGTATTTATATATATATACACATATATATATATATATATATATATATATATATATATATATATATATACATATACAGTTAGTCTATATGTTAATGATAGTTATATGATATGTTATATGATTTCCAAATAGTACAAAAAAAAGATGTCGATTATTTTGAAATATACTATAGTGTATTATAATATATACTATATTATATATAATATAAAATCATACTATATATTACAGTTTTAGTAGTTGTAGATGCTAACAAATGAATGCCATTATATTACTATGAGGACATAGCAATTTTACATTAAACAGGAATAATAATCAAAATATTTATATATATATATATATAGATTTTTAAATATATAAATAGGTATTTATAATATTTGTATGATATTTATAAATTATTTCTTATCTATTTATCGATAAAGATTTTATAAAAGTAAATTTCTTAATACTGATTTATAAATTATTTGAAAATAAAATATTGTTAGTAATATGCTATATGTATTTATTTATTTATTTCAATTAAAAATAATTCCAATTAAATATTTAAAAAATGTGATTTTCATTCTATTTCAATCTATTTTATAATTGTTAAGACTACAATAAAGATTATTATATATATAGATCTGAATAATTAGTATTCATACTTGTCTCTTTATTAATAATAAAATAATAAGATAAGTTATCGTCTGTTTTTATATTTCATACATTTTTAATAATTTATTTGTAAATATTTAGAATAAAAGTACTCAGAATAATTTTGTTGACCAATTTCACTAATTAAAATCATTTAATAATTTGTTTATTTAATTTATGTTTTCAGATAATTTATAATATATATAATCACACAATATTTGTATTTATTTTAATTTAATTAATAGTAAAATTTAAAATATATAATATTATAGTTTTTTTTTCAAAAATAATAATAATAATATATTATTTAAACATAATTTATATTAAATATTTTCTTTCATAATCTTTAAAAATTGCAATTATTATAGATCTATATAGTATATAATTGTATTCAAATAAAATAAAATAAATAAATCAAAGATAATTTAATACACTTTTTGTAGACCACATTTTTTCCTATTAAATACATGTACAAATCTATATATAGAACAGATCTCGCAACTAACCTTATTATTAAGATATTTAATTAATTATGGCTTTATTATTAGTTACATTTTCAGATTTATGATATTTCTTTTAAGAACATAACTTAATATAAATTTCAATTTAATTAGAGAATAACAGTCAATACATAACTATTTTAGTAACATTAATGAAACAACATCATATTTTATATTTAATTTAATAATGTACCTATTTGTTAGAATTATTATAAAATATATATATATATATATACCTATATATTGATTATTAGCTAAGTATCGTTTAAGTAAATATGTATTATTCTAGTATTTAAGAATATGTATTATTCTAACTTATACAATAGTATATATTATATTTATATATTCATTACCATCATAAATGTAATAAATAATGTATTATAAGTTATATCCTTATAATAATATAATATTCATATTTATATTATTTATTTATTCTAGACACATATACATAATACTAGATGTATATAGATATATATATATAGATATATAGATATATATATATATATATATATATATATATATATAATAATAATAATATTTATTTATTGAAATCTCTTATATATATTGAATACAATACAAATAGCGGATACAAATGGACCCCTCAAGAAGTCATAGACTTGTACATGTTATAAATAACTGTGAGAGGCCCCGGACAATACAATACAAATAGTAACATTTTTTTTCTTGTGTTTTGATTTATTGTTTATTAAGTTCTTTATAAACACAAGAGAAATTCAAGAACTGCCTGGAGTCGAACCCGGGACCTCTGGCTTACTAGCTTTTGGTTGTCCCACTGAGCCATCGACCCCAGACTATATATATATATATATATATAATATATATTATATATATATATATATATATATTTTTATCTACAATCATATATTTGCAGTAAAACAACAAATAAGAGGTTAACATTAATTATTTTAAATAATTTTATAAAATAAGTTTATATATTCTTTGTTCATATTAAATATATCATGTGTCTTTCATTCATATTACATAATACATGTAGGTTGTATTGGACAACACGTATATAGTACATAGCAAGCATAGTATTATATATAATCCACAAACTTCTTCATCACTGACCTGAAAATGTATCATTTTTAATTTCTATTCCTATTAATAATAATAATCTCCCTTATAATATATAATATCAACACAAATAGTCTCCATTATATAACATGTATGATATATACATATCAATGTACTTTATCTATGTAATATCATACCATATATTGTACGCTTACTAAATATATTCATATTTGTTAATAATATAAAATATATATATTTATCACTACATACCCATGCTTATTATTTATTTGTAATATGTATTACTAGATTTTATTTTTTCTTTTTTTTAAATCAAATTTTACTATCCTATTTATTTTTTATATTTATGTTTACTTTTTTTTTGGAATTATGTATAATTATATTATATGAAATAACTAATTTATACTAAAACTTATTACAAGAAATATAGTCATAAGAACATTATCTCTAAGATATATATATATATATATATATATATACTAGTTAGATATATAGGAATTATAATATATTGGCATAAATGTATCTATTTAGCATAAAAACTTAGTTTACTTTATACATAATAGTATTTAATTATTTGATGCTCGAATACTGAATTTAAGTATATATTTAATATATATTCATATTTAAATCAAAGAAGTGTCATAAATAATGCGGTATACCCTGCCATATTTTTTAACTGGAGCAAATTTGAAAATGTATTTATATGGTCGTTCTAATAAAAAATCAACAACGTTTTGATTATAAATACCATAATGATTAATGATAACAGGTGTATAAGTGCACACAGGTAGGCGATATATTATCTTATATAGATGTTTATATTCATATATATTTTGTTTTGTAGCAGACGGAATTATATATATATATATATATATATATATATATATAATATAGTATATATTATACACACACATTTGATATCGGTATTGTTAATGTAAAGTTAAAAATGTATTACGTGATACTTGTAATTTACTAAACGTAGGTTAGGATAATGAATCTGTATGTTTTGTATACATAGATCATAGTATAACCTGTATGTTAACCGTATGTTAGTATAGTTGTTAAGTTTTTAGTATATATATATGGCCTATGTTGATCAAGTATTGAATATGATATAGTGGACCACCGTCATTGTTATCAGTAGTAGTCTAATATAATATAGTAGCCTATTGTTTTTAGTTTCAAAGGTTAGTTATATAGTTTATATTTTGGTGGTGAAGTAAATTGTACTAGAGATAATATAATGTTAGATTAGTAGTGAAGAGACAGATAATAAAGGTAATATTAAAATACGTATTAGTAAGGAAAAGTCTAACGTTTAATCATGTTTGTATATGAGAAAGTTAATATATTTAGTGAGTATTACTTCTATACATAATCATTTCAAATTATTATATTTATTCTTAGTATGATTAGTTTTTATTGAAATAGTTTTCCGTATTGTCAGCTACTTCATTTCAGAATATTATTATATGGATATCATATATATCAGTGGTTCCTAACCTATAGGTCCTAACTAAAACTTGGGTAATTTAGATCATAACTAGTGATGTAAATGATGCTGAGCTTTTGATGCCGTGCAGAAACTTTTGGTTTTTGATGCCGAGCCGAGACTTTCATTTTCGGAACAAAAAATGAGCCAAGGCCGAACCGCGACTCTAGCTAAACGAGCCCGACCGAATCGAGAATTTAGCCAAACGAGCCCAAAAAGATCCGAGACTTTAGTAAAACGAGCCGAGTCTTTATTTAAACGATCCCGAGCCGAGATAAGACACTTACAAAACATAATCGAGACGAAATGATGCTTTGTAGAAGTTACATTTTAAACATAATTTTTATATATTTATCCATATTTTTATTAATGTATCATTTTATATAGGATTATTATTATATATATTCTTTAACAGGTCATTATGATATGGGTTTTATTCTTACATCATATACAATTTAATAAATACAATATATCCATAAATATATATTATATATATATATACAATTTCATAATTTATATTAAATATTCATATTAAAATAAAACTTTCGTTTGAGAAAATAACTTTATAATAACATATTTTCTTATAATAATAGGCTTTATATATATATATATATATATATATATATATATATATATACGTTTTGCCCTATATCAATTATATAATTTAAAATAATTAATTATTAAGTTTAAATATATATATATATATATATATAATCCATAAATCAATATATTCTTTTACCCCTAGCTATATCTCTGATCTAATTAAAAAACGTACTATATTATCTTCTCTTCGTTACCAAAATGCTCCTCTACTTATCTCCCAGAACTCTAGTAAAACTTCCCTAAATTCTAGAGCTTTTAAAAATTCCGGTCCAACCCTATGGAATTCCCTCCCTCCTACCATTCGTTCTATTAGATCCCACAAAAGATTTATAAATCTTACTTCTTCTTTTCTCTCTACCCATAATCATTAAATCATCCAACTTATTATTTGTATCCGTGTTATATTAAATTTATATCATTATTAAATTGTTATTGTATTATTATTATCTTATTATTATATAACACTATACTATATCAATGCAGTCTGTAGTATATACAACTACACCATATCAATGCAGACTGTAGTATATAATAGTCCTTTATATTGTTTATTATTGTTTTTCCGTTGTATATTGAATATATATTATTATCAAATTATTATCGTATTACTATTATTTTATTATTATTTTCTTCCCGCACGAGCGAAGGGTGACAAAATACATGACCCTATTTTAGTGCTAATAAACTCAATATCATCATCATCATATATATATATATATATATATATATATATATATATGGCTCAGTGGCTAAGGCGTCAGACACACAAGCAGTAGGACACGGGTTCGACCCTCGTCCGGACCATTAATTAATTTTATAAAATGGGTCTTAAAATATTATTTAGAAGTGATCTTATATAATTGTGTATAAATAAATGATCGGCTCTCGTTAAAACCATGGATGCCTTAACATGAGAGCGGCTTCGAAGGGACATTAGAGCCATATAAGGTTATAAGTGAAAACTTCATCTAAGTTCCTGGATGGGATGAAAGGACTCCACCAAATAAAAATAACAATAACAATATAATCACACATATATATATATATATATAGTGCCTGGGTGGCTCAGTGGCTAAGGCGTCAGACATACAAGCAGTAGGAAACGGGTTCGACCCTCGTCCGGACCATTAATTAATTTTATAAAATGGGTCTTAAAATATTATTTAGAAGTGATCTTATATAATTGTGTATACATAAATGATCGGCTCTCGTTAAAACCATTGATGCCTTAACATGAGAGCGGCTTCGAAGGGACATTAGAGCCATATATGGTTATAAGTGAAAACTTCATCTAAGTTCCTAGATGGGATGAAAGGACTCCACCAAATAAAAATAAATATAAAAATATAAAATATATATATATATATATATATATATATAAATGTGTTTATGTATACAAATATTAATGGTATGAATACACATTATTAAGATGAAATCTACAACATTACCACTGAATTTGCTGAAGGTTATTTTTTACAAATAATTGTATTTATTGTATACTTAATTATGAAGAATTCTTAATATGTTAAAATGTTAATATTATATTATTTTCATAATTACATTAATAATATGTATCTGAACATATTTAAATGTATTAGTATACATATATATATATATATATATATATATATATACATATATAAATAATATATAAAAATCTATCTATAAGCATATACAAATATTAATATATATTAATGTGAATATTTACAATAGAAGAAAACAGAGATGGCGTTATTCCTTCTGTAATACACGGTTTTATTTTTAATAATATATTATAATAGTTATTATAATTTATTTAATATCATACTATATGTTATTTTAATAATATAAGAGTACATATTCGATAATAAATGTTCCATATGTAATGTACTCATATGTAATTATTTTCAATTAATATTGAATATTAAATGTATTAGTATACATATATATATATATATATATATATATATATATATATATATATATATATATATATATATACATATATAAATAATATATAAAAATCTATCTATAAGCATATACAAATATTAATATATATTAATGTGAATATTTACAATAGAAGAAAACAGAGATAGCGTTATTCCTTCTTTAATAAACGGTTTTATTTTTAATAATTTATTATAATAGTTATTATAATTTATTTAATATCATACTATATGTTATTTTAATAATATAAGAGTACATATTCGATAATAAATGTTCCATATGTAATGTACTCATATGTAATTATTTTCAATTAATATTGAATATTAAATGTATTAGTATACATATATATATATATATATATATATATATATATATATATACATATATAAATAATATATAAAAATCTATCTATAAGCATATACAAATATTAATATATATTAATGTGAATATTTACAATAGAAGAAAATAGAGATAGCGTTATTCATTCTGTAATAAACGGTTTTATTTTTAATAATATATTATAATAGTTATTATAATTTATTTAATATCATACTATATGTTATTTTAATAATATAAGAGTACATATTCGATAATAAATGTTCTATATGTAATGTACTCATATGTAATTATTTTCAATTAATATTGAATATTACTTATATTAAAAGTATTAGTAATACTTTTAAATCACAAGTAATCGTTATATTATGAACAGTTATACAATATTATTTGGGTTATAATTATATTTATATTATTTACAAATTAAATAATTACGTTTTTATATTATACAGATATGGATTTATTAAGTGCAATAATAGGTGCATTGTTAAGTAGTGTTGTGGTAATTTTACTTTATAACATTGTATCAAAATCAGGTTAATAAAGATATAATATAAATTATTTAATGCACAAAAACACACGCACGCTTACGCATACTATGTGCCACATGCAAACAAATGTAAGGGCAATATAATACTTGTAAAACATATTAATAGGATAAATTAAATAATAACTAACATATCTATAACTAATAAATTTATATATATATATATATATATATATTTATATATATATTGATTGATTGAAAGTTTATTTTAACACTTAAAAAATCATAAATGATTTTTCAAAAGTGTATATATAGAATACAAATAATAGATTAGATAAAACAATAAATACCATTATTAATAATAAAATAAAATAGAATAAACAGTACAGAAATTAATAAATAAATAATAATGACAAATACAAATTAGTGTTACAGCCACCTGAAATAAATTTTTAAATATATTTCATGAATGTTTTATGAGATTTTATGTATCTAATATAGGGTGGGAGTGAATTCCATAGTTTTGAACCAATATAACTCAGTGCCCGAATATTAATTTTTAAGGGATGGAGAATAGGGGTAGATAGAAGATGAGTGTCCTCGGCGAAAACCACTTTGTTGAGGAATATGGAGTTATTCGCGTTTACTTAGGAGATTAGTTGACGAGAGACAACTATTTCATAAATTTTACTCACAAAACGTAGCTGAGAAATTGGGCGAGTGAGAAGTGATTCGGGATCGAGTGAAGGTTTTTAAGAAACGGAATTATTATTGCTTGTTTAAAAGTATAAGGGACAGTACCGGTATTTTGGTATATATGAGATGATGGTACAGATAGTTGGATATAGATAAACTGGGTAAAGTTAAAAAATAGATGGTGGAACAGGATCATGTATGCAGAATATTTATTATATTTACATTTATGTTACATGTTACTAATAAAATAAATTATTATAATTAGTATAATATACAAAAATACATAACATATTATTATTTTAAACTTATTATTTCCAACCATTCTTTTATAAATTTAATAATTAATACATTTCATTAACAGTTAATCAAGATGAAATACAAAGTAAAGATAATGGTTTAGTTATAAAATAAATTACTAAACAATAAATATTAATAGAACTCTTAATAATATGTACTATATTATATATATATATATATTTGTACAGAATATTCTGTAAAATATCTATCATATGACATTTATATAAATAATAATCACATTACTGCCGCCTTTTTTATTTTTTATATATAATTTATATGAATTAAATATGCATAATTTTAGTATAAATAGTGATATAGGGTATTATAGATATTATTTTAATTTTGAATTATAACACCATTATAATAGTTTACTAATATATTAACTATCAGTATTTATATGTAATCCATTACATATTTTGTAGAATACTACGAATCCAGTGAAATTTAAAATGGTATGAGTATTTATTTTATATACTATTAATTATTAAATATATATCAAATTAATTGTATATATAATATTATTAATATTATCATTAATTATTATTTACAATATATCTACAAAATAATTAAAAAAATAATTTGTTTTTAATATGTGTATGTGTATATAAGATATATATATATATATATATATATATATATATATATATATATATATATATATATATATTTATATATAATTATAAACATGATAATATAATTTAATTCATTATATATATTATGTAATAATATATTATGTAATTAATTTAATATATTACTTATTATATTTAGGTATACATAATTTATGAAAATGAGAAATTGAAAATAATAATTATTATTTTTTATTATTTAATAAATAAAATTAATAATTACTATATTACTTATTTTATATATTAGAACATATATATATATATTTATTAGTATATACTTTATTACGATATCGTACATTATAATTTAAAATATATTAGATGATATCTAAATATATAAAATGAAATATATAATAATTTGAAATCTAAAAATATCCGCATAGTAGTTTCCAATGTATTATATATAATACAATTCTGCCGATATGTTACTAAGTATTCATATATTATTATTACGCATATTTAATTGTGATATAATGCATTCTATTACTATAATATATATATATATATATATATATATATATTTATATATATATACATATATATGTTCTATTACTACTGTACACTTGATCTGAATAATGTTTAACATATATTTACATTACTACTAATAATTATGGTAATATACATGATGTTATGATATCATTAATGCATAAAAGATACAATAAGTATACCAGAATAGAAAATTGTGGTCACAACAATTAACAATCAAGAAAGTGATTCATCATTAATAATTGGTTTTTATTGATAACATTATAATCTCTCCTTCTTCTATTGTAGCCAACTTTTGTGTACTTTTTGATTCTACACTAGCATGCATACCTCATATTATTACTATCATTAAATGTGCAAATTATATTTAGTATTAAAAAAATACGAAAATCAATTACAGTATCTCTTAGTAAAACTAGTTAATTCCCTTATTCCTCATTCCTCATCAATCATCCATTACCCTCAATCTCTTCCCTAAATCGAGTTATTCTTTCATTAATCCATACATCATATAACCTAAATATGGTAGATCATTCCTCGACTTACTTATACCAACACTTAGTTACCTGGTTCTAATATAACAAACTATCTGCTTATCGCATACTGTATATTATTCATTCCTTAATATACTATGTGAACTTTCCCTCCCATATTTCTGATTTCTATTAAAAAATTCTTTCATTCCATATCTTAAAAACCATGCATCTCTATTTCTATCTACCCATATTATCCGTCCTTCAAAAATGAATACTCGGGCCCTGAGTTATATTGATCCTAAGCTATGTAATTCACTCCACCCTATATTAGATTCATAAACTCGTATACAAATAACAATACATGTATACAACAATGATCTCAGGTGGCAATCTATAATAATAATATTATTTGTCATTTTTATTTTATTTATTAATTTCCTTACGGTTTATTCAATTTTATTGTATTATTATTAATGGTATTTATTGTTTTACCTGCTTTTATTATTTGTATTCTTTATATATATATTCAATTTTGAAAAATCATTTATTATTTATTTAAGTCTTTTAATTCAATTTAGTTTAAATATATATATCATAGATGTATCATCTCAAGAAACCTGTGAAA
>OZ025241.1:25438058-25470558 GCA_964019155.1 Osedax fenrisi | reverse complement strand
AATTCTATTTATAGTATTTAGAATACCTAAATTTAATTGGGGCATGGTAATACTCGAATTATTTTTAAGAGGTAGTTTAAAAATTAACCTAATAGCAGCATGATCAATGCGTTTAATTTTCATTAAAGATTTTTTAGATAAACCAAACAATATCGAGTTACAATAGTCAACAGTCAAAAAAACAAGAGATATAACAATATACTCGGTTAAGTTTATAGATAAATATTTCCTAATAAATCTAATATTATACAAATGGAAGTTTGCTATCTTAAAAATAGAATAAATATGCTCATTTAGAGTGAATTTGTTGTCAATAGTGACGCCAAGGTAGATAATTTTAGATGAAGCCACGATGATATGATTATCTATATTAATAGATGGAAAGGAAGATACATAAGAAGGAAGATTTAATAATTGAGACTTAGTCATATTTAGGAGTAGCCTATTAGATAGAAACCACCTGTTGACTAAATTTGCACACGATGGTAGCTCATTGCAACTACTATCTATATTTGTTATGGAGTATATCATAATATCATAAGCGTAAAGATGAAATTTAAGAGTCTTAAAATTATTTATTATGTTTTCTATTGGTTGTATATAAATTGAAAAGAGCAAGGGACCTAAGACTGATCCTTGAGGAACACCGAAAAGTAGAGAGCTAGGTTTAGATATAGAATCATTTATCTTATTGCTGTAGATCTATCAGTGAAGAAAGAAGTCAACCAATTTAGAGCTAAAGATTCAATACCAAGACTAGCTAATCTAAGAGATAAAATATCAAAACTTAAAGTAGCATAAGCTGACGACAAATCTAATAGAAGACGCTAAATCTTAGAACCAGCCTCAATTGCAATAAATATATCATTTAGAATATAATTTATGGCAGTTTCAGTACTATGATTTTATCTAAACCCACTCTGATATTTGCATGACAGGTTATTAAAATTTATGAAAGTAACCAGTTATTTTGAAATAATTTGTTCAAAGATTTAGAAAATATAGATAGTTTAGATATAGGTCTATAACTAGAAAAATCCTCAACATTATAAGTATTGTTTTTAAGAATGGGAGAGATGATTCCATGCTTGAGTTCATCAGGGAATATACCAGTATTGAAAGAATTTTCAATAATAGTAGATAGTACAGGCGTAAGATGGCTAGCAATAGATTTAAAAATATCCAATGGGAGGGAATCAAGGGGAGATGAAGATTTGGCAGTATAAATTAAGTTGAATATATCAGGTTTAGGAGGAGTAATGAATTTATTGAGGTATATACCGTTAGGTGTATAAAGGTTAGAATAATTGTTAGTATGATCAACTTGTGGTAATAAAGAAAGTTTACTAGATATTTAATTATAAATTTGTTGGTTTTTAAGGTGAAATAATTGCTAAATTTTTAACATAGTAAGTTATCAATAATGTCAGGGATAGTTGTTTTTCTTTGATTTCCCCAATAGAGTGTTTGCTAATGAATACAATTTTCTTACATTATTTCCACACGAAATAATTTTATTCTCATAGTAATAAGATTTAGATGTATGCACCCCTTTTCTAAAAACATGTTTGGACACTTGAAAATCTATTAAATTTGTATGTATCTGATTTTTTTAGAAATTTACGCTCGCAACGCCTCATTTCATTCTTTAACATAATGGTGTCATCATTAAACCATTTTGAGTTAAGTTTAGAAGGATTTATAAATTTTATTTTAATCGACGCATATTTATCAAGGAGACCACTAAGAATTTGATTTAGGTTATTTAGAGAAACATTTTTATTTGATAATTCAATAGCAATAAGTAATTCAGAACAAAATGAAGATAATGGGAAGTTTTTCAAGTTTCGATGAGATACTTTTATTTTTCCTGATTTTGGTAAGTGATTATTTATAAGAATTTCTGATTCAATTGCAAAGTGGTCAGAGATGAGGTAGTTAATAGGAAATATTTGTATTTTATTTTTTAAGAAAGTATGTACAATTATAAGATCTAATATATTTTTAGATATATGAGTGTTACAGTTATTAATTGAGTTAGAGACATTGAGTTCAAGATATTTAAGAAAGCAATGTCATAAAAATCACTACTCCAAAAATGAAAATTAAAATCTCCTCGAATGAAAGTATTTTCTAGGGAAATAGAGGAGATTAGTTCATAGAAAGTATCAAAGAAGAGAGAAGAAGATCTATTTGGGGGACGATAAATGAGAATGATACGAATATTAGATTGATTAATTTTGAATGAATTTATTATACATTAACTAGTATGTAATAGTAGCGATTTGGAGCTAGTGAGTTTTATATTATTTCTAAACAATACCCCTACTCCACCTCCAGAGCGACCATCGGGGCGTGGAGAATGGATAAAATCATAATTATTCGACTTTAATTGTATAATAACTGAGCAATCATTATCACAAAGCCACGTCTCAGTGATAGCCACGATATCAGGATTTGTATTATTAACAAAGTTATTAATGAAAACTTAATTTGACTTAATAGAGCGAGCATTAATTAAAGACAGTTTAATATTAATATAATTTTTATTTTGTAAGCGTCATATTGAATAATCAGCAGATGGAGTAATAATATGTGATTGATTAGATACAAGAGAGTTAGTAGTAGATAGAGAAAGTATATATTTATCAAAAGAGATTTTCCATAGATCTAATGTTTCTTCATTTGGGATGTAAGGACTTACGTTCCAATCTATTTTTGATTTACCATTTTTTAAGGTTATTGTACGTATCTCATAAGTATTTGTGATCCTATTAAAGACACATTTATTATTTTCCAATTTACCAGTTATTTGAGCGTGGTATACTAGTTTCTTAAAAAGTAGTTTATCCTAAGATAGGTATGGTCTAATAAATATATTATTAAATTTCGAATCTTTTAAAAGAAGTAAAGAAGTTAGAAAAAGGTCTTTAGAAAAGATAGAATTTAAAGTAAGAATAATCGATTTAAATTTAAACTACGTTCGTAACTGAATTAATATCAGTTTTGAGATGACAGCATAGAGATTTTAGAAATGACATATTACTATCATCAGTATTAATATTTTCAATTATAAGTACGTTAGAAAAAAGATTAGAATTATTAGGTAAGCTAGTAGGACGTACTTTTTCATTTATATATACTGATTTATCAAACTTATCAAAATATTTTTAATTGATCTAACCGAGTCAGCATAAGACTTAGTATTAGATAGACTATGAGTTATTAGTTTCTCAATATTGTCATAACCGACCATCATATAGTTACTTTTTCAATACATTCTCCTAAACACAAACGACAACCTACAACCATACATTATAGACAAATAAAAGCATAAACATCACTAACTTCATCGACGACCTCAACAAACTACTAAATATTTCCTCTGACAATCCCACTGACAATACAAATTTCGATTACAAAAATATTACAAAACAATAGACAAACATGTACCTTTGATCACTAAAACAAACACTAAATGCAACAACACAAAATGGTTCAAGCCTTATGTTTCCACAACTAAACGCAAGCTGAAAGCTGTAGAAAAAATATGGATAATATCTAAAGGTCATGATGACCTGTTTCTTTTTAAACATATATCTACAATATTTAGACGTATGATCACAAAAGCTAAATAATACTATTATATTGACACGATTAAAGCTGCTGGGAATAATACAAAAAACTTTGAGATATACTACTCTTTAATTGGCCGCGATACAACGCGCATGTTTCCAGAAATTCCAGTACTATTAATGCCTATACGCTTCTATATATATTTAAATAATAAGATAACTAACATACTAAATTATTTGTAATTATTTATGCTTACACGTGATTTCTGGTACAGCATTATTTCCTTTTAATGAGTGATTTTATAATTCCTTAAAATACACAGTCCATATGTTCAGTATATCCTAATTTGTGTTAGAAATTTACCATTAGTATCACGTATAGACATTATTTAACCCTTATTTTCACATATGAGCTCTTTACCAATATTATAGGTTACCTTGCTAATATTTTTCGATAGGTTATCCTCAATAGATGTACATTTGTCTGCAATCCATTTTTCTTTTTTCATTTCTTTTCTGACATCTTTTTGCATCTCTTATAATCTGAACTTGAATTAGTCACTTTCATTTGGTATTTTAGTTTACGACGTTTATCATAATTCAAGTAATCTTTCATTCATCCAAATTTGCGTCATGTTCCTTCCTTTTCTGAGAATTTCTGTAGCCGTTACATATAATATATTGTTCAAATTATTTGTTAGCACACCCACATCAATTTCCGTGTCATTTAGGATAGTCAATGAGTTAAATATCCACTTGTTATCTTATTGAATTTTTCTAAAATATAAACTTTTTAAGTAGAATATATCTCATTTACGTGTCTCTTTTTGAATCCTGTTTAGTATCAAATGGAATGTCATCATAACTAAGTCGTGATATCTTACTATATATGCAGCCGGAAATGTTCTTGTTTGCGAGAAATTAACGCTTGAACGAAACCTTTTCTTAAACAGAATATAATCAATTTGGTAATGGTTTTCGTGGTTAGGGCTATGTAAAATCCATATACGTGTTACTTTATGATTTCCAAAAGTATTTGCAATTTTTAGCTTATTTGCGCAAATAAATTCCAGTAGTCTTAGTCCATATATTTATATATATATATATATATATATATATATATATATATATATATACGAGTAAAATCTAATATTACTATTTTCAACAAAAAAAACTTTCTCAATAATATCTGAATTGTATGGCATAATGTTTAACTATTTTTAAATATATAAAATATGTATATATATATATATTCTTTAATTATTTCTGTATGGCTTAAACAACATATCCTATGTAAAACCCATTACTTAGGAAATACGTTAGACCTAGTTTTAACAATTTCAGATTCAGATAATGTATATGGTATACTAATTAAATCAAAATTATTAACTGATCATTTTAATATTACCTTCCGATTAAAATTATCGAATGCAAAAAGTAAACGCGCATTAATTAATTATAGAAATCTTAAAACCTTGAATATTAATAATTTTTCTAATGACATTATCAATTCACTTTCTAATTGTAATCTAACTCGTGATTACTTCAATAGTTCTATTCTTAATTTATTAGATACGTATTCACCTATTTGGAGATTGTTAGTTACAAAACATGATAATTGACCATGGGTTAATATTGAATTACAAAAAATAAAAGACGTTTAAGAAAAATTAAAAACTTATATAAAATTAAATCTTCTAATGAAATATATACTACACTTGTTAATTATATGTATATTTATAGATCATATATTCTAATTGCTAAACAAAATATAATTATATTACTTTTAGTCCAATTTGAAATAATACTAGACATATTTATTATTTTATAAACTCCTTAACCAAAAATAGAGTCGGTTATATTTCCTACTCTTCCTAATTTAATATTATGTTATAATTGTTCAATTTGTTTTCAAGATAAAGTTTCGAATATTATTTATAAAAATAACCTTATAACTAATAATGTGGCTTTTATTCATTTATGTTATTATATTTTACTTGGATGCATCCAAATGTGGTGAATATTTTGACTCGTTTTCTTCGTCTTCTTTTTTCTGAAGTGTTAGATCTTATGTTGGCTTCTAAATATCTTACTCAATTGATCCATTGCCTCTATCTCTTTTTCATAATATTTCTCTCTACTATAACTCCATTTATTTTTAATATTATTAATATTTCTCTCCATTCTGGTATTGATCCCTCATCTTTAAAACATGATAAAACCTATTATAAACCAAGATTGGATATTGAGTGTTTATCTAATTATATACCAATATATCAACTACATTTTATAAGTAAAATATTGGAAATAATAGTTTCCAAGCAATTAATCAATTATCCAAATGTAAATTTATTATTTGATACTAGACAAAATTAATAAGGAAAATTTCATAATCCTGAAACACTTCTTCTTTCTATTATTAATTATTTTCATATTTAAAAGCTTGATAATAATTCTAATATACAGTTTATTTTATTATATTTATCTGAGACATTTGATACTATTGATCACTCTATTTTAATTATACGTCTTGAAGATATTGTTATTGCAGGTATTCCTATAGCTTGGATTAAATCGTACTTAGGTGATCGTACCTATATGAAAGAACATTTTCTAAAAAAATTGATAACCACTATTCATCTACTTGTAAAATGTATTATGGAGTACCTCAAGGTTCTGTATTAGGGTCATTAGTATTTTATCTTTATATTTTACCTTTTAAAAATATTATATCTAACTTTCCCTATGTAAAATTTTAAAAATATTCTGATGATATTAAATTATATATTGAGCTTCCAGTAATAGCCAATTCATCTGATAATGTAGCTTTAATTTATTGTATTAATATGGTTAAAATTTGGTTTTTACAAAATAGATTAATATTTAATATGAATAAAACTCAACTTTTAAATATATCTAGTATATCATAAGTTTTTACTTCTGTCATCATTGATTCTATCATAATTGTTACTTGCAATAATATTAAAAACCTTGGTTTTATTTTGATGATAACCTAAATTTCTCCGATCAGATAGATAATGTGGGTAAATCAACTAATTATCAATTATATAAAATACGGGGGAAATTAACTTAATAAGGACATTCTTATATTTTAGAATTTATTAAATGTTAATAGAATCATTATTTATGTCACGTATACATAATTGTTGTTCTCTATATTTTGGCCCTCCTGCTACTTCTACTATATTCTTAGATAGAATCATTATTAAGAATTGTATACCGTGTACAATTATATGACCATAAATCATTCAATTATCACTTATTTCATTATAAATGGTTACATATGTAATAGAGATTTTCTTTCAGCTCATGTATTTAAAACTAATTGTTAAGGTACTGAATAATCATCTTCTGAGTTATTTGAATGACCTCCTACAATTCAGAGTTAACAAAAGAGATCTACGGAACTCTTCTACTCGGTAATTACTAAATAGGAAGTACAATCTATCGATATAAAGTAAACGAACTTTCAGTATAGCTGCAGCCAATCTATGGAATACGTTACCTGTAACATTAAAAATAATGTAAATTATTCGTATTTTAAATCTAAAGTATTGTTATTAATTCGTAAAAATTAATTTTATTATTTTCAATTAATTTTTTTTTGTTAGTATATTTTGTTATTTTTATATTTTGTTTACACAATAGAAAACGTTCAATATTATTTGTGTGTTTAAATAAACATTCATTCATTTATTCATTCATATATATAAATTAAAAACAAACTAAAACATATATATATATACATGCAATAATAACACCTAATAATACTGCAATTTAATAATGCACAGGTCGATGAAGTGTCTCAAATGTCACTCTGTGATTACATACGTTGACATGGGAACTTTCGCCGATGAGCGTGTTAATTACACATATTGCTTCACTAGTAAAAATGTAACCACCGTGAAGTGCTCGTCTCTTGAAAGATGTTTCCTGCATTTAGAAGTTATAAAAAGTAAAACTGTTACGTTATATGATACAATACTATTTCAAAAGGTTATTTTATATAATATTTAATATAATATTTATAATATTTAATATTCATCATTTTATTATTTAATTAAATATTTATAAAATCGAGGTATGCAATAACTTAAATTAAAAAACAATGGTATAATATATTTACCTTTATCAATATATGTGACATTATATTCCCTACATGAGTTTATCATCGCAGTTCATCCATTATATTTACAATATTGGTATCGAGGTTACGCGAATGTAACGACATCATTACAAAGATGTATTCCTTTGTGACCAACATATTAACTATGTAATACTAATGATTATAATAAGCTGATATAATAATTTTACGCAAATTCGTATGCACTATTTCACATATATTTAATATATTTAAGCTTTCGATATGAAATGAAATTTAATAATAATATCATAGAATTATATATATATATATATATTATTATTCATAACATTACAATTATTTCACACCTTGATTTTTTAAATATTTCTTAAATATATTATTATTATTATTGATATTGATATTTTATTTTGGTGGAGTTATTTAATCCCGTTCAGGATATTATATGAAGTTATATATATATATATATATATATATATATATATATATATATATATATATACGTATTATATTATTTAATTAATATATTAAATAATAAATAATTATAATTAATTGTCCTCATTCATCAAACAATATAAGAATTTAGTTATCCGAATATTCTTAGAATATCTAAACTATGCT
Source organism: Osedax fenrisi (assembly GCA_964019155.1). NCBI lineage: Eukaryota > Metazoa > Annelida > Polychaeta > Sabellida > Siboglinidae > Osedax > Osedax fenrisi. The sequence goes on along the minus strand of OZ025241.1, from coordinate 25,462,242 downwards.
ACAATGATAAAGATTATAATCATCGATATACGTAATATGATTATATTGCACTATGATACATTATTAACTGTTATAATATTAACCATTATAGTATACATTATGTATTATTTATTCTATAGAATATATTACCTACGTTTTAGACGAACATATTTTAATAATACACATTAGATAATATATTCGCTCAACGTAATCGTCCGATACTAGGATACCTACCATCATTATCTAATACCACGTATAATAATACCACATACAATGTTAAGCTATCTGTGACGAGGGGTTGCATGATGAAACCAGTACGTTCAACTAAGGGCAAGTTGGAGAGGTCTGTGTTTAATAAACATGAGGCAGCCAGGGTACGAAAACAGAAACAAATGGGTGTTTTTAGAGTTGATTTTGAAAATAATGGTTAATAATATATATATATATATATATATATATATATATATATATATATATATAGATATATATATATAAATATATATATATATATCTATAATTTTATAATATTCTTTAACTATTGCTATTAATAATGCACATATAAGGTAATCGTGTATTTTAAATTTGACAAGCTAACAATAAAAATGATAAATAAATTAAAGTTAACTGAAATACTGAATACAATTGTATAGTAATAAAGTATAATGCCATATATTAAAACTATTATTTTTATTATTTGTTATTATGTACTATAGTGTAATACTTTCATATTATTCATAAATCTATATATATATATATTTATATATGAACATTTTACTTGTAATCAAATGTCTTTAATCTTTGAATGAATTGTAGTATTAATGAATCCAGATTTTAAAATGCGACTATTATTTGAAATAATACCTTTATATTAACGTTTCCAAATATTGTTAATAACTATTTATAAATCAATAGTTGATAGAATATGTATTATATTATATCTTCGTGACTGACATATTAATGCCTGACATATGTGTATATTATTTTTCTTATAATGTCATTATCAATATATGGTATAACTAGTATACATATATGTTAAGGAACCTATCATATTTGTATATATATATCTCATGTTTCAAAGCATGAGTGTTCTTCATAATATAAGCAGCTGAACTCAAATTTATAAACAATACCTACTTTTTTATTAGCGAATTTTTTTTATAAACATAATGATTACAACTTTTGTTTAAATACAAATTTGAAAACACTGAAATATGACTTCTATAATAGAATTAAAAATCTCTTTTTATACCAATATTATAATATATTTAATATATATTATCTTTTTCTTTTACCCATATGATATATATATATATGTTAAGCTTAATAAAAATCTAACAAAATTGATTATTTATGATAAAAATATGATATACTAAAATATAATATACTATAACTATATAATGAATGAATGAATAATATGTATTGTACTTGTATAATATAAATAAATAAGTAATACACATGGTATATGTATACAATACAATATAGTTATATAATGAGTAAAAAAGGAACCCTTTAATTACAATATGCTTTTGAGAAAGGAGTCCACACACAATGCCATATATTTGTATTTTATTTAAATATTATAATATATAGTATATGTAGTAACTTATAGAGTATCTACATAATTTATATAATTTATATATTTATATATGTTACAATTACATATATCTTAAATAAGTATTTTGTATTAATTAATACTATTAATAAATGATAATCAGATGATAATTAAAATGAAAATGATCACAATTAAATGTTAACTAAATAATGTTATTTAATTATTGATTTTATCGAATTTACTTTATAGAGTTTAAGATAACGGAAAGTCAATAGTCCTAATATTTGTATATTAAAATTATATAACATGGTATTGTAAACATTACTAGGTGGATTTTGTTATGGTATCATGTTGTAATGTACACAGTATAACTTATAGTTATGTTATATGTAATATATTCAACGTACTTGATATTAGTATATAGTATATTAAGTATCATTTATATGTAGGTATATATATATATATATATATATGTCCTATAATATATAATTATTTCCTAACTATGATAATTAATAATTAATAATTAATAATTTGTACGATCAACAACAGATTATTACGTAATTTCGCATAATTGGTTTTGTAAATATAAGAATCTATGCAATAATAATGATACATTTAATTTCTGGCCTAAAAATGGTTACTATTATATATATATATATATATATATATATTTTATAATTTGTTATATAATTTGTCCAACATAATATAATAATGTTAAAAAATATTTTTTATTTTACATTGCATATTATAGAAATTTACACAAAATATATTTAACAATTAATCAGTAATTAATCGTTAATGCTAATATGTATACTCATATAAATTAGTATATTATTATCCGATATAATTTATATACAACTATATCAAGTATCCGTAGTTAAGCGTTTACAATTAACCAACTCTCTTAACGGATGATATCACATATCAGTCGTAATCATTGATATTTGTACTATTGATTTATTGATTTTTGGGAAGTAATATAACTATTTGTATATTATTATGTTTAATATTACGATTATTATTAGTATTAAATGAACTATTTATAATTAGTATTGAGGTACGTAAAAACGTGTAGAACTTGTGAAATAATTGTTGAACAATTGTCTGATGAAAAACTGTGCGATACCGTAGATAAATCGGGTTAGACAATGTAAATAGTCACCAATAATTGTGATTAACATTTATTAATACGTATTTATATACTTTTATATATAAGAATTAATAATATAGTTATATATTGTATATATATATATATAAATATATATATATATATCACATATTTTATGGGAATTATCACATATGTTATAGTAATAACAGTGTATTACATGCGATACGTAGTTTATAATTATGTTTATTTTGTATTATAATTACTAATCTCTATTTATATTTACATACTGTGTTATAATAAAATAGATTATTGAACGAATATTGTTCGTCGAACAATGTATTACTTATATAAACACAACATAACTATATGGACTATAAATGTCATTTATATATATTATGATAATTTATATATATACATATATATATAAATATATATATATATATATATATATATATATATATATGTATACATATATATATATATAGTAATTATATAAAACATTTTAGAAACTCATACATTTACAATTTTATTAAATAATATGTAAAAATGAAATTGTAAATGTGGTTTAATAATATTTATTAACTGAATTCAGTTAAATCACTAAATAGTGTACACTATTTACTATAACATAATAATCGAAATATTATTCGTATTATATATATATATATATATAAAGATAGATACATTAAAACTTGACTAATGATGTGTGTTAAATCTATATAATATTATGACTATATATAGTATACTAATCCATTATGTTCATCATTTGAATAGAATTTACAGATTATAAAGTCGTGGTCGAGGAATGCAATGGTGTGTGCTATACTATACTACGTTATTCATTTATGAGGAAGGTTACTAGTATATACGTGTGTACATATATGTGTTAATGTATATGTTATTAGTTTACGAACAGAACAAGTTGTGACTTATATATATATATAGAGAGAGGGGATAGATAGATTGAGAGAGAGAAATAGAGAGAGATACAGAAAGAGATAGAGAGATAAAGAGAGATAGAGCGATAGATATAGAGAGAGAGTTAGAGAAAGAGAGTGTAAACAATATGTATATTTAAAAGAATATATAGGATAGCTCTTCTATTAATCTTTAATAACTAATAAAGATAATATAACACGTTAAAAGTATTCTGTAATACACATAGAAGAATATCGTGTTTTTTAAGTTTAATTTGAAACATTTTGATTATTTGAATTCATCGATCTCAATACGGTTGTTTTTATATTCCCGATGACTTTTAGCATTATATATTTTTATAAATAGTCATATTATATATTATATGTATTTCCATAAAATTAAAATACAATTTAAAATTTAAAAAAATCAAAGAAGAGTAACAATATTAATTTGACTAGTTAAATAATGTATCTTGGATAACGTACCTAAATATCTAATATCTTAAATAGCTAAATATCACTTAACAATAACAATGTTTTATCGAAATAAACATGTATTGTGATAGATTGATTACCCTATACCGACGTGATATGCGCATACTATATAAACTGAAGTTCTCTTCAATAGTATCAATATCGACCTTATTGCGATCACTCGGCTGGCTTAAGTTTAGGTATCTCTGCAGTTACAGACTACTATGCATCACCCATAAGGTGATACCTTTTATATCTCCCGAGTAACTAGCATACTTGATCAGTATTCAACCCTTAGTCGAGCTAGCAGGAAATGTTACACGATGAAGATTATGCAACGCTCGACTATCTCTGCTTAATCTGAATCTGCTTTCTCTATGGTAGCTCAAAAATATTGGAATGCTCTTCCATACGAAATTAGGTGTTTATAATCCCTATCAATATTTAAATATAAACTCTCCACATACCTATTAACATTGTAACCTACCCTCCCTTTTCCTTCATTTTTATTGTACTTTATTTATTTTATTTTTGTTTCCTCCTCATGACGCCCATAACTACCACGCGATTTTTTAGTCAATAAAAAATTTTTAAATAAAAATAAAAATATAGTATATTATCAGTTGATGTAAAATACTATTTAAATTTTAAAAGTTATATAAATGTGTAGACTACGGCGTATTAAAAAATGTAAGTTGGAATCTACATTATATTATAAGTATTAATGTTTATATTAAAGTTTCGTATACAATATCAAATACGATACATTATTAGTCTATAATTTATATTTTACATATATTAACCAGATACATATGTTATACAGAAACAATAGTTATAACGCAAACTCGAGTAAACACTACATTACACCTCATTGTATTACTTATATAGAGTGCATGTACGTTTAAATCGTAGTCTATCATTGGAATAGTAATATAAATTTAAAATAACATAACTACACGCGCAGTTACTTAAGAAAGGCTGCCTACCTAAACGCGAATTGTACCTGATATACAAAAACCTGGACCATGATCTGGAAGTCCCGTTTATCATCGATCAAGTGGTGAAAGGTAACGTACACGTATATACGGAGATTAATGTCTCATGTAATTTACAATTAAGTGATAACATATATAATATATATATATATATATATAATATATATTAAATAAAACTCACGAAAATCTATAATTGACCCAATCCCAAATAAAATTTAAAATATTAATAAATATATATATGTATATATATATATATATTTAAATAATTCATATGTATTATAATAATTCATATATATTTTTCTAGATAACAAAATATATTACTTTTGCAAAGCAAAATTAATAAATGTATGTAATGATTATATGACATCAACACAATTATTTAAAAAATGTTAGTTATAAGATATATATATATATATATATATATATATATATATATATATATATATATATATAGGTTAATGATTGCAAAATATAAATTAATTATATAATTATATAATATATTATATTAATAAATAGAATTATAAAATAAGGAGTTTATATAAAATCGCGAATACAATAATAATTCTATATATTTAGTAAAATGTATATATTTAAGTATTGTTATACAACTGTCTCAGTTAGCTAAGGTATTATATAAATGTGATATAGTCGGATGGGGGTTCACATATGAATCATTACAATAGGTATTAATATCATATTTAGAAGTGATATTATATAATTGTGTATACAATAATGATAAGATATCGTTAAAATCATGGATAATTTGACATGATAATTGATTCAAAAATTGCATCTAATGACCCGGAGGGATGAAAGGAATCCACCAAAATAACAACAATTTTAAAATTTTAAAATTATTTTAATATTTATACATTATACAGCCTTACGTTTAATACTAATGATTCAAATTTTATAAATCACATATTAATAATTAAATATATTAATATATTAAACACATTAATAACAAAATAAATTCAATTAATAATATTTAGATTATACGTATTTATTTTTAAATATTTTTAATTAATATTAATATAAATATTTTTAATTATATATATATTCTCTTAATCATCAATTGATGATATGATAAATATTGTTATATGTTACATCTATTAATGAAATTAATAGAAAAAAAGAATATAAATATAAAAATATTGAAATAGACAAATATACTTGATATGTTAATCGATCAAGTAATTTAAACCTTACTCTATAAGTATAATAATGCGCTTGTAATTTCCGTTAGAATTTACTTTTCCATTCCTACTTGAGGTAACCGTACTTTAAAAACATATATAAATAAATGAACGTCACATTATAAAATAGATATAAATATATACATATATAAATTACGAAATACAAATTAGTATATTTTGCTTTAATATTTTTGATATTTATTTGTTAATAAATTTATAATAATTGAGAATATACTATTATTGTGTACTATTATTAAATTATTATTATGATATAGTATCACTTATCATATTGCATGTATTAACATATTATATGTGTTTATATAGTTGACAAAATAAAAAAAAAATCACCTGAACAAGATAGGTAATCAAATATATACATATATATATATATATATATATATATATATATATATATATATATATATATATATACATATATATATATATATTAAATAGTTATATATATATATATATATATTAATTATATTATATTTTTAATATTATTAATGTTATATACAAATATTATTTCTGTTAAATACCTTAATCTATAGTTAGTAACGTAAAAAATACAGACTTAATAGATAATAATACATAATTAATACTATATAAAGAATGTGTATATTATTTATTTATATATATATATATATATATATATATATATATAATTTTATTAATATATAATGTATTATTTAGCCTTAATATCATACTAAATATATATATATATATATATATATATATATATATATATTTTTATATATAAATATTAGTATATATTAATAATCTAATTAATTTTAGTTTGGATAGAATTAGATGTCGATCATGCTTCAGTGAACGTTACCATTATAGTAGTAAAACTACATGCGAATACGGTTTACTTGCGGATCGACATTCATATACAATCATTATTATATATATAGCAAATAACCATCAAATTATTAATCACACGAAGGCCTTTAACATATGCACTCAACTGAAACCCAATCCCTAACATGCCTGTGTGGTTCAGTTGGCCAAGGTGTCAGACACAAAAGCAGTAGGATATATCCTATACCTATAGGGGTTCGAGTCTATAAACTATAGACATTAAAATAGGTATATTATAACACGTATAGTTATAATATCGATTGGTATACGCTACCACGTAATACATATGTTATAGTTGTATGTACTCTACTAATTTAATTCATTTAAAATCATAGATATATTAATTAAAACTTATTAACCTAACCAAACTCGTGCTAAACATATGAACTATATATTATCACATATACTATATGTTACTACTAAATACACTCTACACTCGTATTATATAGAACTACACATTCTCAAACATTTCATTATCATCACTACATAATTAAATGCTTATATAGCGTTTACTCGGATTATTAATACTATACAATAACCGTATATGTATATTGTATAGTGTATTATCATTAAAGTTTAGAATACGATGAAATAATATTATAATCAATATTATAATGACACAACATCTGTGTAATATACGTATAACGTCTTTGTTATCATTGTATCAATGACGTCATTATATCATACTAAACATAAGTATATACATTATGTAATGGGAATAACCGTATTCAATAGGAGGTATGGATAACTATTTTAATTATGTATATTGCGATTCTGTATGTTTTACGATACTTACTATAGATGGAAACAAGGTTTTAACAGAAATAATAAGTATATATAACATTAATAATATTAAAAATATAATATATATATATATATATATATATATATTATTTTGTTCGAAATGCATAAACCAAGACGTTGTGTTATTATATGTAAATATATATGTAAATTATAATTTATAAATTATAAATTTTATAATTATAATTATATATAATTTATTATAATTATAATTATATATAATTATAAATAACATTTATAATTATAAATCCAGTGTTAATTTTTGTACCATGTCTATTTCGGTATCAATTAATATATATGTTTTCTTCAATATTGTTGTTCATTTATTTTTTGTTAATAAACTATATATTATTATGTATAAATAAATAAATAATATATATATTCTTTATATTGTTTAATTTAGAGATAATAATGACATTACATAATGTTAAGGGTAATAAATTTAGATATAATATGATGTTCTTCATATTATATTCAACAAGTTACACAAATACAAAAGTCTTGTTAACATACAAAATATAGTATTCACTTTATTTTTTAGATTATAAATTCATGTATTTTATGTTTAAGTATATCTTCATTATAATATCCTATTTTCTACACTTTATATGAATATTAATATTATTAATCATATATATATATAAATAGTATACTATATATGTTATAAATAATATAACTAGGATCCCTATTAATTAATATGAAGTATCCCATAACTATCTATTATTGATCCACAATTATTATTCTGTCACACTCTACTTATATTGGTCATAATTGATCACTTTAATTATATCCACTGACGTATATATAAGATGATATTTAAATATATTCCTCCCTACACATCTATTATATGAATCATATGTGTCACCATTATTATAAGGATATCATTTTTAATAAATATTTTATTAACTAGTATTATTTTAAATATTTCAAATAAAATTCGAATCGAACATTAAATTTGACTCGATAATAAACTAAATTAACTCATTAACTTTATTAACTCATTAAAATATACTAGTAATTATAAACCATTATATATTTATATATTATCATCATATATCATAATCGTAATCGTGGTATACCACAGTGTATACTCTGAATTTCACTGCTATATTTTTTAATGTATATAATTTAATTGATTTGTCATCAGATTCAATCAAATTATGTATTCATCCCGTATCATCTAAATGGAACTGTGTGATTGATAAGATTATCTTCTATATTCTCAATATTTTAAATTCGACGTGTACTACTATATTATTCACTATTAAACACAATATATTCCCATTTAGTAAATTCTTACCATGCCTCCTACTTTCAGTACCCGTATTTATATAACTTCCTATGTTATCAAATAATCTGATTCATAATTACGTATACAGCCTAGATCAAATTATTGTAAATCATGATTATTTATTATATACTTACCACATCATTCCTCAAATAGGATTCCTAACATTAACCTATACGATTTTAAAATTTACCCATTGATTATGCAATTTTCTCAACCCATCCATATATTCAACCCGTTGGTATAATTACTATGTTTTGCAAACACCATTTAAATATAAACTATATTAAAAATAGTTTTAGGAAATTATAATTTGCAGATTTGATAATGTAATAAATATATTTCTAAGTAGAAATATTTTCCTGAAATAACGTGTAGTCTTCACTAAATAAATGAGCTTTCAATTTATATATAATATAATATATAGTTTATGTGGTAACATTGTATATATTTGGATCGAATTTCTGAATAAATATAATTGGATTATATATGAGATTCTTTGAGTCGATATATATATGATTTCACAAGCTGTGTTAATATTCTTCCTTAACTATGAACTATAATACTTTTATAGTTGTAAAGCCTTTTATATTTATAAAATGTAATCTATATTATACATATATATAATTATTTTTTTGAATTATTAGTTATTATATTAATTATCCATTTGTATAAGCTAAAAGGAGTATAATTAGTATTATATTATGCAAAATAAAGATATATAATACTCATAATCATAATATATATTTATATATATATATATGTATATATATATATATATATATATATTCATATTAATATAATATATATATATATATATATATATATATATATTTATTTATTTTATTTATTTTTAATTTGAATCAGACATGCATAACAGAGGTCCATAGAATATACAATAATTAAAACTAACAACAATTAAACGAAAACGAAATCTAAAATATTATCTAAATACAGATTTATACCATAAGGTAAATAGTTGCGAAGGGCACAAGATATTATAATAATAAAGTTGAATAATTAACGAATTACGAGAATTTCGTATACGTTGATAAAGTGAATTATATGATTTACGTAGTTTAATTGTTAAATTATTAACATTATCATATAAAAACATCAATGACGCGCTATTTCGACGCTTATATTTCATCACTATACGATATGCGTTATTATATGCTACCTTAATTTTTTGCATGTTGGCCCTATTCGGTAACCATATACTACTAAGGTAGATATTTGAAACAAACGATTTAAATAGAATAATCTTAGTAGCTTTAGAGCAATGGCTAAAATTATTCGCTATCATATAGCTTTGTTTATATAGCTGTTTGATATTATTATATATATCAATATCATCAGACAAGTCTTCTGATATCCAATGTCCAAGATATTTATACGCTTTAACAACATTCAAAAGTGTATTACCTATGTATAACTTTACTGGATTATGTATAGATGAACCATAATAGATAGGCAAAATGACAGATTTATCTATATTATATGTTATGAAGTTATGGCCAGCGAACTCTTCACAACAATTTATCAATAATTGCAGACCCTTCAGTGATGGTGAGAATAGAGCTGTATCGTCAGCATAGCATAAATTATTAATTATCTTCCCATTTAAACAATATCCTGATTTTATTTGATTTAATTTCACAATCATAGGATTGGTATAAATATTGAATAGTAAAGGTGAAAGAATTCCTCCTTGACGGACACCATTCGAAACTGGGAAGCTATTTGATGTATTATCACCCCACTTAATATAGATTCTCTGATTTCTGTACCAATAATTTAAAAAATTTATTATATAAGATGGAACATTATTATCTTTTAATCTATGAAATAAAATATTGTGATTAATTTTGTCAAAAGCTTTAGATGCATCTAGAAAAGCTACAAATATATTGGTATTGTTATTATAGTAATCTTTTAAGTATTGCTTAAGTGCAAAAACACACATTTCGGTTCCAAGGTTTTTTTTAAATCCAAATTGATTATCAAGAGTAACCAATAAAGAAGATATTCTATTATATATCACCTTTTCAATTAGCTTACAAATAATATTGGATATACATATAGGACGATAGTTAGAAGAGTCATTCGATCTTTTATTTTTGTTTTTAATTATTGGTAGAATATAGGATAATATTAACTTTTTTGGAAAATAGGAGTGATGTAACATGTTATTAATGAGTAATACTATGACTTGGATAATAAGACTATTTGAATTAGAAATATGTTCTATGGAAATTCCATCAGGACCTACAGATTTACCACCTTTAATGGAATCTATAATAGATGAAATCTCAACCGTATTTGTATAAACAATTTCATTAACATTAATTTTATTATATGGGTACGGAATAGAATTAGTACTGTTAAAAATATCATTAAAATTATCAAACCAGAATTTAGTAACATCAGCTATACCATGTGCATTCTCAATGTTATTAGGAATAGAAGATTTTTTTTTCAAATTATTTGAAATTAATTTCCAAAAATTATTTCGATCACTGATTATATTTAAGGCAATATTATCAGCTTCTATTTGTTTACATAACAATTTACTATGGCGTAATTCATATTTAAAATGTTTTCTTGCATTAACCATATTGTCATAACATATTCCAGCTAGAGGTTTTTTATTTTGTATCCAAGTTAAATAATATGATCGGGCAATACAATGTTTTTCCTTAACAATACTATTCCATTCCGAACGAGCGTATTTACTATTATTAGATTCAAAACATATATCTTTAGAACATTTTAATAGTATATTTATTAACGAATTATATAAATATTCAGAGTAATTATGATTAATATCAAAGGAGTATATATGATTTATTAATATACATAATTCTACTTTAGTGTCAATATTGTATTTTAAAATTTGATTCCTATTCAGTCTATTTTAATATATATATATTCATATTAATATAATATCTATATATATTCGTCTAAACATACTTTAATTAGGTGGTGCGCGGCGGGCTCGTACGCCGAGGCCGCAGGCCGAGCCATCCCCACCTCGACGTTAATGGATAGGAACATAATTTTTTTAAATTGATGTGTGATTTTTTTTCAAAATTTTTCAAAATCTCTTTCCCATAAAAGTCTTTTTCCGTCAAAAATCTCAACAAAGTGTATACTTAAATTCAAATAATGCTCGATTTGAAATTTTGTTTTGCCAATGTATACAAATGAGGTTAGCTACTTGAAATATATTTAGGAATACATAGTATGCGCACACTCATTTTCATCTACGGGCAATATTTCTGGTAGTATTTTGGGTTTTTATCGTTAAAATTTAATATTTAATATTTTGTATAAATTTAAATAATTAAAATTCGCCGTAAGGAAAACGTAAGGAAAACGTCGGGAGATAAAGTGGGGCAGCGGGGGTAACATGAATGATTTAATTTTTTGAATATGTATTCACGCGATACCAATAATCGTTAAATAGTGTCATTTTTTGATCGATTTACGTAATCGAAAAATTTAAATTCTACGCAAATTTTTAATAACAAACATTATCGTGGATAATATTATCGTAAATAATTTCGTAAAAATGAGTTTCTTTAATTTCGAATACATTACGTAAGTTTACGAAATGGTACTTCCGGTTTTAATATCGAAATAACAATTGGTAAATCGGAATTTATTTACCCCTATTATTGAGAAAAAGTTCACGAACGAGTAAAATCGAGTTAATATTGTTTACGTTACGAGTTTATATTAATTATTTCCTATCTACGACATGTAAACATAAATTATTAAACATAGGTGATGTAAAAAATCAAAATCTACAATAGTTATTCGATTTCAATAATTTTAACTTTATTAAATAGTTAATTAAAATAGAATATACATTGATAAATTGTGACTTCTTATGTTTAATATTCTTCGAGCTACGGCCGAAAAAATGAAAAATACATGATTTTAGATTAGTCTATTTGACCGACTTCCGGTAAATTTTTCGTATAAATTATGAATTCATCAGATTAGGAGTACGAAAATACATGTAATAAAATCAGAAAAATCATGAAAATATGAATAATAGGGTTTCCATCTCTGTTTTAATATTTCGCCAAATGTCATCATATATATGGTCAAAGAAAAAAATATAGATTTATAAAAAATATTTTTTCTAAAATATATTCTATAATTATATATGCATTAAATACCGAGTGAGTCTATATAAATATATATATATTGATATTTTTAGTTATATTTATTGTCACTTTTGTGCACATAAACATGTTTAGGTTGGGTTTAGTTATAGTTTTAATATTGGTAGATTTTTTTTAGCTGCATTACTTCCCGTGTGTGCCTATAAATCATATTCATTTATATTGTTATTTTCATAGTTGTGGTTAGGTTGGGTTAAGTTTTAATTTGTGTAGGTTTTTTTTAGCTGCATTACTTCCCGAGTGAACCTATACAAGGATATTTTCACAGTTGTGGTTAGGTTGGGTTAAGTTTTAATTTGTGTAGGTTTTTTTTAGCTGCATTACTTCCCGAGTGAACCTATACAAGTATATTTTCACAGTTGTGGTTAGGTTGGGTTAAATACTTTTACTCATTAGTAATAGTAGACCAAAGTAGTTAAAGTTTTGTTTTAATAAATACATTATGAAATTATCATTGTTTTTTTTCATTAAAATAAAAAAAAGATAAATAACGGCCCACTGACTGCTAGAAAACATTATATAAAAATCTAAAAAAGACCCAATAGTCTCAACTAACCCATTACACCCACACCTAAAATAGTCTCATTCACGGGCAACGCCGGCCACCCACCCTAGTATATATATATATATATATATATATATATATATATATAGCAGCAATGCTTCTACTACCCAGGTACTTGTACCTAAATCTGATAATAATAATAATAATATATATATTTATATTAATATTATATTTTATATTAATATGTATCAATTATTAGGTGACATTATCAAGAGGCTGTCATCAAGTAGAAACTGAGGCATTGGGAATGCATCCTTCTATAAGGGTAGAGTTTAATAAGATAGCAGGTGATTATACTAACGTCGATATTCATAATCTTAAAAGATTTAAAAGACCAAATTGCGATTCTGTAAAAAGTTAGATATATTACTATTTAATATAGTTTAATTAATGTATTATGTCTTGATTAATACATGTTTAAATTTTCAAATAATAAGAATAAATAATATTATGTGATATTTTATTTTTATAATCATAATAAATAATTGTTAAATTTAAATAATAAAATTATACGTTGTATTTGTAATAATACCACAAAGAAATATATTCAAAAACTATAATATTAATAATATATTGATTCTAAACATATATAATTATACTTTAAAAATATAATATTAATAATATGTTTGTTCTAAACATAAACAAATAAAATTAATAATTAATATAATTAATCTATAATTTTATAATACCGATGTATTTAATAATTAAATATGTATTATTTTTTTGTATCATGAATATTATTTCTATAAATTAATAGATAACGATAATAAATTTAAAAACAAATTAAATATTTTTTTTATATATGTATATTTAAGTATATTTAAGTATATTTATAATTACCAAAAAATACACACATATATAAATCGAAAGTACACTAAAGATCAAAAGTAAAAATTAGCGGGAGTTGAATATATATACTTTAGAATATTTGTAATAGAATGTTGTTGATAGTTGTAATATATTAGTTTTTTTGCATTTTTTTATTTCATTTGAATACACTCTGAAATTATATTTATTATTTGTTTTGTTCTATCAAACTATTCGATTGTAACAACGTATTAATTATGTTTACGGAGAATAAGAAATTGGTAATTTGGATTATATTTATAGTGGTTAATCATGATCAAAGGATGGTTTGTTTACTAAATTAGGTGATATTAGCATGCTTACATCACATATAGCATCAAATATAGCATAAGTAGTGAGGATAGAAAAAGTAGATAATTAATATATGATTGGTTTAATAATACGTAAGTGTATTAATACTATGTAGGTATTGAAATTATAGATTATAGATAAATTATAGATAGAGTCCACTAGAATACATAATGTATAATAAGGAGTATTCTCAGCAAGTATTAATAATTAATAATTAATAATAATTATTTAAGAAAGGTAGATTAAATGGTAGCTTCGTATATAAAATATCGCAGGAAATTTCTAATGAAGAACGAGGATTTTTTAAATAATAATTATTTTTTGTAATGCAAAAATAAGATTTAACAGTTTTAACATTGTAGATTTATAGAATTCGTGTTAAAGGTTAGTAGATTAATTGGCTATTTTTATGAAATTCAGTCACTTTTTTTTGAGAGCCTCTTTTTAGAATAATAAAATATTTTATAAATCTAATATCATAGATGTTAAGAGGAATACTAAAAGTTCAATTTATGTGCAGTGAATGTTTATTTATTATAAAATTGAATATATATTCTGGGAATCTATGTAAAAATGGGAGAAGAAATTCAAACTATGTAATATATTATATACAGTTAATAAATTAACTGTTTACATATGTGATGATATTTGTTATTATGGGTTTAAAAGAGTTTATTATAGATATAAGTAGTTTTTATAAATTGAGAATATTAGGTATATATAGGTAAGATTAAACTGAATCAATACTGATATTTGGTACTAACATATATGTATATATATTAGTAGCAACAATACTATAGTATGAGTATATATATTGTATATTTAGTGTGTTTTATACAAAATTAGTGAAGAAAGTAATGAATTTATTTAGTATGAGTTATTCATTATGCATTTTAAATTATGAGTATGAGGGTATTTGATTACAAGTGGTATTTGAAATCTATAAAGATCGTTTTATTGTGATTATAGAATAAACTAATCTGAGAAATCGAACAATGGAATCATTACAAAAGATAATTATATAATGTTATATATAATATATTACTATATATATATATTTATATATATATAATGATATTATAATTATTATAGAAACATGCTGGATATTTTGCAATTATACGTGTAATATTGCATATTATATTGAAAATGGTTATTATAATAATTATAATATAAATGATATTGAAAAAATATATGTTTAAATATAAGTTTTGTGAACAAATATTGTTGTGTATATATATATATATATATATATATATATGTGAGTTGTGTATTATTAGGCTATTATTGCTATTAAGTATTTATTATATGTAAACGGTAATACATATATACGGACATCTTACTATAATAACTAATAATATATACCCATCTATATTTATCTCAGTGCTTTAATATACCGATATTTCTACCAAAAATATGTTACCATACTATATCTAATAACATAATTAAATAATTCATATTGTAACTTTTTAAATAAATATCCTATGAGCTAGCTCGTATGAATAAATAAATAAATTATAACAATTGCAATAGAATTATTATGTAATGTATTTAAATGCAATATATTTTAATTTTGAATATTAGTAATTTGTTAAATTAATTAATTTAATATATATATATATATATATATATATATATATATAATATATATTAAATCTAATAAATTTAATTATCTATTTATTTTATGAATTATTATTTAAATGGCGTAAAAGAAATAATATTTTAGTTTATTTTAATTACATATTAATATAAGTAATAATACATATAAATAACAAATATATATATATATATATATATATATATATATATATATATAACTATAAGAAGTATTCTAAAATATTATGAATACATAATTTATTTGATAAGTTATTATATTATTTATATTTAAAACTTATTAACTATATATTATTAATTTAAAGATGCACAATATATTGACATGGAAAATGAATGGCCATTCATAAGTGCCAAAAATAACCATATAACTATCCAAAGAGGTTATTTAATTATAGTATATATATTTTATTTTTAATTAAAAATACTATTTATTACAGAAATTAAATATTAAAATAATTATTATTAAACGAGATATATATTTTAATCAAGTTTAATAAATAAAAATAGGTCTATATAATTATACTGTTAATCTTATATCTACATTATATATATATATATATATATATATATATATATATATATATATATATATATATATAGGTTTATATTATATGTATCTATACTTTGGATAATATTTAATTTCCTAAAATATATATTATAATTTATAATACTATTAACTACAAATATTATTTATATTATTTTATTTCAATATAAGCCTAATTTCATTATGTGTAGAAAATAATTATAATTATAAATAACTGCATGCATATATAAATTCGCATACAATATGATATACTATATACTCAGTTGGTTGTGAATTTAACCTCGCCATGACTTGTAAAATAGTCTTAAAATAATGAATAGAAGTGAACTTATATAATTATATATACCAAATAATCGAATCTCGTTATAACATAGTAACATTATTTTGTTCTACGAACATTTTCTCACTCGCATAAAATATGATGTTTTCAAACCTAATAGTATTAGCATACTATATATTATATTTACTACTTTTAATAGGTTAAGGTTTCGGTAATTTGATACTTTTACAATATATTCTCATGATATTGAATATCATTTTAAATATACTGAATTATAAATTGTAATATTGTAGTATAATAAGTGATCTAATATTAAAACTAACGCTCTACCTTTCAACTATAAATAGCCAATACATTCACATATTTCTATTTTAAACCAGAAGTATTTAATATGTCAGTAATTCTTTATCAATTGAAAATTTAATTATTTATTTTATTTATGTTATTAGAATGTAATTATTTTTATATTTTATTAATATTGTAATTATAGCTCGCTTTATCTTATATACTCTTGATATATTTTATATATTTAACGTTATAAATAAATAATAAATAATGCTACATATATATATATATTATTTTATAAGTAATATTTAATTATATATTAACATATTCAGATATTGAAGAAATAAAAAAGATACAATGCCTAGAATGTAGTAATTATATAATATCAGATGTTTATAACAGTTTTTGTTTAAATGAAAATATTGTCGGTTAATATAGTATATATATATATTATAGATACTTTTACATTGATTTAGTATATGATAATAATATTATATATTTTCTATTTTCTATGTATCCGATAGCAAAATATATTATTTCAATTCATATCCGATGAACGAAATGAGACATAAAATGAGATATTATTACTAAGTATTTATTTTTAAATACAATTATTTTTTTATTTTAACTATGATTACAAAAATATATAGTTTTATAGTGTAATTCAACGTGTTAATCAACAACGATCACTATATTAGTATGAGTATAACTATACAATATTATTTGTATTTATTTAATTGTATATACGACTACTTAACAAATAATATTTATAATTTGACAATTGACATTGTGTTTACTAACTTGTAATCAAAGTTGTGTAAAATAGAATTACTAATGATTTATTATAATTTGATACTGATATAATAACATAAAAAGGGAGATATAAAATAGTTGAAATATAAACTATTATAATTGAAGTAACATTGGAGAATATGAAAACGTTATTTTATGATTTAGCTTCGGGAGATATGATAACTAAATATAATGGAAATTTAATTATATATAATAATTCCGTAATAACAATCTATATATACATATATATATATACATTTTCTTCCTTCTCATCTCTTTCAGTTGAATGTTTTTTAATTATATATATATATATATATATATATATATATTTATTATTTAATTTAATTATTTATATATTAATTGTTAGTGTTATAAGTATACTTTTTAATATCTTTACACTAACTAGAACCCAAAAAAGATAACAAATCAATAGTTTATTGTACAGGAAAATGTTATACTATTGTTCAGTTTACAGATATTATGGTTATTTTAATAATAATTTAGAATACATATATAATAAAATATTAATTTTTTTAAATTTTGGTATACGATATTATATATAATATACAAATTAGGTACCTACTATTTTATATTTAATGACTAAATATATTATACACATACAAGAATAAAATGTATTCTACAGATTAAATTACATATTTAAATGGAAATCAGTATTTAACTGTTAACAATGTATTTAATTAGAATATTTCTACGTTCACATATTATAATTATAGGGTATTATATTTATTGTAGTATATTATTAGTAGTTAACTATAATATGAATTAAATGCTATATATATACCTACCTTACAATAGTTGAATATCATATTATTAATATATTCATATTATATTATATAATTATTATTATTTATTAATATTATATACTATAAATATAAGCCAACTGTATGCGTTTATATATATATATATATATATATATATACCATATTGTCAAATTGTAATGTTAAATGTTTTAAACCTAATAATATGTATCAGCCAATATATATGGCTATACAAATTGTGCAATATCGGGATTTATTTGTTTGTGTGAATGTAGTTTTATATTTATCTGTAAAAGAAATCAATCTCATTCATTTAACAAAAATAAAACGATGGGTTTTAAGTATTACTGTGTATTAATATCGAACCAAAAGTGAATATCGGTAAAAAATGTATTATAAACTTATCAAATAAAAAATATAATATTTTAAATTTTGTTTAAATTATTTTTTATTTACATATACATACACACATATATATATATATATATATATATATATATATATATATATATATATATATATATATATGTGTGTGTGTGTGTATCTGGTTAGCTAACTCGAGAACCGCGTTTAGTCGTGAATACATTTTTCGAAATATTTTTTTAAATTTGTTGACATTTTTTTGAAATATTTTTGTACATTTTTTTTAAAAATATATTTTGTAATATTTTTTATATTTTTTTATATTTGAAAATATTATTTGAAAAATTTGTTATATTCAACTAATTGTTGAAATATTATTATTTTAAAGTATAATTAAACGATTATAATTATATAATGATTATATAAATATTATAAATTATAAATATTATATTTTTTTAAATATTTTTAGAACATATTTTGAATATGTGTTTTATACTAGCAATGCAGAATTAGGAATAGCTATAATTAATAAATAATAGATATGAAAACAATCACAAAAACGAGCAACACAGGGTTCGATTTAGGTTTGGTTTTTCGAATATTTTGTATATAGGTATATTGGAAATATTTATTGTATTTTTTTAAATATATTTTGAAATATTTTTGAAATATTTGTCCACTAATTTTGAAATATTATAAACAAATATTTGTCTAAATTTGTTTGTATTTTAGCAAAAATATATGTTATTGTATATTTTAGAAAGGCTGAATCATGAATAGCAATTATTGATAAATTCTAAACTCACAACTACATACCAATGTCGCTAGTAGTGAATGGCACATTTAATATAAAAATACATTACATTCAAAAATAATCCAAACTTTATTAATACATTTTGTTTTATTTATTTTATAAAGCATCTGCTGTTAATATTTTATTTCTAAACCCATATTGACAATTACTAATTATATTATATTTATTTTAAAATGTCAATAATCTATTTTTTATTAATTTTACTAGAATATTAGAAAAAGATTCAGCTATATAAATAATTACAAATTATAAATATATAATATATGTAATCATATAATTGGTTCAATTAAAATATAATAAACATTAGAATGAAAAAGAAAATTACTATGAAATTTAAAAAATAAAAATGTAATATAATTAATTAAATAATAAATAAATACATATCTATATACTCTAATAAATATATATATTTTACTGTATTTTTGTTTAAAAAAAAAAATTATAATTGTTATTTTATATATATATATTTACTTTATATTTATATTTTATTATCGAAACTTTAGATACCTCGATAAGCTATTATTGATGCTGTATCTACTCTGATATTATTATATATATATATATATATATATATATATATATATATATAAAGTATACAAATATAATGACATAACTAATATGTTAATGAGAATTATTTATAAATTATGAAGAAAAATAAGTATTTATACTTTTTAATCAACTTTTAAATAAATCTCTAATGTTATATACTACTACGCTAATTATTCCATATCACATTTATCACTACATATTTATATATATATATATATACATATTATATGATATCTAATTTTATTTATAGATATGTATTATAAGAATTATATTATATAATTTAAATAAAACAATTGTATTAGTTATCATTTAGTAAAGGATGTTTACCAAAGAAAAGGGAAAATAAACTTAAACTGTATAATATCTATAAGAATACTATTAATACTAATGAGTACGATGATATTTATTTTGTAACAACCTCTAAAAGAAATATAGGTTTATATATATAAATAATAAGAAATATATTATTAAAATAAATACATCACATATACATTAATTATATACTTTACTTAGAAAAGGTTCTGTATTTATTCTGTGATCCAAATGATACTAATAGATGTAACCTCAAATTCGATATTGCAGCGTTTATTGTACTATGTTAGATGTAACATATGTCATTATATTTAACTGTAGATTATCATATATAATATAAAATATATTATATGACTATTACTTCAACTATATGTAAAACTAGGGGAAGTGAGGGTCCTGTGAAATTACCGATATATACATATATTGCTTATTAAAAATCAATATTGATTTAATAATTTATATGAATTACATTTTTAACTAATATTAATAATATATATTTTTAACATTTGTATATTTTAGATTATTATGATTATATATATAATTATATCGTAAGTCATTACATTACAACCAGTATTTAAAAAAATAAAAAATCTACTATAGTTTTTATGCTATATTACTACTACTACTACTACTACTACTACTACTACTACTACTACTACTACTACTACTACTACTACTACTACTACTACTACTACTACTACTACTACTACTACTACTACTACTACTACTACTACTACTACTACTACTACTACTACTACTACTACTACTACTACTACTACTACTACTACTACTACTACTACTACTACTACTACTACTACTACTACTACTACTACTACTACTACTACTACTACTACTACTACTACTACTACTACTACTACTACTACTACTACTACTACTACTACTACTACTACTACTACTACTACTACTACTACTACTACTACTACTACTACTACTACTACTACTACTACTACTACTACTACTACTACTACTACTACTACTACTACTACTACTACTACTACTACTACTACTACTACTACTACTACTACTACTACTACTACTACTACTACTACTACTACTACTACTACTACTACTACTACTACTACTACTACTACTACTACTACTACTACTACTACTACTACTACTACTACTACTACTACTACTACTACTACTACTACTACTACTACTACTACTACTACTACTACTACTACTACTACTACTACTACTACTACTACTACTACTACTACTACTACTACTACTACTACTACTACTACTACTACTACTACTACTACTACTACTACTACTACTACTACTACTACTACTACTACTACTACTACTACTACTACTACTACTACTACTACTACTACTACTACTACTACTACTACTACTACTACTACTACTACTACTACTACTACTACTACTACTACTACTACTACTACTACTACTACTACTACTACTACTACTAATACTACTACTACTACTACTACTACTACTACTACTACTACTACTACTACTACTACTACTACTACTACTACTACTACTACTACTACTACTACTACTACTACTACTACTACTACTACTACTACTACTACTACTACTACTACTACTACTACTACTACTACTACTACTTCTACTACTACTACTACTACTACTACTACTACAACTACTACTACTACTACTACTACTACTACTACTACTACTACTACTACTACTACTACTACTACTACTACTACTACTACTACTATCAATCAATCAATCAAAACGATTTATTTAAACACTGCAAATAACACACCAGGCGTTCTCAAGAGTGTAACAAAGCAAACAAACAAAAATAACATAATTGAATATAAACAAAATAATAATTAATATTATTATAAACTGTACATTGCAAAATGCAATATTGGTTATTAATATATAAAAAAAAACCATATGATATAATGTCATATGGAAAATAAAACATATCAATAACATACATAACATAAATAACGTAAAAAATAAAAAATTAAGACTTTTCAATATTGAATAAATAACGTTCTAAATTAAATTTAAAGGTATCGTGATTAGGAATCATTCTTATTTCCAAGGGAAGAGAATTCCATAATGGCGGCGCATAGTATTGAAAGGCTCTCTTGGAAGTTACTGTTTTCACTGATTTCTTGACTTGTAAGCAGTATACATCATTAGATGATCGAAGTTCACGACAGATAGGCACTTTAACTGATAGGCAAGTTCTAATATATGAAGGACCTGCAGTGAGTGATTTGTGAATTATACATAGAATTCTATATTTGCTTCTATTAATATTGTTGAGAATATTAAGATTATGTTGACGCAATGTAACACTCGAGTGATCAAATAAAGGTTGTTGATAGATTAATCGTACTGCCGAATGATCAATTCTATAGATACATTTATTCAATTTTTTGGATAGACCTAAATATATCGAATTACAATAATTAGTCGACGAAAATACCATTGCTTTAATTAGCATCGTAGTGAGGTCTTTGCTAATGAACTTTCTTATATAGCGTATATTATATAAATGAAAATTTGCTTTCTTGCAAACAGTTGACATATGATCATCAAAATTCAATTTATTATCAATAGTAATACCAAGATATTTAATTTTTAGTGATGGAATAATCCTAATATTATCAATAAATACATCAGTGAAGTTATTAAAGTTATGCGGTAAGTTCAGTAATTCAGTTTTAGAAGTATTAAGTAGAAGTTTGTTCATAAGTAGCCATTTATTCACTTGATTG
>OZ025241.1:25373058-25433058 GCA_964019155.1 Osedax fenrisi | reverse complement strand
AATAATAACATACATGTGTCGATGGACATACGAGTTTTGTTAATTTTAAAACGTAGAAGCAAGTCTTCCATAATATTTAGATATTTTATACATCTATGATTTGCGAAAAAATATTTAATAATTTACTCTAATGCCAGTCAAATCTAAATTCTATTTAACTCATACATAAATCAAAATTAGTGTTTCTCATTAACTCCCTATGTGTCGGTATATTATAAATGCAATCCTTAACTTAATTTCAATATGTGGAAATCTTTATTGTAAATTAGTAATATCATATCCCTCCTTATTCAATGGTTTTATCAAATTTATCATTAATCTATGTTTAGTGTGTAATGTAGGTAATATGATATCATTAATGGCTATATAACATGCCTGAATTAATACACGCAAAATAACTTATGAATAGCCTATTATTATGTTTCATAGGATATGCCCATTAATATAACTATTCCAGTTACATTATGACAATAAATCAATTAACCTGTATTGGTAAAGCATTCGTTAAATAATTATGTTCATGATGAGGGTAAAATACAGATTATGAAGATAATAAATTTGAGATATTGAAATAGTTATCATGTTGGAATATTGAGAATACAATATCAATACTATGTGGTACTTGTCATAATACAGATGCAATATTAATATATTTTAATGTATGCATTATATATATAAATAAATATACTTATTATTATATACATATATATATATATATATATATATATATAATATAGTATATAAAGTGCATAATATAGAGTTTACAGTATATACGATATATATATATATATATATATATATATATATATATATATATATATATATATATATATATATAAAGTATATAATAATGTGTATGCATCTATATTAAATAGTAATATGTATACATATATTTCAAAATTTCAAAAAATATCAATGTGAAATAAAAAAAAAATTGATATGATCTGAAAAAACTAAATACATATTTATAATCAAGCAACAATATAGTCTAGAAAATATTAATGAACCCCAATCTTCAAAAATCATGTCAACCAGTGTCAACCGATTATAATATATGCTTAATGTAAAAATATATATTTTTTTATTAACATATTTGTATACTAATATCGATATATAATTAAATGTGACAGGTATTTACAAAAAATCCTACAATTTCAAATAATTATTATATCAATTACGCTTATAAAATCACTTCATATTGATGTAAATACTCAAAAATAATTACAGACATTTTACAAATTTATAAATAAGATATTAAACATGGAAATATGTAATACAATTTTTGTATTAAATAAAAATATTAATCATATTTTAACACGCGCCTCCACCCTTATCTAAGATATGTATATTATGAACTAAATTAGATATATTAAAAATATTACATTTATTTAAAATATTTTGCTAATAAAGTGTATTATGTATTATTTTATATCATTAGTATTATTATTAGTATATAGAAATTTATATTAATGACATGATTGTTAAAGAAAATACCAATATGTACAATAAATGTATAAATACTATCAACAGTTTACATATATTATTAATATTCGTATTGCATATATATAAATATATACATTATTACAATACATTTTAGCTAATAAATATATATATGAATAATATAATATAAATTTCGACCATTCTTTATACAACATGGTATTACATATTAACTGAGTTATTCTATACAATGTTTTATTTAACAATGTTTTACAACATTTTATTTATAAAATAAAATATGTGAAAGATATGTGCTGTGTATAGTGATATATATATATATATATGAATAATTCGTTAATATCATATGTACCATTACTTTGTAATGAATTCAATATTGATAAAAATAAATTAGTATCTATTTCCCTATTCAGCAATAATATTTCAGCAATAATTATATTTTAAACTTGTGAATTTTTTATTGGAATATTAGTTTATTACATCAAATTTAATTTAACATTTAAAAATTGTAATAAGTTTAATATTTTAATACATTTTATCTTTACTCATACGTTAACATTATATATATATAGTTGTATAGATAAATAATATTACTATGTGTATTAATAAAAATATAATATATAAATATGTTAATATCTGTTATTAAATTTTACCACGTGGTACCACTACCAGTTAAGTGTATTAATTTTAAACAACTTAATTATCTTCAAAAACTTAATTAGAATAGGATGATTTTACTGAGATTTAACTCTAAACTATACATATATATATCGATTTTTATTATTATATTATAATATTTGTATACCAAAAATGAATACAAATGTAGTTCTTAATTATACATTATTGACTAAAGATATTATTAATATTTAATTACAAAAACTTCACATAGATAATATTGATACGTAAATGTTAAACATATCTTAATATTATATATTTTTTTAAAATAAATAATATTTTATAATATAATTAGATTGCGAAATGTATAGATATACTAAAGTCTAGTTACTTATATGTATACGTTATAATGACATATTATATTTTAAGAATAACATTATTATTATTATTAATTATATATTTTGGTAGGTATTTATAAAATAATAATTTATAAATACAATAATATTAGTAAATTAAAATAATATTATTTTATAAAATTAAATAACCTATAAATAATACATATTATATTTTAGACATGGAGCTAAAATTAGATGTGCCAATTGTTTAAGTATTCGCCATATAGAGGACAAACCTTCTAACTGCGAAACAGGTTCGTATATATTATACATTAATGAGATTAATAAACAAACACATACATATATATATATATATATATATATATATATATAAATCAGGTTGAGCTTGCTAATAGTATCGATAATTAATTAATATCTAACATTTTTATAGGTTTGGTATTTCGTTAATATTAATATTATATATTACTATAACACATAATTGAATGTTTAGATTAGTCCCTTCCCTAGTTATTTGATGATATAGTCATCTCGTTTGATCAATATACTAAATATTGCCTTTATTATTATTTTATTTACTATCGTATGTGTACATTATAACTTATTTATATTTGTTTTACTAATATTTATATATTTCTCTCATTATTATTTACCCATCGTTTTGAATATATTAAATAAACTATTAAATATCTATCTAACTGTTTATCTAATAAAATCATTCGTTGAAATAGTATTATTAGAATATTGTTATTTATTCAATTAAATTTATAAATTAAAAAAATTATATCGATTTAAAAAAAATAATACGTCTGTATTTTATTAATATTATTAATGAATTGTGTATTTATATAAAATATTGTAATGTTATTTATATAAATGTAATGGATATGTATATTCACGAATATATACATATAAATGTACTATATGTCGATATATAGTATATATTATAAACTATCTGCAGATATATTTAATAATATAATATGATCTCAAATATTTCTAAAATATTGTATTACTATTATTAAATTTATATTATATCAATTAATGATTATAATAAATCATATATTGTTATATTTATTTAGAATTGGAACGTACAAATCTAATTTTATTTAAAATTATAATAGGTATAATACATTTATATTGGTGTTAATTATAAAATGTATATTCCTTACAATACATAATATATTATATTTATTATACCATCTATATGTTCTATCGATATACTAAGTGGTTAATTGAAAGTGTAGAATTAGTATTAGTTATATTTTCAATGCGGCACTAAACGTTAAAGTAATTAGAATAATACAAAATTAAAAAAAAAAAAATTATTAAAGTTAATTATTAATATTAAATAATTAATATTAAAGTTAAATATCCCCTTAAATAAAATATTAATATTATTTTTATTTTCGTACATTATTTAATTGTTATATGACTACTATAGATTATTATTTAATTATAAATTAAATTATATTCAAAAACTAATAAATAATTAATTAAATTGTATTCAATTATAAATAATTATTGATATAATTATATCATTAACCTAATTATATAAATACATTAATATTAATAAAAATATATGAAATTATAAAATGTAATATAGTAACACATATCCTATATTTAAATATTAAATGATATCTTCGAATTACATACATATAAGTGTATACTAATTTATAATATTAATTTTATATTAGTTATAATAGATTTATATATTAAAATAAATTATATTTTACAGTCAAATTAGATTTTAAATTTGAATATATATATTGTGATTCGGAATGCTTTACTATTATTGGAATATTTAAAAAAATGGTATTATACATATTATAAAAAATATTTAAATATCATTAATTATAGTATATTTATACTATTATATACTATAATATTATATTAATATAATTATTTATATAGTTCCCTTTATGATATAAATTTTATATATATATATATTATATATTTATTTGTTATATTCATTATGTATAGTGAAATATATGTTATAATAAACATAAGTAGATATAGTATATTATATACTTACTAGTACATGTACATGTACACAATAAGCTGTGTAGTAACATATATATATATACGTTTTGTTTAATTATCTAATTATTTTGTTTTAATTATTTGATTATATTTTAATTATTTTATTTATTTATCTTAACTCAAATTTTATTTACATGATGAATGGCATTATGAGGAGTTTTTTAAAAAAATATTCTTATTTGTTTAATATTTAAAAAAAAATTACAATTTAAAAAGTAATCTATATGAATATACATTTATAATAACATTTTAACTATTTTATATTGTGTTTTTTTTTGGTGACGGAGTGGCTATGTTTTTGTAATTGCGTGGTATGGTATGTATCGGGGAAAGGGATATACTTTTACTGAGAGGAACGTATTGCCAGTGTTCTTATTATTGGAACAAATAGGATCCCTAAGGCATTGGACCTGACGAACCCATTCACCTGAAGTTGAGACACCATATATCCTCATTAGTTTAAATTACTGTTGGCTACCCTGGTTATAATTTTAATAATTAAATATATTTTTTATTTTTAAGTGTATTATTCTAATAGATTACTAAATAATTAAATTTTATTTATAATTTTGTTTTTTTAAATATATTTTTGTATATATGTTGGGTATATATTTTATATACATATATATTTCTTTTACTAACTTTAACTCTTAACATTTTATTTTTATTTTTTTTATTTTTATTTTACTTTTGCTATAATTTTCTCCTCATAATTGTACTATAGGAAAATAAATAGGTAAACGACTAGATAAGTATAGCGCTTCTTCGTTTACCATGGTCATACCTAAATTCTTGATTTTCTATATATAATGTAACTGTTTTTCAGTAATACTTTTTTATATATTTTTTTGAATAATAGTAAAATCAAAAAAGACTACATTTAAGTTTTTCAATATATATTACATCATCATACAATTTTTGTATACAATTAAACTATTTATTTAGATTTTATATATATTATTTCGAAATAATATAAAAGTAATAAATATTACATTATTTGAACATCTATAGATCTATAAATATATGGAGAATAATATAAGTTAGATGTTAAATGAAAAATAATATATTATTTTTAATTTAACATCTAACTTATATTATTCTCCATATATTTATATTTGTTATAAAATATTTTAATATTCAAATATTAGTAAATATAATACTTGCCATTAATAAATATTCAACTCAAAATAAAACACATATATTTATTTCTTGAATATTCCTTTATATCTAATTTTAAAATGGGCTACTTAGATGATATTCGTGTAAATACTTGTACTGACTTATATATTGAATATACAATATCAACTACATATATATATATATATAAATATATATATATATATATAGGTATATATATAAATATATTAACATTGTAATGAATATAGTAAATTACCCCCAATTATACATCTAAATAATCGTATTATTAAATTGTCTTTATATATGATCAATATATTGATCAATCGTCATTCTGGTCATAATATATACAATATTATATTTAAATAGGGTAAATGTTTACTAAGTACCGTTATTTTTTTCTTAACTCTACATTACTTATTTAGTTGTTTACAATACGTTATTCTATCTAAATGAACAATTGAACTAAACTACACACAATATATCAGCAGGTGCACGTTACCAGGGGATGCACGATTATAAATAATCATAGTATGGCTATGAATGAACGAACTTTAAAATATTATAACAAATATGTAACATCATACATTTTTAATAATTATTTACCAGTTAAAGCATGTAATGATATTGAAAGTAAGTACTATATATATATATGTTATTTTATTTCTACTTTTATAATTAGTTTTATTTATAAATATATATATTTTATATAAAGTATATTAAATAATTATGTATATTTATACTACTGTTTAAAGGGATATGCTTTGAAATTACCTCTAATACATATACGTATGAAGATAATAGTAAAATATATCATATACATCAAGGTAAGTTTATATTTAATATTATTATAATTTATGTATATATATATATATATATAAATCATATTCCTATCGTGTAATAGAACGTGTATATATTATTCATATTTTAATATGTAATACTATATTTGTGTAAAATGTATTAATTTGAATATAATATAATATATTTATAAATCTATAAATAATATTATTTACTAAATTATCCTCAGTGATAAATAATAACTGATTATCCATATACCATGATATACCATACTTCTATAATATCATACTAATATTATAGAAAATACTATTTATCTTATGTTTTCCTGTTCTCTTTAAATATAATCTATAGATATTTCAATATAAATACATATTTTGATTTTAATTCAACTTATAAAATAAATATTATCTTATCAGAATTTTATAGATTAAAATATAATAATGTGAAAGTATATATTTCCATAAAATTAACTTTAATACAATATAATTTATAATTATCTATTCTATTCAAAACACTCTTATTTATAGTTTTTATATTACTTATATTAATTCAAATTATTGGATCTATTCTATCTCAACAAGATAATATAAGGTGATTTGAATTTTAAATATCGTATATAATATATCCACATTATTTTATAAATGATGAATAACTATGATGATAATTAAATAAGGTTGTTTAGGTACCATTATGAAGTGATAACAAATCTTGTATATGTATGTAAAATAAATAATAATAATAATAAAACAAAAGTACAAAAAATGAAAAAAAAGTGGAAGTAATAAGAAAGAAATATAAAATATAATAATGATATAATGCAATTAGATAGAGGTAGATATGACTTAAGATGTCTGGAACAAATCGTTATATTCTTAAATATATATATCAGTTTGATATATCAGTAAACATAATGTTACCTCCTAGTAAAACTATTATATTATCTATACTTGAATATTTAAATTACTTATGTTCTCTTCCTTCTACCTTATCAAATACTCTAAACTATATTATAATAATTTAAGTTATTATAGTATTTCATTAATCTCGTACTGACTATCCCAGTAAACCAAATTTGAAAATAATTTTCAAATAATTTTCAATATTTGAAAATAATTTGAAAATGTTTTTCGAAAATTTTTCGAAAATTCTGTGGACACATTTTTGCAAACTTTGAAATTAAATGTCAATATTTTACGTAAATTTTTCGAAAATAATTTGCGAACTTTGAAATTAAATATCAATTATTTTCTTAAATTTTTCGAAAATCATTTGCGAACTTGAAACATAATTTTCAGAATTTAATAAATATTTAGTCAACAAATAACACATTTGTAAATCAAAAATAAATTATATGGAGAATATAATAAAAATAAAAGATATATGTATATGATATATATATATATATATATATATATATATATATATATATATATATATATATATATATATTTATATATATATATATATATATATATATATATAACTAGAATAAATATATTAATTAATAACATAAATGTTTTGTACATCATTGAATGAATCACAAATTAGTTTAACTAATTAAACAGTGGTTTATTAATTGGTATTTGCAGACCTATCCTCCATTATTTTTGATCGAATAACCATTAATAATGATGTATATTAAATATAAAATATTTATATCAATATTAATAAAATTTGATTTTAAAATAGAAACATTATATCTATTTAATATTTATTTCGTTAATCATAAATAAATAATATAAAGTAGATATTTAAAAAAAATTAAACAATTTATCTGCAAAGAAATTTATATTTTAAAATTTAATTAAATCTATTAATAATCTTAATATATTAATTAATATATTAATATAATTAATATATATTATTATAAAATTTGCATACATCATGTTTTATTTTCAAAAAAATTACAAACTTTAAGTTTTATTTGCAAATCATTTTCGTATTATTTTCGTATATTATTTTCAACTATTTTGCAAACTTCGTGCTTTATTTCCAAAAATGTTACAAACTTTGCATTTAATTTGAAAATTATTTTCGTAAAATTTTCGAAAATCATTTTCGTATTATTTTCATAAATTATTTTCATAAATTATTTTCAAATATTTTACAAACTTCGTGTTTTATTTTCAATAATTTGCAATATATTTGAGAATATTAAAATTATTTTCAATAATTTTCAATATTCGTAAATAATTTACAAACATTTTCGAAAAAATTTAAATTTTGGTTCATTAATATTTTATATATAAGTTATACAAACAAAAATACACACAAAAAAACACATAATACAAAATACCTATATAATTTAAATAGACATATATAATTAGTGGTTTCATGTATTATCTAGTTATAGTTTAGGTTTGTATATTACACCTATTACATATACTCACTCAAATGATTCAATAAATAGATCCATATATAACTTAATTTAGAAAAACAATAATCAGGATGTATTATGAAATACCTAGCCATATAATCATATGAAACACAAAATAAGTTATTAGTTATTAACTACTTAAATTATCGAATATTATTACCATATGAGATTCTAACGATAGTTAAACAATATTCATATATATATATACTATTGGTGTTTGGTACAATGATTTATATTATATGTGTTTTGGTAGAATGTTTAATTATATTTTAATAAACATTACAATATAAGGAAAGTATATATTAGGAAATAAGTTAACAAATAATTATACATATAATTTAATAAGATACACATGTCCATATATAATTTCTAATATTATAAATATGTCATATTTATTTTCATATATATATATATATATATATATATAAATATATATAAAAATAACTATGACATAGTTAACTAATATGCATTTATTAAGATGCTGATTATGAAATATTGAAAACTATTTTTATGAAATTTCTTCCAAATACGACGACCACTGGTATAGAGGTTAATTATTATATTATTAATATATTTATATGTATTTGTTTATACATTATGTTACTGGATCTCAATTATATATTAAAATGCAAATATGTATGTCATTAGAAGGTATGTTTCGTATGGTTACCTATGATGACGACGTTGATGATGATGATTATGATGATTATGATGATTTTGTTTATACACTAATTGAATTATAAAATTAGTATAATGTTACAATACATAAAATACAATATATACAAATAATAATTAGTGTAGACAAGTGCACAATATGGGGAAAGTAACATAAAACGGACAGTGCCCGAATACGTACACTCTCGGTATCTCAGAAACCATAAATCATACAAAAAAAATGTTATGAAAAAAATATTCATAATTATATAAATAGTCTAAATAATTATTTTTTATTTTTTAATTATTAAATATTATTGATTATATATCCAATTATATATAATCTAATTTTTGTATTATGTTTTAAATTTATGAAAACAAATTTCAACTTAAAACCTTCTCAATAATATATAAATGTATCGATATAAAACATAATAATATACTATTAAACCTAAGGCATTCTAAACATATCATAATTGCTATATTTGTTATCACATATTAGTTAAGCATATACGTAAAGGTAATATAAATCAATAATACGGAAAATGTATATGTCTTGATTCGGACACCCTTTAACTAATAAACGCATAACGTGTGAACTATTCTAATATTTTTTTTTAAATCGCGTGCATTATAATATTAATACCATTATTGAATCTAAATCTAAAAATACTATTATTTAGATACTTAACTTATATTATTAATTATTAAAATAATAAAAATTAATAAATTAATTACTAATTAAATTATATTAAATTATTCATAAAATTAATTACAAATAATATAATTGTATTTATCTGATTGGTTCATCAATAGTATACAGGTTATATAGTGGTATACAGGGTGTACGTATTATAATACAGTGTGTCTGTATTCAGACATACGTACAGACTACGGAAACCCCCGTTATCTATTGAACAAACATATTAAATAAAATCACAATAATATCTATGATCATTTAAAATGTATATAATGTAATTTTTTAATTCAAATATTGAGTCATAAAATGTCAAGAGAATTTATTGTTAAAGTGCCCGTATTAGGTTACTTTCCCCTATATTTATGATAATTAATGTTGTTTACTATATGGATAAAGGATGTTGCTATATATATGAAATGTATACATATTTGTTTAATGAATAAATAATATATTATAATATAATATATTAGAAAAAATTAATTACTATTTCACTATTAATACTCATTTTTTTAATACACCCTATCATACATCATACTGGACATCTTATAAGTATGCTTATTTTATATCTTTATAATATAAAGTATATATATTATATCTCTTATAATAAAGTATATGAATTGTCCAACTCATAAGAGGTTTTAACCTTTTATTACCTTATATTTCGACAGTTTAATAATTGTATTAATAGTTTTTATAAATATATATTAATATAATTAATAAATCATATATATATATATATATATATATATATATATATGTTGTCTCCGGAAAACCGATAATAATAATTAAACGACATATATATATATATATATATATATATAAATATATTTAAATTCTATATTCTATATAAAAATATACGATATATAATTCATAGATAAGTTTAAATAATCTAAAAAAAGGTTAGTGTATTATATATATATACTACATATTATATATATATATAGTTTGTTATTTTGATCTTTGATGTATAAATGTTATCGGGAACTACTTATAGACTAATAATAATAACTAAATGTAATTTATTTGAATTTATCTGATTCCGAAATAGAATACAAATACTATATATTTTCATTTTTCACTAAATACATTATTACCAAGGTCCTTGAGTATTACTAAAAGCACTTTTAATCATGATCTTTCTTAAAGTGTTGGCATATTTAATTCTAAAACGTTAATGAAATGATATTTCGTTATGTCAATGGAAATTCTAGAAAAGTTAATAATTATGATTAATATCGAAAATACAAATTATATCCAAATGTATTTAAAAACTTAAATAACTTCAGTTGATATCATTATTATATAATAAATATTATGTTATGAAGAGTAGTTTATATTATTATTACCATGTTAACTTTAATAAATATATATTGAATCAGTTATGTGTAATAGTTTTATATCTATTAAGTATAATCATATCTAAAGTAAATTAAATTGAAGTTTAATGTATCACGTAGTTATCGCAATTGTTATGATATTAGGTTTTATTTTAGTAAGTAATGTTTAATTAATCTTTTTTAATGGAAACATTGATATATGATTAATGGTTGACAAAATGAAGTTTATATTTTCTTGATAACCTTGATATTGCATTAATGGTTAACACAATTAAGTGTATATACTAGGTATATTGATATAAATGAATTATATTGTTAAACGTATAGATTGACATACATGTTTAGATATAATTAATATTTATAATTTTATTAATTATGTTAGATATTATGTTATTATTTTATATTGTGCATATAAAACGATATATTATGATTAAATTATACATGTTGTTAATAATATATATTGTAAAGTATTATTGAAATATGTTAAATATTCAAATATATTTTATAATATACGCTTTAATAGATAAGTATTTATAAGTTTAATATTAATCGTTATTTTTAATATATATAATTTAAGCTAGTAATATTATAAATGTATGATAGTGGTATAATGAACTAGCATACATATATTATTTTATATATATTTATAATATAGAAAAGGGATTAGATTATTTGTTTCTGGAATTTATAAATATCTTCTTATCTAATTATATATTATATATTCTAATTATATATCATATTTTATCAAATTAAATTTCTTAATACTTCATATTACTTAATATAATTGTTTTTTTTTAAATATAATAATATTATTAAAACGATTTCTATAATTATTTATTTATCGAAATATAAAATAATTTTAATATAATATTTTAAAATAATATTAATAACGTTTATATTATACTGCTTATTATTTCTTTAATATTATAGAAATATACATATATTTATCTTATATTGAGTTACTTTATTTTACCTATATATATTATCGAAACAGTTGTTACTAATATGAAATTATAAATTATAATAATATTAAATATATATATATATATATGCTATCATAATATTAATATTAATATAAATATATATATATATATATATATATATATATATATAATTTATTATATAATTTATATGTATACATAATTTAGTACTAGTTATAATTTCAGTTTGTTTTAATTTATTATAAGTAAATAATTTGATATGTATTGTTTTTTAAATAACAAATATATAAAATACAATAATAACTACGTATTTTCATATAATTAATAAGAAATCTAATTCAATAATGCATATTTAATTTAATAATGTACCAATATGTATTAAATTAATGTTGAATACATATATTATTAACCAAATGTCATTGATGTTATTATATATTGGTTTAAATGTAACTCAATTATACTGATATATAATATATAATTTAAGTATATTATCATTATTCGAAACTCTAATATATTAATTGTAGTAAACCATATACATTATTAATGTCAAGAATATTTCATCAGAAATTATATATTAATATAAATGTAATACTTATATTTAATATGTTATTATATTTAACAATAATATTTATGTATATTTTAAAATACACAAATTGATTGACAGTGGGAAAACGTATTTATAATAAACGAATGGAAGGTTATAATTAATTATTTATAATAGTTTTACAACACATTTATATGTACATGAAATATTTTTTAATTTATCTTTTCTCTCTCATTCGTATTTCTCCATATTGAAGAGGTTGTCTTAGTTAATAATATAATATTGTATAATCTACAAATATATACTTATATATATATATATATATATATATATATATACACGATATATAGGATATGCGTTATAACACATAACGTACTTAACCGAACCTACAAGTCTATTGTATTTCTAAATGTATTATTTTAATATTCCTCTCTAATGTATATATTCTACACCTATTATCTATAAACACTCCTAAACCATATATTCAATTTATCTATGGTACAATTTACCTAATATTACCTAATGAACGTTACTAAATATACTAATTATACTATTAAATTATCTAGAATAATTTGTTTTAAATAATCTAATAATATATTTCATATAAACTACATATATTACATACATCCTGTAAATATAATATCTGCACCTTTATTATTTCTACAGAAAATACACATTTATGTAATTTAATGCTAATTTCACAATCTTTTCCCATGTAATTTGTGACCATATTCCGATTTTAAATAAACATCTAAATTAAAAAAAATAAAAAAGTATTATAATATACATACCCATAGGTACCCGCTTATAATGTAGAAACGATATCTTTGATTAACACCTATTATATCATAACTCTTAAAGCACATTGATAATATTTATAATTGCATATCATGTGAGCTCAATATAAGTATGAATATCAATATCAATGGCATGATTCATTCAAATATTACCAATATAAACCTGCATAGTGTTTTCTTTATTATTTAACTTGTATATGTATATATATATATATAATCATAATATAATCAGCTGATAGAGAAACAATGAAAGAGAAGACAGACTTTATATCGAACCAAGGTAAAGAAGATCATATGCCTGCTGTAACTAATGGTTTTATTTTTAATAATATATCACAAATAATATTATACTATTAATAGTTCATTTAATTATTTTCAAATATAAAATATGTAAATTAAGTTATATTTAGTTAAAACTAATTACATGTTAACTAAATAGCTGCTATATAATATATCATAATATATATATATATATATATATATAACTCAGAATATGTAGCGAACTACTGGGTAGAAAAGCAAAGCTTATCTAGTTCTACCCGTTTAATTATTCGAGAATGGAAAATAATCATACAAATATATGATAAAAATAATAGGCAATTTGATAACATTATACAAACTAAAAAATAATTAAAAATATGTAGCCACGTTTGAAAAATATAATTTAAATAAAATAATTAGTAATTCTACAAAACAACAATAATTTCATACCAATATATTATTGTATATATATATACGTATATGTATATTAATATATATATATATATATATATATATATATATATATATATATAAATGGGAATATAATTAATAAGCTATGATATGCTGACGATACAGCTCTATTCTCACCATCACTGAAGGGTCTGCAATTATTAATAAATTGTTGTGAAGAGTTTTCTAGCCATAACTTCATAACATATAACATAGATAAATATGTCATTTTGCATATCTATTATGGTTCATCTAGACATAATCCAGTAAAGTTATACATAGGTAATAAACTTTTGAATGTTGTTAAAGCGTATAAATATCTTGGACATTGGATATCAGAGGACTTGTCTGATGATATTGATATATATATAGTAATATCAAACAGCTATATAAACAAAGCTATATGATAGCGAATAATTTTAGCCATTGCTCTAAAGCTACTAAGATTATTCTATTTAAATCATTTGTTCTAAATATCTACCTTAGTAGTATATGGTTACCGAATAGGGCCAACATGCGAAAAAATAAGGTAGCATATAATAACGCTTATCGTATAGTGATGAAATATAAGCGTCAAACAGGGCATCATTGATGTTTTTATATGATAATGTTAATAATGTTTAATAATGTTTAATAATTTAATAATTAAACTACGTAAATCATATAATTCACTTTATCAACGTATAAGAAATTCTCGTAATTCGTTAATTGTTCTACTTTATTATTATAATGTATTGTGCCCTTCGCACTATTTACCTTATGGTATAAATCTATATTTAGTTAATATTTTAGAATTAGTTTTCGTTTAATTGTTGTTAGTTTTAATTATTGTATACTCTATGGACCTATGTTATGCATGTCTGTTTAAATTAAATAAATAAATAAATATATATATATATATATATATATATATATATGTATGAATTAGTATATGATATTAATATTGACTACTATTTAGTATGTTTTATATTATACCGATGTCCGAAGACATATTTTGAATAGATATATTTATATTATTTAAAAATAAATTAATTACGTTTTTTTAATACACAGATATCGATATAATAAGTACAATATTAGTTATATTACTATGTATTGCTGTAATAATAATAATGTGCAAAGTTGTAGAAAAATCAGGTTAATTAAATATATATATATATATATATTAGTGTTACAATCAGTAAGTAATACCACTATCAGAATATCGGTATAGTATTAGTTCAACAAATATGAGTAAAATTTCGAGTCCAAATTCGAATTCGTTTTATAATCATTGGGTATCGGTAATAGTTCGAAATGCTAGATTATCAATTCGAAGTTCGTAGTCCTAACATCGGAATATATAATTTCTGAATACATGTTATTGCTTAAAAAATTGATATAAATAGTATATAAAATGTGAATATTAGTGTCAATATCGTATATAAATATAGATATATGAATTATTTTGTAAGTAATATTTTCTCGAAAATTAGTTACTCATATATTTGTATTTAATTTACAACCATTAATATATAAATCCGTATTATAAAAATATGTGAAAATACATATTATATTGAATTGAATTGAATTGAATTGAATTGTTTATTTAAATACTAATATAGCGGGTGTACTCTCTGCTATATAACAATAATGAAAATAATAAAAACAAACGAATAGAAAATCGTATATTAAAAAAAAGCGTATATTAAAATAAATTAAGAAGTGTTTAAATAATGTTTTGGTTTCTTTCATTAAACAAATAGTAGTCAAAAATGTGAGTTTAGCATTAGTTCGATAAAGTCGAGTATCAGTTCGAGTCCGAGTTTGAAGTTTTATATTTATTGAGTATCAGTATCAGTTATAAATGATTAGGTATCCGTTAGAAGTTCGTATATATATATATATATATACAGGCCCGTAGCCAGAAATGTATACCAGGGGGGCAAGGCCCCACAAAATGTTAAGACTAAAGTGCAATGAATATAAACTAGTATACCAGTAATAATATCACTACTAGTAATTTACTAGTATACTCTATTACTTATATTGACGCACACTGTGAATTAAACAGGGTATAAATAAATAATACATAAACATACACACTTTTTGTATATATATATATATATATATATATATATATATATATATATACACTATATAAACATAACTTTATATGCATATAATAAAATATAAAAAGCAGTAAGATCAGGTTAACATGCAAGGTATACAATAATGACATCGGTAGTCTACTGAATACTAGCGAGTGAATTAACCATTTAGTCATTGCAAGGGTAAGCTTAAAACGATATTTTCTAATATTATGTAGACAATAGTTAGTAGTGTATCATATTATTAATATATGGAGATTAGTCTAAGTGAGAAGTTATAGTGAAACCAAATATAGTTATATATTGAGAAGTTGGAAGAAATAGATATTTCTGGTCTGTTAGTGATGCTGTTCTGATTCAAATGTCTATGTTTAATTGTATTACTGATCTCACTTATAACTCAATGTCCGAAAATATATCTAAATCTAATACTATCATATTCACAAGACCCAGTTATCCTCTATCAATCACACATCCTTTTCTATTAGTATTGGTTCTGATAGTATTAGTTTTAGTAATATTTTCGGACATTGAGTTATGAGTTAGATCAGTAATATAATTAAACATAGACATTTGAATCATACCAGAATCACTAGAACAAGGAAATTGCTATATATCTGAAGATTATCGGTATAAATATGATACTTAATATTATGATATTTGATAAAAAAATTGATTTTATAGGAATAATATAAATAATGAACATTATAGGTCCGAGAACAGAGCCTTGTGAAACACCATATATGTTAAAATAAGGAGGAGATAACGAGGAGTTAATCTTCACCGAATATGTTCTAGATGAAACAAAATACATAAACCACTGTGGATTTGATCATGTATACTAATTTCATTAAGTCCAATAGAAATAATATTGTAATCGAGAGTATCAAAAGCACTAGATAAGTTTAGTAGTACGATATAGCATGGGGTTTTATTAC
Organism: Osedax fenrisi; assembly: GCA_964019155.1. Lineage (NCBI taxonomy): Eukaryota > Metazoa > Annelida > Polychaeta > Sabellida > Siboglinidae > Osedax > Osedax fenrisi. Next base: position 25,415,574 of record OZ025241.1, on the reverse strand, counting down.
CAAGATATATGATAATATCATTAATGATAAAAGTAAGGGCAATTTCAGTACTACGATTAGGTAGATACGCACTTATATTATCAAGAAATGCAATGGGCATAATGTAGGTAAGTTGTAAGTCCTAATTAATAAGTTGAATAGACACAATCGTTCTGACGTCTTAGATATTGATGATAGTTGGGATATTGATGATAACTTGATACATTAGATTGGTCAAGAGTAGTTTTTTTTAAATCGGAATAATCTATGAATATTTCATTGGGTGTGGAATAATATATGATATTAGAGAATGATTTCTTTGACCTATGAATGATATTAGCGATAAGTCCAATCAAATATGGTGATAATGAACGAAGTAGATTGAGTGGAATAGGATTAAGGGGGAATTGGTTTTCAAGGATGTCATCAAAGAGAGTGCAATATCATGTGTTGGAAGCTAAACACATGAACAGTGATTATGAGTGGATGTTAAATTAAGATTGATTCTTGCTGAGTTGATGTTTGGAAGTACATTGATAATGATAAAATGTTGTGTTGGAATAAATTGGAAAATAATGAACAAATAACTAAATCAGGTTTAGCAGGAAGACACTTGGTCTGGATTTCACCTATTAAGGTGAAAGATAATTTATAAACTTACTTAGAATATATTACATAACTACCGAGTATATCAGTGTAATATAACAATTTGGTAGAGAGAAGTTTTTTCTTGTAAAGCGATAGAAAACTTTAAATTAAATAAGATCACATTCAAGTTAAGATGATGCATATATACGTTGTAGTCTACTAAGTAGTTTCCTCAGGTTAACACGATCAATATTAAAACAGGGAAACTTATAATAAGTTCGGCTGATAGGAGTAATGGAGGGTACCAACATATCAAGCGAATAAGGTAATGCCAAATTAAAATAATCAAAAAGTGTAGACAAATCAGAAGATATAATGTTGCTAAGTTGATTGAATAGAGAGTTAACATATATTGGTTTATTAATATAGAGGAGGTTTTCTGAAACGATCTATAAAGTCGATTAATTTATATCACCGGCAAGTTAAAATTAAATAATATGGCAAAGTTATCAGATATTAGAGAACTTTGAGTGGGATATGAAATTAAATTAGAATCAGCTAAATATAAAAAAAAACAATATTATTACTATTAGTGTTAGTATTAAAGAAAAAATTTTGCGTTAGGGAATACTCAAATATAAGTTTATTCAGAGATGAGTAAGCATGATTTTCATTATTAATTTGAATATTAAAATCACATAGAATAACCGTGTTAACTGATGTGAAATATTCTAAAATAGAAGATTGGTCAGCTAAGAAACTCCATAGGCTAGATGTAGGTGGATGGTAGATAAGTATACTTATAATGGTAAATAATGAAGGAAACTGAATATTACAGATCATAATTTCACATGAAGAGAAACATGGGGTAGGTGATGAAGTAAGCTTAAGTTCCGATGAGAATAACAGAGCTATAGCTATAGCTAAACCTATAGGCCGCCACGACGATGTGATATATATATATATATATATATATATATATAACTTATATAATATATGTATATACTTATTAGCAAGCAATACTATAAAACCATCAGGGGTCAGTTGGGAAGCTAGAGCAGAATCACCAATAGTTAGCCAAGTATCAGTAATAGCAGATTTAGAACAATTATAATCAATAATTAATTGTGTAATCAAATCAACTTCGTACTGATCTAGAATTGATGAGTTGAAAAGAATACTTTTTAGGAGAGTGCACTGGTAGTCAATCATGATTGATGTTGCAACAGTCGGATCTTTTTTTACGCGATTCATATAATGAATCACATGATTGGGACCATATATCAAACTATTTTCTCTTTCCAGTGCGGAATTGCAATTGTAGTAACCACTTAGGTTTATTGTGAAAGTACTATAATCTACAAATGGATATAAATTTGCTTTATTTTGTATATATATATATATTATTGGTAAATATTTGTATTTTATTTCCAAACGATGCTCTACTATGGTAAGTGCACTTGTACGTTTAGGACAAACATTTCAGAGATAAGATGGACGATAATTTAAATTTATTTTTTATATTTTGTAGTGCTATTGTTTGTGATTGGGGTTGGTTTGATATTTGATTCTGTTACTCCTATTCTGTGATCTATTAATTTGTCTGCTCCTATTTTAGTTGGAAAACCAAATAGTTGTTTGTTGTTTGCTCATGATAGGTAAACTATAGTTAGTTAATTTATTAATATATTAATTAATTACAAATTTTAATATTTACCATAATTTTAGAAAATATTTTATAAAACCATAAATACTAAATTGGATCCTCACTATAATGTATAAGACTAAAATACATACATTATAATAAATAAATATAATATAAATCAAATTATAAAATAAAAATATAAATATAATTGAATATCGAGTAAATACTATATGAAAAAAACTTAATGTGAAATAATTTTTAGGGGCCTAGCTTATTTCAGGGGGGGCCTAGCCGATCTCAGGGGGGCCTTGCCCCCGCAGGCCCCCGCAGGCCCCCCCCCAGTGGCTACGGGCCTGTATATATATATATATATTTATATATATATATATATATATATATATATATATATATATATAATAAACTATATATTAACATCTATTTATTTTCAATTTATATATATATATATAAAATATATTATAACATATATATAGGAAAAGTAATAATTATTATAATTTATTGTTGGATAGTTATTTTATATATTAATTAATTTAAAATTTAATAATTTTCAGTAAACGTAAAACACGACGGAATACAAGGTAAAGATACAGGTTTAAATTAATAAATTATAAAAATTAATAAATAATAAATATCTAATAATTATTCATAATTATTTAATGGAATATTTCGTTAACTGCACGACGTGATGTGCACAAAGATAGCATTACATTACATTAATCAAGATAGCACATACTATTATATTAAGATTCTGGTTTTAATCTCATTAATGACTTCACATATTTTGAATATTTGATTGATTGAAAGTTTATTTAAACACTTACATTAATTTTATACGATTTCTCAAAAGTGTATATATATATATAGAATACAATTTTAATCTTTTAATCAATTTTATCTCCAATTTTAATTCGCGTGAAAAATAAGTTATCTACGGATAATGATAGTTCTCGTCAGGTTGTATTTATTTATTGATATGGATAGCTTAACAGCTAGGCATTTCTAATGGATATTATAATCATTTATTATTAGTACAAACTTTACATAATTCCTGGTTGGATGAAAGTACCCTCACAAATTATAAACTATTATATACTCTATGGCTATAGTATAACTGTATACATATATATATATATATATATATATATATATATATATATATATATATATATATATATATATATATATATATAATCTATACATTAATATCCTAAGTGTATTCATTATGATTTAAATAACTGAATATGCTTAAATAACTTCCGAAACATATTTTGAAATTCTAATTATAATCATAATCTTCTGTAAATATATTAACCATAAATACTACTATTATATTCAAATATAATTAATATTATTTAAATAAGCTTTATAAAATAAACTAGTGATATATTATATAGTATATACTAAATAATAACTAGTTAATAAATGGAGTTTAATTTTATAATCATGCTGATATAAATTTATCATTATAATTATAATTATAAAATAAATATTTTGAAGTTTTGTAATATATTTATAATATATTATTTACGCATATATCCGCATATATGCGGCTAATTGTGTTAATATTTTATAGAAAACTACGAATCCAATGAAATTTGAATTTAAAATGGTATGCATAGTTTGGTTATATGTAACTAATAATTAAATATATTTATAAACAAATTATATTTAGTATTAATATTAATATTCATATTAATAATATTTAAAATAATAATTTATTTATAATTTATTTGTACAATATAATATATATATATATATATATATATATATATATATAATTATAAATAATTATAATAATAATAATGTATAATGATAATTAATATATTTAAATATTAATACATATCATTTTATTTAATTTATGACTACACTTATGTATAGGTAAAACGAATTTATGAAAATGAAAATACAAATAATTATTATTATTTTGTATTATTTAATAAATTAAAGTAATAAATATTGTCTATTTAATAATTATACAATTCTATTAATATAACTATTAATTTATAAAGAATATTCCAAATAATATAGAAAATATATTAATTAATAAATTATATTAAATAAATAAATAATATGAATAATTAGTGGATTTAAAAATCATAATACAAAGGATTAATTAGTATTTTATAGTTAATAGTATATTATTAAATTAAAACTTATTAAAATATATATCATATATAATTCATAAACATTATTCGTTGGTCTTACATCATTATACATCAAAATACGATTAAAAATATGATTACAAATTTAAATATTTATATATTGTATATAAGTGGTATTGTAATATTTATTTATTGATGGTGTTATAATATATTAAATATACACAAGTATGTATGATAATATTAAAAAAATAATATAAATATTCCGTAATATATTATAATTGAGACACAATTTATATGAATCCACATAAGGTTTCAATAATAAAACATATATTTTTCCATACAACTTTTGAAATTAATAATTATACAATTATTATTTATAAATTAATATATTTATTAATAAATTAATTATTTATTTTTATTTAGCTATCTATTAATAATTTATTTAAGGTTTCTATATTTATATCAAATCGTATGTCTTTATTTTTTTCATTAATATAATATTGTATGCATAATAAATAATTGTTGATAATGATTTAATTAATCAGTTAATAAAGGATATAAAAGATTTATAAATATAAAATGATATATTAGTAATATAATTAGAATTAGTTTTAAGTATATTACATATTTTAAAATGTATTAGATTATATTGCAGCGTAAACCGTGTACTATAATTATAGTGGATATAGTATGTGATTTAGAAATATTAATCATTGCAAATAAATGTAACCCAAGCGAAGTTAGTTTACTACTTAATAGTCTATGTAATTAGTAATTTTTCGTATAACAAACAATAATTTACTAAATTTAAACCAATTAACAATTACTAATATAAAATTTAAGTTTTAATATAAAATGATATATAATAGTAATTTTAAAGTTTTATATTACATATTATACATATAAATTAAGTATATAATATAAGTGAACACACAAACAATGAGCGAACCAACTTTATCAAGGTATGTGAAATATACATTATAATAATAACATATATATATATATATATATATATATATATTCGCAATATTACGTTGGACGTTGTAATTGTTAGTTACATGTACATACGACGAATAGCATATAATTCAACATATAATGTTTAAATTCATATTAACTATTAAACTGATAATATAACAACAATTAACACTTGTTATATTAACCTGACTTCATGACATATATATCCATAGCTCACCGGCGGTGGTCCACCGCCATACACTATATAACTCACGATCAACTTCACCAATCTCAGATATCCAGCGTTGAATTACTATTGCAAAAACTGTAGCTAATGGTCGAATTTATATTTATTGTAACACGTAATATTTAAACACTCGTGGCGGTATATTTAAATACATTATTTACCTATTTATGGTGAATGCAACCTGACTGACTCAGATAATTCAAACTGTATATAATATTTTCATTTATAAAATAAAATGTAATTAAGTTAAAAATATACTTAAAATATTATCTATAGGTGATATATAGATGATATATATATATATATATATATATATATATATATATCATAATTTCTATTATTATCCAAAATATATGAACAGACTCTATACTGATAATCGATACTCATTGAATAAAATATTACTAGAAAAAAACTAGATTACTTTTAGAAGAACTACATCAAAGAATATTATGTGATTTTACTTGTTGATGATTTACTACTTACTTAGTACACTCCATATACATAGGTTATGTTATTATAATTCTCTGTAGTTTGCTATACTCTCTACTTTATCATATTTCAATTAACTCATACATAGTTATATAGCAATTACGTGGTTAATAATCTATATCCATGAAATATATTACTCTATGAAAATATATAAATATTATATCCACACTAAATACCATACTGTGTGTACCACAAGTCTCTATATTGTTACCAATACTTTATTGGTTGTCATGCTTTAACAATCTAACCTCATTGACACTATGCCAAAGTTACAGTTCACTACACCTATGCTGATAATATAATATTTCAGGCTATAATAAATAAACCTACTTACATATAAATATGCTACAATTCAATATATAATTTTCTATAGCACAATCACTTATTTCTAAATTCGACAACGATTGTATTTAGCAACATACCTTCTAAAACAAGCATCCCTAATTTCTCAATACTTTATATTAATACTATTCCACTTATTACAGTACATAAAGTTAAATAATCTCACTATAAAGTATGTCCTTGAATTAACTTAAAATATAACTATATTAAACATAATACTATTAAGTGATACATTAATGGTTGTTCACATAAGTTCACGTCCTTCCCCCTAATATAATATACAAACAATATTATCATATATGATATTAAGTCAATATATATTGACTTAATCACTAATAAACTCGTCAACGAATCGATTGTAATTTCCAGATTTAACTACTGTAACTCGAAACTAACCAGTACAAAACTATATATTTAGTAGCCTGTGATAATAGCTTACTAAATATATCAATACAAATATATTTATATTTAAAACTATTGATTATGTTACGTATCGTAACTTAAATCACAAATAAACATACGTACGATATTATAGGATATTTATGATAAAAACTTCAGTTTTTAAATACATTCATCACAACTACTGAACTTTACTTTCACATTAATTCAATAAAACAAACTAAATACTGACTACAGTTTACGTTACATAAACCACAAGTTTATGATATTGTAATATTTAGGAAATTCCGTCATGATGACACAAGTTCAGGATTTACCTGCAAAAACAATTTTAAAACTGGTCATCAGATATTATATATTTGAAAACGTAATCAAAAATCTATTCATTGGATATATTTGCACCATTTTAATAATTAATAAATACAAAATACTTATTTAGACTATTTATATATTATGAATATTTTATTCTTTGATATTGTTTTGAGAATTTATGATTTCAGATATACAGAGAGTGACATATTCGGGAACTGTCCTTATATGGTTACTTTCCCCTATATTTATCCGATTCTGAAACATTACTTATCCTTGTACTAATGAAAGGTATTGTCTAATTTGGTAATATCGATTTTATTCCTGTTGGATTATTTTCGTTTTCTGACAATGGACCAATCGCGTGTGAAGAATTTAGGAAATTTTTAGAATCTTATAAATTTATGTATACAAAGTTCAGGTTTCGATATCCAAAAGGAAATGGAATGTCATAGAAAGCGTTATAAACAATGAAGAAACTACTAGAAAAATCAGAATATCCATATTTGATTATGTTATATTACAGATCAACACTTGTAGCATTGGTATTTCATCTGCGGAATTACTAATTAATCGAAAAGTAGTATCCATATTACGATCTATGGGAAACGTAAACATCCGTTGTCACCCGTGTTTTATAGATTTAACACTAACTATTAAATAATCACTTGTAAATATACGTCCACTTCCTCATATTAAATGAATATAATTAAGATACATTAGTTTTACTCAACCACTAGGTTTGTGTTATAATACCTTATATAACGCATACATATATGCATAGTTTGTGTTGATATATTAATAATAAGTATGCATTTCTATATTTGTATTGGTATTACCTATACATATTATACACGTGTAAAGATAATATATATGTGTTGTATTTCATAATTAAACGATATTTTACACTTTAATTATGTTTTACTATATATATATATGAATTATAAAATAAAACTTTATTTACAGATTTACAGAATTTGACGATCTAATGTTAATAAATACGTATTAAAATTATAATATTACCATAGTATTAGTTAAGTTATTCCACCATATATATCATATACATATTTAAATATCACGTAATTATATAATATATATATATATATATTATAAACATAATTATAAACTATAACTATAGCATATCAATGCATATATATAGTGATTTTAATGTTTTGATGGATATTACAAAATATACTTAATTAGTAGATAATATTTAAACAATAGTAGCATAGCTGCAATTTAATATTTTTATATATTATTATATTATTTAAATAATTAATAAAATATTATATATAAAAATAGTGTTTAACAACTTATTTTTAATGTAAATGATATAGTATTGATAGATAATATAGAATTATATAAATATATCTATTTGTTGACATAACTAATGATTATACATACCTATATAATCTATGACAATTATATTTTTATTTTTATTTAACAAATAGTATATCCGTTATATTGAAATATCAAGTTTTATTTATAAATTCACAATGGTATATATATTGTAAATAGTATATGTATAACATGAATTAACTTATGGTTTAAATATAACTATATATATATATATATATATATATATATATATATATATTTATATATATATATATATATATATATATTGAATGCACATATTTTATTTATTTGTTAATCTATTTTGTAATCTTAATTTGCAGTGACTTTATATATTGTTTTGATAGATATATATATATATATATATATATATATATATATATATATATTGTTATCAAATGTATATATATATATATATATATGTATATATATATATATATATATATATATATATATATATATTCTTATTGTTATTGTTATTGCTATTGTTATTTTTATTTGGTGGAGTCCTTTCATCCCATCCAGGAACTTAGATAGAGTTTTCACTTATAACCATATATGGCTCTAATTTCCCTTCGAAGCCGCTCTCATGTTAAGGCATCCATGGTTTTAATGAGAGCCGATCATTTATTTACATAAGATCACTTCAAAATAATATTTTAAGACCCATTTTATAAAATGAATTAATGGTCCGGACGAAGCTCGAACCCGTGTCCTACTGCTTATGTGTCTGATGCTTTAGCCACTGAGACACACAGGCAGTATATATATATATATTATGTTACTATTTGTTTTATATTGTCCTGGGCTCCTCACAGTTATTTATAACATGTACAAGTATATGACTTCTTGAGGGGACCATTTGTATCCGATATTATTATATGTATATATGTATATATATTATGTTACTATTTGTTTTATATTGTCCTGGGCTCCTCACAGTTATTTATAACATGTACAAGTATATGACTTCTTGAGGGGACCATTTGTATCCGATATTATTATATGTGTGATTCAATAAATAAATATTATTATATATATATATATATATATATATATATTAATTAAGGAATATATAAATATATTTAATAGAAAAAGTAAAATTATTATATATATTTATAAAAAATATACAATATTCAATAACAAATTATTTAATTTTCTATTTGTGTGAATTAATAAATAATATATGACCTATCATTATACAAATAGTAATATAATTTGTATAATAGAAATTATATTATAATATTAATACATATTATATTTTTTTATTTATGTCTACCAAATAATTTTTTTTTATTATTTTAAAGTATCTACCAATATCATATCATTTACATTAATAAGGATTTGGTAGAAAATATATTTGTATATAATTTATCATTGTGTATTTAATAATATAATACTATATTATAATAATTAAATACAATATAAAATGTCTCTTTATTTATATCATTTTTAAAGTGTCTTCCATTTAATTTATTAAGTAACGTTTTTATATTCTACCAAACCTTAAATTTATATCACTGTACTTATCTTATTTATTACATTTCATTTATATACCATTATCTTTCGTTTCCACAATGTTATCGATCTTTCAGTTTTGTGTATGACTTTATTTATCGATTTATTTCTATTTATAAAATATAATATATCAATAAACTATAATTAAAAGTGAGTATCAGCCCTTGGGACATGACCTATCACCTATAACAACGATATATTCAGTATTATTATTAGCATTATAGTTAAAATATACTAATTGATTCATGTAGAATTATCCACTCCCTAGTCACGTATAGTTTAATTTATTTTAATATTAATGGATGTACACCTTTTTGTCATTGGTTTGTTACTACATATGTTTGTAATACTATTTTTAGTTTTTTTTTATTATAATGAATAAATTACATATGTATATTGGTATATATAGGTATATATAGGTATATATATATACCTATATATTGGGGTAGGATCAATTATTGATGTAGAATTAACTAGATTGATTAGTTGGATCTATTTATTTGGGTGGTGTAAGGTATATTACAATTGAATATTAAATATATAATATTATTATTATATAATATGAATATATACTAATTTCGTTAGCAAAATTTGTTTAATAGATATTTATATGAAACACTGATGTTATAATCATTTTATAATATACATATATATATATTATTATATTATTTGTATATACAATTTATATTTTAAATGAATAGTTTATTTTCCTATTAATAATTACTTTGTTGTTGTTGTATAATATAAGTATGGTAGTATTACATAGGGTAGGATTTCATTTAATGAGTTAGGATACGGTAATAATAACATATTTGTTATAATTAATAATTATTTTCATAAATTAATTATATTTAGTAGTATGATATATCTTAGAATTAAACATTTTTTTAGAATACATAATTATTTTTAAATATATTATATATTATTAGATAATATTGTAAAAAATATACTATATAATTTAAAAAATCATATATATATAGTGGTCCTAAACTATGGAATTCACTCCCACCCTATATTAGATCTATAAAATCGCATAAAATATTCATGAGATATATACAAAAATTGATATAAGGTGGTAATCTGTAATACTAATATTGTTTGTCATTATTATTTTATTTATTAATTTCCGTAATTAATTCTATTTTATTTTATTATTATTAATGGTATTTATTGTTTTATCTAATCTATTATTTGTATTCTATGTATATATATATATATATATATATATATATATATTTGAGAAATCATTTATGATTTATGTAAGTGTTTAAATATACTTTCAATCAATCAATCAATATATATATATATATTAAATGTTACCCATAACACCACTATTATTTAGGTAAATTATTATTCTCTTAATGATATATGTATATGTAGGTTATATGAATTGAATTAAATGATGTTACATGTTTATATAGTTATACATTTATATCGATATGTTAATAATATAATATTTTAATTTTAAATATAATATAATAAGTTGACTATGTTTAATTGAAATTAATTTAATATATTAATATACTATTATACTTATATAATTATAAACTATTTATATTATGTATAGTACACTGAATATACATTATTACCATACATACTATAATCACGGTATTACTATAAATAATAATAATAAAATAATAGATCCATAGTTAATAAATCTGAAGAAAATAGAACAAAAAAAAAGTGTACATCCTTGCGTTGTTTCTGTTATTGTTGCATTTTGCCAACTATTCTCGGAATTATATTACTAGTTGGAATTTTTATATGTTAGCCATAATACTGCATACTATATACTTAAAGTACTATATATTATCAACTTCATATTACAAAAATTTAAGTTAAAACATTAATCAAATTAAACAATTTTTATATATATTAAAATTAATAATATTAATATTATTAAAATATATTACTCAGATAAGATATTACTCTTATTTATAATACATTCTAATACTATATTTAATAGTTAAAAGTGTATATTAGATAATCATATAATATTACTAATTGAAAAATAACTTGTATTAATATTCCTTTAAATTGAAACTAGATAAAACGATAGCCTCAATTAAAAACAAGGAATTAATTTCATGTTTTAATGGAAATTGTAAAGGTTATATATGAAATACATAATTAAAAAAATAATATACTAATTTAAATATAAATTAATATATGTGTATATATATATATATATATATATATATATATATATATATATGTAAGCATACATAAGTATATATATACAATAACTATGAACTTAATAATTCATAATTAATGTTAACTTTAATGACAAATTAAACACTGTTTTATAGATAGCCCTGGTGTAATATTATCATGTAAAAATACAACTTGCAGTTCAAATGGAACAGAAGAATGTGCTGTAGTTGTGGATAAAGAACATTGTTATTGTAAGCTAGGCTATCACGGACCTGCATGTAATCAAGGTTATTCATATCATGTATAACTCCGCCTAGTATGTACATTATAAAATACTTAACTCACACTTATATACATATAATGAATGCATTCAGTTTATATTTAAGTCTAAGGAAGATCAGTGAAAGAGATCAGCTTTATTGATTCGAAACATTCTAACATTATGTTCAATGTCATGTCATTATTTGTATTATATAGAATTATTATAATTAAATAATAAAATAAAAATAATGAATAACATAATAATAAAATAATAGTAATATAAAAAAACAATGAAATGATTAAATAAAAGGTTAATCACGTTACGAAAATAATAAAAATTTAAAATTAGAAACAAAGATAAAATAAAAAATTACAATAATAAATGAGATATAAATTAATTGTATACAGATAATAAAAATAAAAGGTGTGATTCGTGAATGAGAGTTCAAAGTTATATATTAAAGAAAGAGAAACATAAATCATTTTTACTATCGATATGACATATATTTTAATATTGTTTAAATAAAAATTAATATGATAGTGTAATATTAACACAACAAAATTGAAAATAAATAATATACAATAAATTAAATCATGTTTTTTAGATTGTGTTTTAATACTGCAGTGCAAACATGTTTATAATTTTTATACTGTTTTTTTTAAAGATTATAATCCTTAAAGATTATTAATAAGAGTTTTTATAATTTTAAATAATGTTTAATTTTAATATTTTATTTGTAATACTGTTTATAATAAAAATATGTAAATGTTTAAAAAAAAGATATTTTCCAAAATTATAATAATTAATATGTATACAAAAATTAATTATTACAATACCGTTTAATTAAAACTTATTTTAATACTTTCTTCACTTTTAGATTATGAGTAATTGTAATAGTTTTTTTAATATATATATATATATATATATATATATATATATACTCAATTGCTAATTATCATTATATGTTATAATATATATTACACTTGCCTGCATTTTTTAACTTTTTTCAATAGGATGACATTCTGTCAATTGATTCTAGACTTATTTTTGACACTGATCTCAAATGTGAAAACCGTTTTTTTTTTATTCGACTTTCAAATATTTTCCAAAAAGTGAGATTTCTAGAAAAAAAATATATTTATAATTTTTAAAACCTTAATCATATAAATATGCCTGAATATATTTTATATATATATATTCAAGTATACAGTATACCTTTAAAACATTATAAAATATGTTTACAAGTTGTATAAATAAATGATTTTTAAACTATGTACCCCAAAAATATTTTATTATTTTCAAAACAAATTCATAGGCCAATATTTGACGACAAAAATTATAGAATACATATGTAATATATATTTTTAGATAGATTTTTAACGCTCCTTTCAGATATATTTTTAGTTTTTACATATCGGGTTTAGTTTTTTTTTTGTTCAATTTAAAATTTTTTTTTTTTGCCTTTTTTCTTAATTTTTGTCAGTTTTTAAATCATGCTATTTAATGTATTTAAAAGTACTCAATTCATAACTATAATATATTATTAACCATATATTATACTTATTTATATATTTTATATTATTATTTTATAAATATAAATGAATATATTTATGAATAAAATAAAAAATTAAGTTTCGGGTAAAAAATAATTAAGTTTATTTAATAATAAATACAAATCAATTTAAGAAAGAACGTTTTAATTTTCTTCTTCTATGGTTAATCTCTACGTCATCCATCTTCAAACACCAACAATAGTCTGCTAACATATTAACATTCCAATAAATCCTTGATATCGTTCTTCCATTGTAGCTAAATCGTTAATGCGTTCTCCTTTCTCCTCACTGTAATTCTCCACAATTGTTAAGAAAGTAATTCAAAAGTGAATTTAGAAAATGCATTTTAATGGATATTCGAGCTCCAATTTTATGGTATGAGTGCATGAGATATTCTACCCTAACTTCAAAATCATGACTTCTTCGATTTCCAAGGAAATTTGTAATATAGTATTTATTATTAAATAAACTTAATTATTTTTTACTCGAAACTTTTAATTTTTTATTTAATTCATAAATATATTCATTTATATTTATAAAATAATAATATACAATATATATAAATAAGTATAATATATGGTTAATAATATAATATAGTTATGAATTGAGTACTTTTAAATACATTAAATAGCATGATTTAAAAACTGAAAATAATTAAGAAAAAAGGCAAAAAAAATAATTTTAAATTGAACAAAAAAAAAACTAAACCCGATATGTAAAAACTAAATACATATCAGAAAGGAGCGTTAAAAATCTATCCAAAAAAATATATTAGATATGTATCCTATAATTGTTGTCGTCAAATATTGACCTATAATTTTTTTTGAAAATAATCCAATATTTTGAGGAACATAGTTTAAAAATTATTTATTTATATAACTTGTAAACATATTTTATAATGTTTTAAATGTATACTGTATACTTGAATATATATATAAAATATATTCAGGCATATTTATATGATTTTATAAAATATTATACTAATGATTAAGGTTTTAAAAATTATAAATATATTTTTTTCTAGAAATCTCACTTTTTTGAAAATATTTGAAACTCGAATACAAAAAAAACTAGACGTGATTGAGAAAAACGGTTTTCACATTTATGATCAGTGTCAAAAATAAGTCTAGAATCAATTGACAGAATTTCATCCTATTTTTGATAAAGATAGTGTTATAATAGTAATATTAATATTATTTATATAATGTTTATATATGTATTAATTCATTTATAATTATATATATAAATATATATATATATATCCTATAAATGTATTAAAATATATATATATATATATATATATAAATATATATATATATATATATATATTTGCATAATATTAAACAAAATAGAATACAAATGTATAACCGGTTGTGGAAAAGGTATATGCATATATTCTAATAATAAAGCTACATGTTCTAATTTGAATCAATGGATGACATTACATAAAGATCAATTGAAAAATAAAATGCTACGTGATATAGCTTTACCAGGTTATACTAAATACTAAGTTATTGTATTATTATAATAACAGTTATATTTTACATCGTAATGTTACATATTATTTCTATATATTAAATTAATTAATATATTAAATAAAATATAAAAATTTATAAATTAAAAACTACTCCGTAATGATGTATTAGTATCTAACCTTAATAGACTACGATATAGAAATTATGACATAAACGATAATTTAAATATTATATATAAGGTCATTAAATACCTAATTATTTTATTTAGATTTTCTTTTATAATTATTATTTATATATTTTTAAATCTTTTATATCTGATTTATATTTCACTTCTAGATAGTAATGATATATTGAAAAGTATTTTGATTAGTGATCTAAAGAATAATATTTATTAATGTACATATACGTTTTGGGTACATTTTATAATACCTATATTAGGATCTCCTATAATAATATTACTTTTATATTGATATATATATATAATATTAATATTTATTTATTGAAATCATAAATATATATATTGAATACAATACAAATATCGGATACAAATGGACCTCTCAAAAAGTTATAGACTTATTATGTTATATTATATTAACACTTATTATACATAACAGTGAGGTCCCCGTACAATACAATACAAATAGTAACATATTTTTGTCTTGTGTTTTGATTCATGGTTTATTGAATTATAGATAAATCAAGAGAAAAATAAGAACTGCCTGGAGAGGAAATCCGGGACCTGTACAGAGATTCCTGGTTCCCCGTCCATAACTTACTAGCTTTTGGTTATCACACTGAGCCCTAGACCAGAGACATATACATTTATATCGACAAAATTCATTGAAATTATTAAAATTATAAAAATAGCCTTTTATATATATAGTTTACATTTGTATATACGTATTATCTACTATTACTCGAATAGTCTGAGATTATAAATATTTATTAATGATGATATTAATGTTGTTATATTGTGAACAATTATGAATAGATATATACCTATTTTTAATAAAAAATAATATATAATTTATTTATTTACTATAAAACTATATACTGGAATAGTTATCATCATATATGTGGTGTCCATGTCCCAGTAAAACAATGTATATATATATATATATATATTCATATTAAATTCGTATTAAATTAAATTAAACATTTTAGGTTATATTTACTAATAACGTTGATTATAATTACACATATTACCATCTATAAATTTAACCATTTCATGTTTACTAATGGTATTTAACTATTGAATAGCCTGCTTTTATCATATTATGCATAGATATCAATAATGATAACATATGATTTTTATAATTGAGATGCATTTTCAATGAACTATTCTCTAAGAATACCATTTAATATATAATTTAAACCTATAGGTTTGGATATAAACATATAATTTAGTTATAATCAAATTTTTCTATCCTACTAAACGTAATAATGTTTTACATTAATAATTTATATACATATATGTATCTATATATATATATATATATATATATATATATATATAAATATATATTTATATCAACGTTGTAATATACATTTTTATTAATATATTATTTTACTATAATTATATATTTATAATATAATAAATATAATAGATTATATATTTACAATATATTAAATGTAATATATTGTAAATATATATATATATATAAGTAAATTTACATTTATTTAATAATAATAGGTGCTAATCATGCATTTTCGAAATCAGTGCATCAATACCTCAGCAAATATAGCGATCTGGTTGAGAAAATGGATAATTCAATTATTGTTGACATAATAAGCTTTATAATGATCTATAAAGATCAAAATGAAAAAATAATTTATAATATGATGAACAAGAAACGCTTCATCCAGAATATGCGTTCTCATTTCATCACACAGAAACTGAACGTACCGCAGTTGTTTCGTGCCGGAGTACGCTATTTTCACGTTCACATAGAATACGACGACGGTAAGATCTACGTAACTAACGTACTTCAAAGCGGATGGTTCTCTGGCTACGTGAAACAGTTAGTAGAAGTGATGGCAGAGAACCCCGATGAAATAGTCATACTTCACATAGAGAAGACGCTCTTCAATGATTCAATTATAAAGCATAGTGACTTCGATAATATCGTTCATGGATATTTCAATAATATTTATAAGTCTAATACATCTGATAACGGTGGCAGTATAAAAATGTCTGATATATGGACAAATAACGATAGATTAATAGTATTATATCCACGTAAAACGTATAAATTCTGGAGTGCGAAAGAATCCATCCAAGCTACGGATTTGGGAATTAACATTAATTATGTTACATTTAAAGATAACATAAAATCAATATATAAAAATAAATTTCTAAAAGTGGTTATTGCATCACGCTCTTTCAAATATTCCGATTATTTCGATACAATTATTAAAAACAGTCATACCATAGATCTCTATACCCACAGTACAAGTATGATTGAACTATATGAACTTAGAGAAGAAATATTTGATAATAATAAGTTATTCATTGGAAATAATTTAACAAGTAAAATTTTAAGTATTAATTTTGCTGATACAGTTTCATCGATATCTATGATAAACTATAATTCAAAAAATTTAATATAAAATAAAAGTTAAAAATATGATTATTCTTTATATATATATATATATATATATTTATATATATATATATATATAAGTTTTTATTATCTATACAAAAAAATATTTAATTTGAATCACTATAGTGAATTTATACATACTATATTTAATTTAGAATTCATTAATTATAATCTAATTTTGTATACTTTTAGTTTAATATTGTATACCAAATACGATATTATAATTTATTTCCGTAGCGCATAAAATATCATTTAGGTAATTTAATAACACTATGGATTCAATATTAATATATCTATATATATATTATTATTATTATTATCAGATTTAGGTTTGCACCAGGGTTTTTGTAGAAGCTAAAGCTTATCGAGACAATTACCCTTAATCTTAAAGCAAGTTCAAAAAAAAACTAAATAAATAAAATATTATAAAATATTAGATGACTTCCTGTTTACATAGATACAATACAATGAATAAAATAGAAAAATAATATAAATTGTTTGAACTTGCCATAAAATTATGTAATCATCATTTAATTATTTATAAATAAATAACTAAAATAAATAATAAGTACTATAAAATAATACACTAAACAAAAATATAGATGTATTAGTATAAAAGAAGAAAAAAAATGAAGTAAAATGAAGTAAAACTGAATAAAAATGAATAAAACATAACAAAAAGAATATCTAGAAAGGTGGTAAGAAATGTATGTAACATTTTTTTTTTTTTTTTTTTTTTTTTTTTTTTTTTTTTCAGTAAATAAGTTTTAGGAATTTTTTTGTAATACTTTATAATAATGTAAAGAATGTAAAATATTTTTTCAAACTGAAATGTTAGTTTAATTACTAATTTTTATATAAGTGTCAATAAAGAGAAATAAAACAAAGAAGTATAATCAAGTATACAAGAAAAAAGATTCAATACAAAATGTTTATGTAATTAAAAATAAAGTCAAATAATATTATTAGTCGGAGGGAAAAAAAAAATACTAAAGAAAATACTAAAGAAAAAAGAAATACCTAACAGTTTTTTTTAATTTTATTATTTTTATATAAACGTCAATTAAAAAGAAAGAAAACATGAAAGTAAATTCAAATATAAAATGCAAAAATTCAGTAAAATAATATTATTAATGTCGGGGAAATAAAATATTGTAAAGTAAAACACTCAAAAGTATTAATTTTTTTTTAATTTTTACATAAACGTCAATAAATTAAAATAAGAATAAAATGTGGATCTTAGTATATAATACAATATTAGATAAAAGACATGATAAAAGATATAAAATTAGAAAAATGAGATTTAGATTATAAGTATACTGAGTAAGAAGATAACAAATGTGTATACATACGTTTCCTGAATAATTTATAATTTGAAATATTTTTTAAAATATTATCAAGCTTATTCCAGGTAATTGGTCCAATGTATATTAATGTTCTTCTGCATAGTTCTTTTTTGAAATTAATAATTGAGAAATTATTTATGCTCCTAGTGTTGTGAGATGATGAAGTTACAGAAAAAAATGCATTTGTTATAACAGGATGAAGATCATTGACAATTTTAAACATAAATTCACATGTACTTATATATGTAATTTCATTTATTTTTAATAAAGAATTATCAATAAATAGTCCATTAGTATGATGTAAAAAATGTTTTTTACATATAATTCTTATCATTCGCTTTTGAAGAATATATATGCATGATACATTAGATTTATATGTATTTCCCCAAAATATGTTACAATACTTTATATGAGGCAAGAATATGGAATTATATATATGAAGTAATGCTTTTTTATTTATAAATTTGGAAATAATGTTGGTAATCCATATGATTTTTTTTAGTTTTGATTTTAAAAACAAGATATGTTGTTTCCAGTTTAATATATCGTCTATAATTACGCCTAATAATTTATAAAATGTAACTCTTTCAATATTTCTGTTATTTAAATTTATATTTATAATAGTTCTTGAATTAATAGACATAAAGCAAGTTTTATTTAAATTTAATGATAACCTATTATATATTAACCATTTATTAATATTTTTTAATTCAGTTTGACAAATATAATTAAGTAATTCGGCTGATGTATTTTCAAAATATAAAGTAGTATCATCTGCGAACATGGTAAACTTACATAAAGAAGATGATTTTGTAATATCATTAATATAAATTAAAAATAAAATGGGTCCTAGGATGGTGCCTTGGGGTACACCCGTTATGACTTTTAGTTTATCTGAAATTACATCATTATATATACACTGTTGATATCTATTTGTTAAATAGCTCATTATCCATTTAAGTGCAATGCCTCGTACTCCAATATTTTTTAATTTAAAAAGTAATATTCTGTGATTAACTGTGTCAAATGCTTTTTTTAAATCAATAAAGATTATTGCGCCAACATTGTTATTATTAAAACAGGTACTGATTTGTGACTGGAGGTTAAATATTGCATGTGATGTACTGTATCCTTTCCTAAAACCAAATTGAGAAGGAGATAATATATTAAAAGATGATAAAAAACTATAAAAGCGAGAATAAAATATTTTTTCTAAAATCTTTGCGAATTGACAGGTGAGAGAAATTGGACGATAGTTATTAAAAAATGTATCATCACCAGTTTTGTGTAAAGGGATAATATTTGATAATTTTAAGAAATCCGGTACAACGCCTGATTCAAAAGATAAATTTACAAGAAAAACAAATGGATAAACCAATACAGGAAAAATACATTTAAGTAACTGCATGGATATGCCATAATGATCTCTTGATTTTTTTGGTTTGAATTCATTTAATACTTTAATAATTTCCTCTGAACTTACTGGTGTTAAAAAAAAACTATGTATATTAGGTTCAGGTAAAAAGAATTTAAAGTCATCATCATTACAATTATTTATATTATTATCTAAATTAGAACCAATGTCTCTAAAAAAAGAATTAAATTCATTAGCAATTTGTTTAGAATCAACAATATTCACATTATTTACATTAAAATTGTCAGGTAGTTGTTTGAATTTTTTTTTAACATTAAGTAAATTATTTAGTACATTCCATGTATTTTTTGTATCAGAGCAATTTTTTAACAGATTTGAATAATACTTTTTCTTAGCTTCTCGAACTAAAGATGTTGTATTATTTTTAAAAATTTTGTAAATAAATAAGTCATTTTCAGATTTAGATATTTTATATTTTTTATATAATATCTGTTTTTTTCTACAAGCCTTTTTAAGATCTCGAGTATTCCATGGAATGAGTTTATTTTTGTGGGAGGCTTTATTAATTTTTGGACAGTATCTATCAAAATTTAAGATAAAGTATTCCAAGAATAAATTCCAAGATTTTTCTGTATCGTTAGTTTTTATGAATTCCCAGTTTGTTTTTTTTAAAATTTCAAACAGATTAAACATGGTTCTATCATTAATTTGATTTTGTTTGATTTTAGTAGATTTAACTTTATCTTGAGGTTTGGTAGACAATTGTAAATTTAAAACAATTGGAAAATGGTCAGATATATCTGAAATAATTATTCCTGAAAATCTTTTCATATTAAGATTAAAATTTGTAAATATATTATCAATTATAGATGAAGAATTATGTTTAGTGTCGATTCTAGTTGGACGATTAATTAGATGGGAACAACCTAGTGAAATCATCGTATCAAAAAAGGTATTAGCCACTTTATTTGTATTTATATGCACTAGATCAATATTAAAGTCACCACAGATAATCATTTTTTTATCATTACTAACATGTTGCTGAAAATTATTTATCAAGAAATCAATAAATGTAGAGTGAGCTATTTTTTCTAAAGTAGGAGGAAAATATATTGTACTGAAAATAATGTTTTTTGATTTTTCAAAAATAATTTCAATTGATATGTTGTCATAATAGTTATTTGATATGGTAGATAGAATATTAAATTGATAATGTTCACGTATATAGATTAAAACACCATCTCCATTTTTATGTTTACGATTTGAACATATATGGTTTTAACCAGGAATATTAAAAATGAAAATATTATTATCACTCAACCATGTTTCAGTAATTGAAACTATATAAAAATGATCATCAAACGTATTCAAAAACATAATTAATTTATCAAAATTTTTTTTTAAACTCCTAATATTGATGTTAATAATATTAAAATTAAATAAATTATTTTTATTAGAATTCAACTTCCATTCATTTGAGGTGTAATAATTGGATTCATTGAGAAAATTAAAATTACAATTTGAGAAATTATTATTATTAAAACTATCATTATTGGAACTAAAATTGTTAATTTGATCAACATTAAATTGCGGATAAATTTCATTCAAGTTCATATAGTACAAATATTAAAAAGTTAAAATTGAATAAGATAATATAAAAGATTAAAGATATAGATAAAAAATATATGTAAATACCAATTATAATAAAATGTTAAAAATAGAATGTAATATAAAATTAGAACAAACGACAACGACAAATAAATACAAAATAAAATATTTATATATCAGAGAATTTATTTATATCTGTTATTTTTACTGGAGATGAATCTTCGTTTTTTATAATAAAAGTTATTCCATTTATAGTCCAACAATGTAATATCACTTTATCTTTTCGAAGTTGTCGAGCTTTGTAGAAAATATCAGAATTAAATTGTGTTAGATGTTCATTTATATATGTATCAGTGCCTTTTAATTTTTTAGAATTTTTAATAATTTCAAATTTAGTAGAGTTATGGTGTAGTTTGACTAAAATTTTATTATGTTTATTCTTGTTGTTTTTTAATTTATGTATCTTAACAATGTCATACGGTTGTATAATTATATCTAATTTTTCCTTTGCAAATGTGATGAAAGATGGTGCTAGATTACGTTGAGTTAGATCAAAATTCAATTTAGGATCAGATATAATAATATTATTTTGTTTTGAAAATTGTTCAAGGTTATTAATTTTTTGTTCTAACTCAATAATTGTTTTATCTTTATTATTTACAACTGCAGTTAGTTCATCAACTTTATTTACTAATTCAGATACAACTGTACGCAGTTCTTGAATAGAGTATATATATATATATATATATATATATATATACCTAGTATGCGTATCTGATGGGTGGTATGACCAATTTACCCTTTGTACTCCTCATTACTACTCCTATCCTTTCTACCTAACCTTCCCCACTGAATACACTACATATATTCGCAAATCGATACTTCGCTCACCAACTTGTACATTGTCGGTGAAAGTATCTTGATTACCCAATAAGACTAGTTTATATCTTTACTGTAACTTATTTATAAACAACGGATGGTGGACTACATGCACCCCTTATCCTATCTTCCATTCTGTTGTTATCATCTCTCTGAACTTCTGATGTTCCCTCGTCCTTTCATTAGCTCGCTTCTATATCTTGATTAGTTGTGGTGTAGTAGTATCTCTCCTCCCAACAAAAATCAATTGGAAGTACCGACACCCTATCGAAGAACAAATAGTATGCCTGTGATAGAATATGAGGTAGAGTTATAATAATATATCAATTTCGATGTATGTTTAGGACAGGCTTGCTTCTGATCTACACTCAGCAATCTTAATGAATAATATTGAGTATAAGTGAACCTTTCCACCTGCCCATTGACGTATGGGTGATAGGGTGTTGTTCGTGAGTATCCAAATTTATTTTGCAATTCTCGTATTATTTCAGCTGTGAAATTTCGCAATTGATCACTTTGAATATGACAGGAAATTTTTTTTTTAGAATGTCCGCTACACACTTAAATGTTTGATTACGCTTAGAGATCACTTGTAAAAAGTAGGAAATAACATACGTATTAACTAATATCTCAATACCATTATCACTTTTCTCGACCGTCGTGAAATCAATAGCGGTATCATATCATATATTACGCGCTCTTAGGGAACACATTACTGGTTTACTATAGCCGAATTGCTTATTTTACAGCGTTAACGCAAATTATAATACTTGATTACTTGCGACAACATACCGACACAATGGAATCGTTCTAACACTAACTGTACGGTAAGGTGGATTTATCTAAATAATAGCAATAGAAGTAGTGTGTATTATATGTACATTTTAATTCTAAGAAACTTGGTATAATTTATTTTTTTATTTTGATGACGCATTACTTGGCGCTTTCGATTTTAAAAATACGAATTTATAAATTATAATTTATGAATTCTAAAAATACCAATTTATCCAATGTTTTTACGCGAATGAAATTATAGCATTTATTTATTTCAAATATTTAAAATTAACCCAGTTATTTTATTTTATTTTATCTATATAATGAAATTACGTACAAATTCCATCTTTAAAAAAACATACGGTGTAGCTAACATGCCTATTGGTAAATTACCAACATATATCCATGTCGGGAGACAATATTTGTTCATAAATAAATCTTTAAATATATCTAAAAATGAAACCTTAAATAAACTTATTGATATTTGGTTTAGATCATCTATTCCTATTATACATATCAACACTATTAAATAAAGTTTGATAATTATATATTTAAACTTAATTTATTAAGAAAATATTCAGGAAAATCTACCTTTAAAGATATGGTCAATAGGCATATCATTAAATTACTACTTTATTTTATATCTCTGCATGTAAATGCAAAGTTATTTCCAATTGCCGATGTCAATCGTCGGCAAGAATACCGATAGCAGAGATTGCATTCTTAACTGATCAACGCCTAGATAGGTTAATGTCTATTGATTATAACTTCAAAAAATTACCACTATAAAGAATAGATCTGTAATAAATGCAGGAGCTTCAACAAGCATGTTAGTGATTAATTTATGTAATTATAAACTTAGTTTAAACTATATTTAATATATATATAAAATAGTAATATAATATTACTATTTTAAATATAGTATCTTAATGTATTTATATTTTGTAAATGTATTTATATTTGTAATTATAGAATAATAATAGAATAAAATATACTATATTTAATGAATATTTGAAATGTAAAATTATATTATGAAATATAGATATATTATTTATATTTAGGGCTACTGAAGATATCTATGAATATCAGACACCAAGATGCATGGAGATATCAGACTCCGAGGAAGACGTACCGAACGTAGAGCAAACTGAACAAGATCCATATTATCCAGAACCTCAGAGCCGTTTTTATAGGTAAATATAAGCTTAACTTGAAATATACTAATAATATCTCTATTATTAAGTCATACAGTACATAACTTTAAAAATAAGACTATTATTTCATAATTTAACATTAATAGTTATATACCAAGTAAACGGTGGTAAAAAAAATAGTCGCATTAACGCTTCTATTTGTCGTGTATTTTTTTACAAGGTTGCAATTTTACAGATGCATTAATGCGTCTATCATGGGTATGCAAAGAACACGCGTTAACGCGTATATTTTTTTGCAAGGTTGTAAATTTATAGACGCATTAACGGGTCTATTATTTTGCAAGTTTGTAAATTTATATACATATAAACGCGCATATTATTTTGCAAGATTGTAATTTTATAGACGCATTAAGCCGCATATTATTTTGCAAGATTATAATTTTATAGACGCATTAACGTTATTAACGCATTAACGTATTATTAATACATATTCTATCTTTCCATTAGGAGTTTTATTCCGGAACGATCACTAACAACTAAAATGCTCATACGATGTGGTGTATCTGACCGTAAAGCGGCCATGATCCTAAGTACCAATGATGCAGAGGTGCATGGAGATTCTACTGGTAACATCATGACGACTATAATCGATCGAAATCGAATTCGACGGTGGAAGGCAAAAGTGTATAAAGAACCTCTTCCAACTATTATTAATGGCCTCTATTTTGACGGGAAGATAGAGAGTACAAGACAAGTAAATGGAACATTTAAGAACGAAGATCACATTACGATTGTATCGGAGCCCGTAAGTGTATTTCGTACTCATCTTACCGTACCTGGTAAAAGTACGTCAACAAATGTTTCAAATACTACCATCTCTAACATCGGTATCACTGAAGATTTTCCGGATATTAAGGTAGAATTTGTTTAATAATTATTAATAATACAAATATTCTTATATAATATATGTTATTATATAATATATATATATATATATATATATATATATATTTATATATATATATATATATATATATATATATATATTTATATATAATTATATAAATATTTTGAATATTTAAAACGGAACTTTAGTCATACTTTGTCGCATATTATTTTATAATTATAAATAGGTTGTTGGCTGTGATGGAACTAATATGAACACTGGAAGGATGAATGGCATAATACGAAAGCTAGAGCAACGAATGAATAAGAAAGTTCAATGGAGTGTAAGTAATTTAATAAATTAATTATGATACTACTTATCTATATTGAATAGTGAACATATATTACATACCCTATTTATATAATAATTAGTTATATTTAAAAATGTTCATAATATATCTATTCAATTTTACAGATTTGCCTCCTCCACATGAATGAGTTGCCCTGAAGAATGTTCTGGCAAAATTTGGAGTAGAAACTAAAGGTCCCAATCTACATGGAGGAGACATTGGGCAATCCCTACCATAAGCTGAATCCACTGATATTAATCCAGACTTTCCTCCAATAAGGATGATTGACGATGGTTTTACTGCTTATCTTATAGCCACAACCGATCTGACCTCTGATCAGAAATACCTGCGTGATATTATACTAGTTATTTCTACAGGAAATATTCCAGATAACTTTTATAAGAAGTCACACGATAAGATTGGGTATGCCGGGTGGTTGACGCAAACCGTGTATTAAGGGTTTATATATTTAATAGTGATCAGTCTGATAATTTAATTTCAATTACTAAATATATAGTTCATGTTTATGCATGCATGTGGTTTGAGGTAAAAAGATCCCCTTTGTTAATTTATGGTACAATACATGTCTATAACATGATAAAAAATACACGTACACTAAACAATAGTATCATTACTGATTGTGTTAGGGGTTCTTTGGCTCGAAATGGCTACTTCCTTCACTCTGAAAATATATTAGTATGTATGCTGAGTGATAATGATCAGAGTGTAAGGAAGTTAGCCGTTGACAAGGTATTAAATGCAAGATCTAGAGTGGAAAGAGGTATTAGACATTTTAAAATTCCAGTCATAAATTTCTCTGAGGAAAACTATTATGATCTTATAGATTATGATGATAATTGGCTAGAGCCTAGTTTAACCATGGGCATTGATGCTGAAAAGTTACATTGCATAGACTTTGAAAAATATACATGAAATAACCAAGCAGTGGAGCGTATAATATACATCGTTTCGGAAACTGAAACTATGCTTGTTTGTCCAAAACAGAGAGATACCCGTATCGTCATTACTATAGCCCACTGTAAAATGTTTCCTTTATTTGATAGTAAGAAAGACTTCCGTTTAAAATTATGTTATATTATATGTGTTTATGTTAACACTGTTATTTGTAAATTTATCATTATTTTATATATTATTACATTCAATGTTCATAATACATATTTTGTTAGTTATATGTATATACTGTTATTTGTAAATTTATCATTATTCTATATATTATATCATTCAATGTTCATAATACATATTTTGTTAGTTAAATGTATATAATGTTATTTGTAAGTTTATCATTATTATATATATTATTACATTCAATGTTTATAATCATTATTTTGTTAGTTAAATGTATATACTGTTATTTGTAAATTTATCATTATTTTATATATTATTACATTCAATGTTTATAATATATATTTTGTTAGATACATATATATACTGTTATTTGTAAATTTTTCATTATTCTATTTATTATTACATTCAATGTTCATAATCATTATTTTCTTAGTTAAATGTATATACTGTTATTTGTAAATGTATCATTATTCTATATATTATTACATTCAATGTTTATAATCATTATTTTGTTAGTTAAATGTATATACTGTTATTTGTAAATTTATAATATATTAGTAATGTAAATTTAATGTATAATTTGTACAATATAAAAAATTTAATTATTAACAAAAAATTATTTGTGCGTGAAAATCACTTTTTTTTTCAAAATGTACCTTACTAAATCTTGTTTTAACACCTATTTTAAAATGCACTTTTATGTGATAACTTAAAAAATAAGAGAACATATATATTCGCATAAAATAAAAAAAAAATGTGTAAAAAATATAATACAGAATTGTCCAGACGTCCTAGAAATATTGATTTTTAAAATGTTTTGTAAGATGAGAAGAGAGTCACTTGTAGAGTTACTTTTTATAGAGTATATTTATTTATTTATTACATATAATATTATAATATAGTTATTAGATACTCCAAGGATATTAAAATAAATAATTTTTTTAAATAATTTTATTATATGCCTGGAAAATGAAATTTTTATATTTTAATGAATTTTTTTTTAGGATTTCTAGGAAAAATCAAAAAATAAATATTTTTTTATTTTTTACTAAATTAATATTATCACTTATATACATATTAGTTGTGTATAAAATATCAGTGATGTTCCTTATGTATAAGTATGATAAATACATTATTTAAAATTGTCTCTATGTACTCTATGTAAAATTTCAGATTCTGTTTCATTTAACCATTATCTTATTAGCCGATGCTACTTCTTTTCACTATTTATAATTCACCAATGTTCCAATCCAGTTTACTGTACGGTTTTACTATCCCGATGACCTAATTCGTCATGTATCATGTACGAGATATACACACTTGCATTACTTTTATCACAACTAACTGCCTATACTCTATACCGTTCCTATCCATCTTCCTATTCAATATACCGTCTATTGTCTATAACATATATCACCCTTTCCATGGTAATAGCGCCACGATTGACCAACTTTCGAAGTTCTCTCCTCGATGTATTACAACTTCTCTAACAAAACCAATGCCCCTATCACCCATGTATAATGCAACTGATTAGTCGGTACTTATATATTCTACTTCTACCGGGTTATTATCCGCTGATGTCAAGAAGCATCCTATGGTTAGTATACGTAATCGTATGGCACTACTATGTTTTGCCTAGTTAACGAATCGGCATTGGCTTTGACTGATCTAAACTGAATTTCAAAATAAAAATTATGTAATCGAGATATCCATCTCATTTCCTCATTCCATGCATTACTAATACACCTATTTTTCTTCTTAGAAATCCTACCCTTCCTATTTCTTAGGATAACTGGTCCTCTCAATAGGATAGTCGTCCTCATTTTCTGGCACTCCCTCCTTTCTACCTTGATCTTAGTGAATTGGAGAAACTTCACTGGAGTCAAATGGTCATTATTACTTGTCATTATGCTTGAATTTTGGTTATTTGATATATTGGGAAGGTTTCTAAACGATATGAGTCTGATTTCAATTTAATTGTTTTCGAAAACATTTCGGATTCATCAACGGACATGTTTCAAAACAGTTACTACTACTACTACTACTACTACTACTACTACTACTACTACTACTACTACTACTACTACTACTACTACTACTACTACTACTACTAATACTACTACTACTACTACTACTACTACTACTACTACTACTACAACTACTACTACTACTATTATTATAAATATATATATATATATATATATATATATATATATATATATATCATCACATGAGGAATATTTGAAAATAACTATTATAAGTGTATTATAGCATACTGTATAATTTCTTTTAAAGGAAACTAACATTCAGGCTTAAGCACTCAGCAGTTGTATCAGTTATTCTTTTCGGATATGAGTTTTGGATCCTCACAAATACACTACTCAATCAAGTAGATTGCACCTACATTCTCTACATACATTTGTCTCAGAAATTCGAGGTACTTTATGGGTATATATATATAAATTACAAAGAGTTTACGTGGTCGTAAACTATTACGTCGATAGACGCTTAACATTTGCCGAACATTGCCTATATATATATAGAGATGATGTGGTTCTTTAAGATCTAGTTATTTGTGAACCTATTCATGAAAATTAAAGACGATGAAGGATAGCTAAAAGTTGCATCATGACTCCTGAGCGAGATACCGATATATTGGTGAGCGATATATGAGTAACTATAATGAATCGTGATGTATTGAGATATTTCAGTATTCGTCAAACAATAATCCCCAATAAGCATGCATATATAAATATATATAGTTACATTTATAAAATTTATTATTAATATCACTATTATAAATAAACATATAATTTGATTAATAACATATCATTATTTTTAATAATATTTTAATTATTTAAATATAAATATACTTTAGAATATATTCATAAAATTATATTTGTTATATATCAATTTCTAATCCATAATATATTTTATAATTGGATGTTTTTATAATACAACTAAACATATTATTGTTAAATGAATAATTGCAATGAATTACTATATAAATTATCCATACTTTAATTACTAAGTCCAAAATTTACAATTAAAATATACATTATAAATATAATTATAGTAATTAAGTTATTTAATTAATTATTATAACCTGGTAACGATATGTCACTTAGAGTTTTATTTTTCAATTTTTCTTTATTTAATGTCATCCATTGATTAAAATGAGAACAAATAGCATTATTATTTGAAAATATGCATATACCTTTTCCACAACCAGGGGGTCCACACGTGTATTCTATTATATTTAAGACATATTATGCAATACTATATTATTATATATCATATATATATATATGTGTGTGTTGTTGACTTAGTTAATTTATCAAGTAATACATATTTTGTATATGATTATTTAGAACAATTTACGTTACTATAGCGAGTTATTATATGGGAGTTGGGTATTTATGAGAATATAACTTAAGTTAAGTAATAATATAGATGCATGTTTGTTATGGTGAGATTAATATATATACTATGGAATAATCCGATAAAATATAATACAAATCTTATGTGTAATTTATTAGGGTTTCCCAGCATTCAACTTACATCAATAACATAAGTTCAACTTAATTCGATGGTAAGAAAAAAACTTAAGTTCAATTTAAGTTCATAACTTAAGTTCTAGATTTAAGTTCAACTTAATTTATTGATGTAAGTTGAACGTAAGTTTATATAAATATTAGTATAAATAAATTAAAATAAATTAAAGTAGATAATATTAGTATATTAGCGTAGTATACTATTTATAAGTATTATCGTAGCAAAATAGTAACTTATATATTATAATATATTATATAATAATAAAATAATTTTACTATTGAATACAATATGCATATTATCATATATGTATGCATATATAATCAATATGCAATTTCTATATATTCAATATTGGGCAATTAGTTTGTATTTGTATTATCAATATAATTATTATTAAAATTGTAATTCATGAGTAACCTGAATTAGATTACTTAAATAATTTTAGTTTTTAAAATATTATTTTATTTATTAAAAACAGTATATTTATTTAAATGTAAAATTTAAATAATAATTATTAATTAATTTGCATAGATACAAATGTGGTTGCTATTTGGTTGCTATGATATTATCATTATTATTATTATTATTATTATTATTATTATTATTATTATTATTATTATTATTATTATTATTATTATTATTATTATTATTATTATTATTATTATTATTATTATTATTATTATTATTATTATTATTATTATTATTATTATTATTATTATTATTATTATTATTATTATTATTATTATTATTATTATTATTATTATTATTATTATTATTATTATTATTATTATTATTATTATTATTATAATTATTATTATTATTATTATTATTATTATTATTATTATTATTATTATTATTATTATTATTATTATTATTATTATTATTATTATTATTATTATTATTATTATTATTATTATTATTATTATTATTATTATTATTATTATTATTATTATTATTATTATTATTATTATTATTATTATTATTATTATTATTATTATTATTATTATTATTATTATTATTATTATTATTATTATTATTATTATTATTATTATTATTATTATTATTATTATTATTATTATTATTATTATTATTATTATTATTATTATTATTATTATTATTATTATTATTATTATTATTATTATTATTATTATTATTATTATTATTATTATTATTATTATTATTATTATTATTATTATTATTATTATTATTATTATTATTATTATTGAATTGAATTGAGTTAATTTTATTACGAATTATATTCATAGTATGAATAGTAAATAATAAATAAATAATACAAAATAAAACGCAAAACGATAACAAAACGTAAAATAAAAATATAATAATAATAAGTTATTAATATAGTATGACGAATTAATGTACCGGGAAATAATTAATAAACATAGAATAAAATAAACAATATTATACACAGATTAAATACAGATATGTATTTTACGTATTTAATAAGTATATTACTTAATAATATTTTTAATTTTAGATTTGAAGATTGACAACGTTTTTGCATTGACTATATTATCATCCAGATTATTCCATACAGAGGCCACTCTATTTTTCAATAGATTTCTCCGTAGGTAAATCCTAGCCTTATCTATTAATAGTATTTTAGAGTGGCCTCGAGTAATATTATTAGTTTTTATCTGAATGATTGAAGATGGGTCAATATCAATCAAACCATTAATAAGTTTAAATATCATTATTAAGTCGAATCTCATTCGGCGTATTTCGAGAGAATCGATATCGAGAAATTTAATTCGTTCGTCATAACTTAGATAAGGTATTTTACAACGACCAAAAAGACGCCGAGTAAAGTACTTTTGAACATTTTCAAGTTGTCGTTTAAGTCCTATATAGCCTCTCGCCTCTATACCAGGATTCCATACTGCCTATGCAAATTCTAGATGTGGTCTAGCATAGGCTATATATGCTGTTAATATTGCAGTGACATTATTAGTAATAAAGCAACGAAATATACGATTAATAACATTATAGGCTTTAGTACAACACACACCAATATGTTTTTTTAAAATATAGATTATCATCGATAGTTATACCTAAATCTATATATGAAGAACAATAACTAATTCTAGCATCATTAACATCGTATATTGGAATGGTAACTTTACCTAAAGTCAAAGAAAATGATTTTTTTGCCGAATTTTCTAATTGCCATAATACTCACCAATTATAGAATTTATTAATTGCTGATTGAAGTTTATCTCTATCATTTAAATTATTATAAATTAAACTTAATTTCGTATCATCAGCAAAAAGATTAATTGTAATATCTGTATCAATACTATCAACTAGGTCATTTATATAGATCAAAAATAGCAAAGGACCAATAACAGAACCCTGGGGTACTCCAGATAAAATATTTGCAGACTCAGAGATAGTGTCATTGATCCTAACTCTTTGTGATCTGTTCGATAAAAAGCTTTTTATCCAATTTAAAATGGGACCTACAATACCTATATTTTATAACTTAGCTATTAACTTATTATGACATACTTTATCAAATACCTTAGCGTAATCTAGGTAAATAATATCTAAGAATTTATCATTATCTAATGCTGTAATCCAATGTGTATAACACTTTAGTAATTGTGATTCTACAGATTTTCCACGTCTAAAACCAAATTGGGATTCAGAGATAATATAATTAGTAGTTAAGTAGAAGTTAATATGCTCAACAAATATTCGTTCAAAAACTCTAGACATAATAGAAGTTATTGAAATAGGTCTGTAATTTTCTTTATCGGTAGGATCCCCTTTTTTGAAAATAGGCACGATAAAAATTAATTTCCATTTATTAGGACATACACCTAATGATAATGATTTATTGAATAGTAATGTTAGTGGAATGGACAGTTCATAAGAAAACATTTTATATATTATTGCTGGAATATTATCAGGAGGTAAAGTATAAGATTTTTTAAGTTTTAGTAAATGATATCTCACTTTATGTCTTGAAAACAAGAAGTTATTTATACTAGATTCATTTGTTGGTGGAATTAAAGGAGGGGTTATAACATTATCTTTTATAAATACAGAAGTGAATTGTTTATTTAGTTGGTTAGTCTTATCCAAATCAGAATAAAGATAAGCCCCGTTATCAGATTTAATCGGACCAATAGATGAAATGGATGAACATCTAGAATTGATATATTTATAGAAATTAGATTTATCATTTGAAAACAAGATTTTATGCTCTCTATCCAATGTTAGTCGTTTGGTGTGTTCATAAAGTGATTTTTTATTACAATTCCAGGCTATAAAATTATTACGTGAATTAAGTCTATTTTTGAATAATTTGAAACATTTTAGATTTAATTTTACAATATGTTTAGGATAATTATTAACCTTTTTATTAGG
The DNA here is from genome assembly GCA_964019155.1 of Osedax fenrisi. Taxonomy (NCBI): domain Eukaryota; kingdom Metazoa; phylum Annelida; class Polychaeta; order Sabellida; family Siboglinidae; genus Osedax; species Osedax fenrisi. Next base: position 25,381,182 of record OZ025241.1, on the reverse strand, counting down.
TTTATGTTTAGGAACATAAATATCAAATATGCCATATAAAGTTTTATAGAAAATTTCAAACATATAATTAATATCATGATCACCATCAAATAATTGTATCCAGTCAATTTTAGAAAGCGACTCTTGCATAGCAGGGTAATTTAATTTTCGAAAGTTTAAACTATAATCGTTTACTTTTGGTAGATATAAATGAAGGAAAATTGAAAAAGAAAATGATATATGATCACTAATACAAGTACCAGTCCCAAATTCAGGACATTCATTGATATCAGATAGTATTAAAGGACTATCTGTTAATAATAAGTCAAGTAGATTCAGTGAACGCGTTGGAAACTTAATAAGTTGAACAAGTGAATTTTTGATTAGGGTATTATAAAATAATGAATAGTATGATGGATAATTAGGAAATGAGTTATCATTCCAATTGAATAATGGTAAATTAAAATCACCAACAATTATGGTAGGATTAATTGAATCACAAATATTCGATATTAATTTACAGATAGAGTTATGACCATCAGAATTTATTGAAGGGGGACGATATATACAAGTTAATTTAATTTCAAGTGATTGCAAATGTAAGGTAATTTGCTCAATATCAAGAAATTCATTCAAATTTAACCTACGAGGATATAAGTATTTTTAACAAATTATTGCAACTCCACCAGAATGAGAGTTTCTATCACATCGAAATATAGTATAGTTCAAGTTACCATAGAGAAGGAGTTAGTCCGAGTCATTTTTTGTTAGAAATGTTTCAACAAGACACACAATATCATACATGTTAGAACTAAGAATTAACTCTAAATAAGGTAGTTTGTTTCTAACACTGCGACAATTTGAAAACATTACTTTTAAATTAGATGGATTTGATAGTCAGGTTGAATTGTCATTAGAAGAAAAAGATTTTTGATAGGTTATAAACGATGTGGACCACTTCTCATAATCGACTTCGGGAATTTTTGAATGCCAGTCAATCTTATTATCTACTAATTTATGTAGCTCGTATTTCATCGTAAATTTGTTGAAAACCAATTTAATATTAGAGTCCAATATATTTGATTTTATAGCATGATATAGGATTTTTTTACGAATAATTTCTGAATTTGGAAGAGATGTTCTAGTAAAAATATTTTTAAAATCATGAATTATGTTTAATTTAATTTTAGAGTTATTAATAATATTATTTTTCGAAATAGGTGAATCAAGCTTTAGAATAATAGATTTAAGACTGTAATTAAAGCTAGAGTTGAATTTATAATTTGGAATATCAAAAGTTGTGGAAATAATGTTATTAAAATAATTTAAATAGTTATTATCAAATGACATATTATTAATTTTAGGCAGATTTTCAAAAATAACTGTATTTTCATCATTGATTTTGATAGCATGCATATCACAATTAATAGAATTAATGGACTTATTGATATTTATAAAAGTATCACTTAAAACACTTGATAAACACGCATATGATTTTGTAGGTTGATTAGATATCATTTCACTAACTTTAGAATTAATGACATTAATTAATTTAGTATTTATCATTATATTATTATTAATGTCAGATAGGTTAAGTGAATGATTATTATCAGATTTACTTAAATTCGATGAATTAGTTTTATCACAAGAAAGACAATTAAAATTAAAATTAGGAGAGTCGAAAATGTCCAGCACATACTTAGGTGGATTACCATTAGACCAATGGGTTGATAATATTTTAGCCTTATGTAAACATTGTATGTGTATATGATTACCACATGAACAATTTAATAATTTTTCTTGAGAAATATATGTACATATATTGCATGTCATAATACCTATAAATTACTAATATATAAGTATACTTATTAATAACAAGCCATAAGGCTATTATATTAATACATATATTACAATATATTAATTCAAGAAATTGGAGTATATATATATATATATATATATATATATATATACTATCTGTAGATATAGAATACAGACATAATATTATACATGTATTGGTGTGTGTTGAACAAATGCATACAATATAGAAAATCAATATATAACGCTACTAACTATTTTTAGACAATATAGCAGCAGTATATCTCGAATGCTATTCAATTTTGAAACAATAGAATCTGGATTCGAAATATTGTGTATTGAAATAGTAAATTTAGAAAACACGTCTGTTCAGTCTGAACGATAGAGACAGAATGAATATTATTATTATTATTATTATTATTATTATTATTATTATTATTATTATTATTATTATTATTATTATTATTATTATTATTATTATTATTATTATTATTATTATTATTATTATTATTATTATTATTATTATTATTATTATTATTATTATTATTATTATTATTATTATTATTATTATTATTATATATATTGCAATTATAATATATATATATATATATATATATAATTCATTTATACACCATTGTATAATATCACATCTAAATATTATTTTAAGACCTATGTTAATGATTAAGATGATACTTGAATCCGCGTCATATTGCTTGTATTTATATATATATATATATATATTTATATTAGGTATTCAGGAAGATAACATAGTAGTAATTTGCATAGTCGTAGTAGTTGATGATATATCATATATGATATATAGATTTATAAATATAGAGTGTGTTAAAAATGTTCTGATATTACTACGATTACGTACTTATTAATAATAAATATTTAATATAACATATTTATGTATGTATTTTATAGTTTATATGTATGGTATAACTTAAGTTATGATTTTCACGATAATGCGACATTATAACATATGTGCATGGGATGAATAACCTTGTTTACATGTAAGTCCATGATAGCCTAGCTTACAATAACAATGTTCGGCATCCACTACTACAGCACATTCGTATGTTCCATTTACACTGCAAGTATTGCTTCTACAGTATAATCTTTCCCCGGGACTATCTTGAGAGTTAGTGTTAATACGTTTCAAATATAAGTAAGGTAAATAGTTTAATTAACGTACTTTATCGATATCTGAATATTATTTTATGTAAAAGTTATATATTTGGATATGATTTTTTGTTGTTAATCGCATAAGTTCAATATATCTACCATTATATTTTCCATATTTACACGACATTGGTGGACTATAATATACTTCTTCAGACGCTAATTCATAATTAAATGTATTTAATTCATAATATATGATATCATAATTTATCATATTATATAGCATACTATATAAACTATAGTTTAAAAAGTTTATAAATATATATATTTACTATTATGGGAAAAAAATTATAATTATAGTTTATACAATATAATACAATATCCAACCATAGAAATATGTAATATATATGAAATATAGTATGAAAGGTAGCATGATACACATCTGTAAACTAGCAACGTGTATATTATGTGAAAACTTGGTTCTTGGATTTCTATTTCTGTGTATAACCCTATTAATTATTGCGTTATTATTTTATAATTATTTTATATTGTTTAATTATTATAATTTATAGTAATACTTGTAATAACTTTCATAACATTTAACCATTTACATATATGTATATATATATATGTATATATATATATATATATATATATATATATATATATATATATATATATTTGCGCTACATTGAATATAATTATTAACCCAAAGAAAAAACAATGTAACCCATATAGTTTTATATCTATTGATAATTCTACAATTAAAGCGCTAAATATAGAAGACACTTATAGATATCTTGGCATCAACATAGGCGCTTTGGATAATAAAAATAATTCAATTAATGATTACCTCACATCGAAACTCTTGGCAATATCTAAATCTACTCTAAAACCCCAACAAAAATTGTTTATGCTCAAAAATCATCTAATTCCAAGTTTGCTTCATACCATGACTTTCTCTAACGTATATTTAAATTCATTAAAAACGATGGATAGAAGTATTCGGGCGTTCGTCAGACGTTGGCTTCGACTACCTTCAGATACTTCACTCGGTGTATTCTACGCACCTAGTAGTGTCGGTGGGATAGCTATCACTCGAATTTTTCTGGCAATACCGGTGTTGCGGCTAAAAAGGATTTCATCCATTAGAAGGAATGATGACACTATTATTCAAACTCTTCCCGATAGCGTTATTCTAAAATGGTCTACACCTCGAGTATACGATGAATACACGTTTATTGATAACACATCCATAAATAAATATCATTCAATATATTTATTTAATTCTGTCGATGGCAAGGGTTTAGAATTAGGCACGCATAGTCCTTTTATTAATAATTGGATAACTTCTCCTATAAAGATGTTTTGTGGTCGCGATTTTATAGATATGGTAAAGCTAAAGCACGGTATACTATATACACATTACAGATGTAAACGTATGTTTAAATACAAACTGTTTAAGGCGAGGGTGTAATTATAAATATGACTGCCTAGATCATATTATGCAGACCTGTAGATTTAATTATAATAACATTATTCACAGGCATAATTATGTTAACGCTCTTTTAATCACTCTACTTAATAAGTACAAATTTACAACTGTACTGGAACCACACATACGAACACAACTTGGCTTACGCAAACCTGACTTACTGGCTTACCGAAATGACATTGTTTATATTATAGATACGCAAATCTCAACTGATACAATAGATACCGATACTAATTACCGACACAAAACTGACTACTATAACAAACCTGAAATACTCTCCTACGCAAAACAACTTACTGGTGCAAAGCAGGCTAAACTAAGTGCCTCTTGTTGGAACTGGCGTGGTATACCCTCATCGCTAACGTCTAAAGACCTATATTTGTTAGGCCTGAGGAAGCATGATATTACGCTACTCAGTATTCGTGTCATGACATGCAGTCTAAATATTTATCGCAAATACTGCTGCAATGGATTATTGTAAAATCCTTAATTACCTGGCCTCTCCCTTGCCTACTTCGTCATATTTGTATTAATATGTTTTCGCTAATAAATGGGATAATTTGCTCTGGTTATTAACTAACCATTGTCCGAAAAAAAAATATATATATATTTATAATACTCAAACGTCTTTACTCGCTAGCATCAATGATATTTATTTCTCTTTAGTTAAACATAGACGTATACAATTATTATAACTCAACTTTTCATTTGTTAGTATTTCTCATTATATACTTATCAATAATAGAAATTACTGGAGATGATTTTAAAATATTAATATTTATCAAAGATAGAACTTATCCGGTTAAGATTGATAATTGTATTTCAGGTGAGAATATTTCAGTATACGGGTTCAACAGGAATCAAGATTAGGTTCTCTACTTTTTACTATTTATATTTATCCCTTAAAAATACATAATAGAATAAACATAAAATGTATAACATCATATATATGCGGATGACATTCAAATTTACGCTGAATCTTGATAAATTAATTTTATGTGCGAATAATATTTGCAAATGGAACTTATATATATGTTATCTATGTTATCCACGGATAATGATAGTTCTCATCAGGATGTATTTATTCATAGCATGAACACATATATGATTAGGATACCTATATAAGGTTTATTTATTTTATTAATTTAACGGAAAGTAAACTAGTATTTAAAAATTAAAAATTTTTAAAAAGCAAATTGATGACAAATTAATTGATCTAAAACTGGAAGAACTAAATAGTACTGACGAAATAGTAAAACAACTAAATTCAGTGATTACTGATTCTGCAAATAATATCATCGGAAAGTATCGACAAAAAAAAACAAAGATGGATCACAGACGAATTACTCGACATGTGTGACCTCAGAATAAAATTAAAGAAAAACAAATTCGAAACTGGAAGTACGTACAAGGAAATTAACTCGCAAATCAAGAGAGCCATGAAGAAGGCAAAAGAGGACAGGGTTAATCGTAAATGTAAGGAAATTGACACTTGTTTTACGCATAATAATACAAAGAAAGCCTATCAAATCGTTAAAGATTTAACAAAATCTAAACAGAGAACTTCAACTAATATTCAAAATAAAGATGGTAATTGTATTAATGATAAAAAGGGCGTAATTATAAGATGGACGGAATACTGCTCAGAGTTGTACAATTATAATAATGATAAGGATACGTCTATACTAAATGCAACAGAACCTACAGATAATGACAATTATCCTATTTTAAGAAGCGAAGTTGTATCAGCTATACAGTCACTAAAAAATGGTAAATAACCGGGAGTAGATAATATAACCGGAGAATTATTGAAATCGGGAGGTGAAAATATGATCTCAGTGGTAACAAATGTATGCAATAAAATTTGGAACTCTGGGGACTGGCCCATGGTTTGGACCCAATCCTTAATTATATGTATACATAAGAAAGGAAATATTCAGAAGTGTGAGAACTATAGAACCATAAGTCTCATTTCACATATGAGTAAAATAATGCTGAAAGTTATCCTGAGAAGAATGCAACCAATCGCCGAAGAACTATTGTCAGAAGAACAAGCAGGTTTTAGAACTGGTAGAAGCACCAATGAACAAATCTTCAACTTAAGAATAATTCATGAAAAATACACCGAACATCAAAAACCGCTTTATCATATATTCATTGACTTTAAAAAAGCTTTCGATAGGATATGGCATGCAGCACTATGGGATACAATGAAAAGATTCAATATCAATGCCAGACTCATAAAAGTAATATAAAACCTATACGAAAAAGCAATAAGCGCAATATACTATGAAGGTAAAGTCGGAGAATGGTTCACCACAAGAACCGGTGTACGCCAAGGATGTCTATTATCCCCCACATTATTCAATATAATTCTGGAGCAAATAATGAACGAAGCTCTACTAGACCACAAAGGTACAGTATCTATTGGAGGAAGAGTAATTACAAATCTAAGATTTGCTGATGATATCGACGGTCTAGCAGGAAGTGAACACGAACTTGTTAATATGATGAATAAAATAGATTCTACTTCTAGAACTTATGGCATGGAAATCAATACAAACAAGACACAAATTATGACAAACTGTGAAGGGCACTTCAATAATAGTATCTCCTTACATGGCGAAATAATTGAACCAGTCGATACTTTTAAATACTTAAGCTCCATCTTAGATGATAATGGAGCGACAAAGGAAATCCTTTCAAGAATTGCCCAAACGACAGCCTCATTAACAAAACTTAATCCGATTTGGAACGACAGAAACTTAACGCTAAACTCTAAAATTCTTCTCTTACATTCACTTGTAAGTTCAATATTTTTATATGCATGTGAAACGTGGACAATCAGCAAAGAACTTCAAAGAAGAATAACAGCAATGGATTTCAGATGTCTAAGAAGATTACTCAAAATATCATATACAGACAGAATTACAAATATAGAAGTCAGAAACAGAGTATTCATGATAATCGGCAATCACAAAGACCTACTAACAAAAGTGAAAGAGAGAAAGCTACGGTGGTATGGTCATATCATTCGCGACGATTACTCTATGTCAAAAATATTCCTTCAAGGTACTGTAAATGTCACAAGAAAGAGAGGTCGTCCGAGACTGTAATGGTCCAACAACATATACGAATGGACAGGACTAAATGTATGTGACGCCATGAGAGAAGCAACAGATAGAAAAAAGTGGAGGAAAATTGTGAGAGATTCATCAGCGCCCCTACGGCTCAACGCTACGGGATAGGTAATCAGGTAAAACTAGTATTGTGCCATGTATCAAGGTTTCTGGTGTAATCACCCTCTAGTGTAATTACCGATTGATTTTATAGCTAGAAATGAACGCACGCCAAAACAAGAATAATACCATTTGATGAGTTTGTATTTGTTAAATTAGATCATTTAGGTTAATTTTTATAATAACGGCCTTCTGACAATGGCATTGATATAAATAAAATATTTCTTTACATCGATGATTAATGGTTAAATTAGTGGCATATAAATATATGTATGTCAATACACATTTCTATAGAGATAGTTGACAATAACAAGTTCATGGAATAAACCAGAGTTTTGGAAATATAAAAATATATATATATTTGTATATGTATATATGTGTATATATATACATATAATATATATTAAGGTATATGATACCGAAAAGTATGCAATAATTCGTGATATCGTATATAATAATACGAATATATAT
>OZ025241.1:25198058-25370558 GCA_964019155.1 Osedax fenrisi | reverse complement strand
TTCCATATATAAATTAATAATATAGAATAGTAAGTTATTATAAACACTGGTATACATTAATTAACATATAGTATACCTTTTAATAAATTATGATATAACTTTATATAATATATGGTATACATTTTAATAAATTATGGTATAACTTTAAATAAAATATAGTATAACTTTTAATAAATTATGGTATAACTTTATATAATATATGGTATAAATGTTAATAAATTATGGTATAACTTTATATCAAATATGGTATAACTTTTTATAAATTATGGTATAACTTTATATAATATATGGTATAAATGTTAATAAATTATTGAATAACTTTATATCAAATATGGTATAACTTTTTCTAAAATATGGTATAACTTTATATAATATATGGTATAAATTATGGTATAACTTTATATAAAATATGGTATAACTTTTTATAAAATATGGTATATCTTTTTTAAATAGTTATACCATAAATGGTATACCAGGGCGCCACGGGGTTATACCATTTTTTAATCAATGTTATACCATTTATTTCTAACAGTGTACGCCAATTATTTACAATTACAAAAAGATGATACCTTCATATCTTCAATCTTCCAACTCACATTCATACTACGTAGTTATCATAATACAAATATATATATATATATATATATATATATATATATATATTTGTATTATGATAACTACGTAGTATGAATGTGAGTTGGAAGATTGAAGATATGAAGGTATCATAATACAAATATATATATATATATATATATATATATATATATATATATATATATATATATATATTTGTATTATGATAACTACGTAGTATGAATGTGAGTTGGAAGATTGAAGATATAGATACCTATATAGATACATATGGGATACACATTTGATATATATAGATACTAGATGGCCGGGGCCCGGCTTCGCCCGTGTTCGAACGTAAGGTTCACTTGGTGATGTAATGCAGCTAGGTGTATAGGTATATAGTATACATATATATGCAATGCAACTAACAAAAGTTTATGCATTTATAGGCTCACTCGGGAAGTAATGCGGATAAAAAAATCCACAAATATTAAAACTTAATCCAATCTAACCACAACTGTGAAAATAACAATATAAATAAATATTATTTTATAGGCTCAATCAGGAAGTAATGCAGCTAAAAAAACCTACACAAATTAAAACTTAATCCAACCTAACCACAACTGTGTAAATATCCTTGTATAGGTTCACTCGGGAAGTAATGCAGCTAAAAAAAACCTATACAAATTAAAACTTAACTCAACCTAACCACAAATGTGAAAATAACAATATAAATGAATATACTTTTATAGGCTCACACGGGAAGTAATGCAGCTACAAAAAATCTACCAATATTAAAACCTAACTCAATACAATAGTGACAATAAATATAACAATAACCACATACATATATATACATATATATATATATATATATATATATATATATATATATATATATATTTGTATAGACTCACTCGGTATATAATGCATATATAATTATAGAATAGATTTTAGAAAAAATATTTTTTTATAAATCTATATTTTTTTCTTTGACCTCATCATATATATATGATGACATTTCGCGAAATATTAAAACAGAGATGGAAACCCTATTATTCATATTTTCAAGATTTTTCTGATTTATTACATGTATTTTCGTACTTCTAATCTGATGAATTCATAATTTATACAAAAATTTACCGGAAGTCGGTCAAATAGATTATTCTAAAATCATGTATTTTTCACTTTTTCGGCGGAATCTCGAAGAATATTAAACATAAGAGTCACAATTTATCAAAGTAAATTATATTTTAATTAACTATTTAATAAAGTTAAAATTATTGAAATCGAATAATTATTGTAGATTTTGATTTTTTACATCACCTATGTTTAATAATTTATATGTACATGGCATAGATAGGAAATAATTAATATAAACTCGTAATGTAAAAAATATTAACTCGATTTTACTCGTTCGTGAACTTTTTCTCAATAATACGGGTAAATAAATTCCGATTTACCAATTGTTATTTCGATATTCAAACCGGATGTTGGAGTTCGTAAATCTACGTAATGTATTCGAAATTAAAGAAACTCATTTTTACGAAATTATTTACGATAAAATTCTCCACGATAATGTTTGTTATTAAAAATTTAAATTAAAAAAAACCTACACAAATTAAAACTTAACGCAACCTAACCACAACTGTGAAAATAACAATATAAATAAATATTCTTTTATAGGCTCACTCGGGAAGTAATGCAGCTAAAAAAAACCTACCAATATTAAAACTTAACCCAACCTAACCACAACTGTGAAAATAACAATATAAATTAATATTCTTTTATAGGCTCACTTGGGAAGTAATGCAGCTAAAAAAAACCTACCAATATTAAAACTTAACCCAACCTAACCAAAACTGTGATAATAACAATATAAATAAATAATCTTTTATAGGCTCACTCGGTAAGTAATGCAGCTAAAAAAAAACCTACCAATATTAAAACTTAACCCAACCTAACCACAACTGTGAAAATAACAATATAAATAAATATTCTTTTATAGGCTCACTCGGGAAGTAATGCAGCTAAAAAAACCTACAAATATTTAAATTTAACCCAACCTAACCACAACTGTGAAAATAACAATATAAATAAATATTCTTTTATAGGTTCACTCGGGAAGTAATGAAGCTAAAAAAACCTACCAATATTAAAAATGTACCCAATCTAACCACAACTGTGAAAATAACAATATAAATGTATAACAATATGATGACATTTGTCGAAATATTAAAACAGAGATGGTCATGATTTTTCAGATTTTATTACATGTATTTTCGTACTCCTAATCTGATGAATCCATAATTTTAAGAAAATATTACCGGAAGTCGGTCAAATAGACTACTCTAAAATCATATATTTTTCACTATTTCGGCCGTAGCTCGAAGAATATTAACCATAAGAAGTCACAATTTATAAAATTATATTCTATTTTAATTATCTATTTAATAAAGTTGAAATCGAATAATTGTTGTAGATTTTGATTTTTCACATCACCGTATGTTTAATAATTTATTTTTACATGGCAGATAGGAAATAATTAATATAAACTCGTAACGTAAAAAATATTAACTCTATTTTACTCGTTCGTGAACTTTTTCTCAATAATACGGGTAAATAAATTCCGATGTACCAATTTTTATTTCGATATTCAAACCGGAAGTACGATTTCGTAATATAAAATATCTACGTAATGTATTCGAAATTAAAGAAACTCATTTTTACGAAATTATTTACGATAAAATTCTCGACGATAAAGTTTGTTATTAAAAATTTGCGTCGAATTAACATTTTTCGATTACGTAAATCGATTAAAAAATGACACTATTTAACGATTATTGGTATCGCGCGAATACATATTTAAAAAAGTAAATCATTCTCATATTACCCCCGCTCCCCCACTTTATCACCTGACGTTTTCCTTACGGAAAACGGATCTCGCGTTCGCGAATTTTAATTATTTGAATTTATATAAAATATAAAATATTAAATTTTAACAATAAAAACTCAAAATACTACCAGAAATATTACCCGTAGATGAAAATGAGTGTGCGCATTTATATATTTATATATATATATATATATATATATGTAACAAAGTTGAGTTCGTGTATACTTTATTAAGACAAAGACCCGATGACATGCAGAATGATGAATCTAATATAATAATAATAATAATAATAATCGTACATACCCGATGACATGCAGAATGATGAATGCGGCTATATTACCGATTGGCATTAATTCTATAGCACAATAACAAAATATAATTTGCAGACGATAAAAATATAAAATAACATAAAAACGAACATTGATATTGCTAAGGCTATGCAATTAACACAGAGCGTGACCTAAAATCTAGTTTTAAGTTTTTATGTAGATATATCTGTGTACCTTATGTAATGCATTTACATGTACATTACATTAATCGATATATCAACAACTGACTTTATAACATACACCCCCTCCGTTATGAAGTGGTCTCACACTCACAATTTAATTATGTCACCCGAGGTTTTTTACGCGATTACTTCGACGCAGAGATGGACCCGGCACTGGGCTATCTATCGTCGACAAAGGCACACTTACGCTTGTAAGGTTATCGCGACGCAATCTGGTCGCTTTCAATATCTCTGCCCTATTTACAATCCTAGCCTTTGTTATAGGCATTACCGTACACGTTTGTGGGGAAGGCCGGTCGATGACAATTAGAGGATGTGATGAGTATTTATCCTGAATCTTGTTTCGACCCAATGGGTGACTACGGATAAATACTTCATCACCCACTTTCACGTCATCAAAAGATTTAGGAGTTTTGGTCGCATGTTTATTACGCCTCTCTCTTTCAGCCTGGTGCCATACTCGATTTAGTGAGGTCAATTCTTCCTTCTTCGGGTTACAAAGCACGCTGTCAATAGGTAGGATTGGTTCTCGCCCGAAGAAGAGGAAAAATGGAGACTCCCCTGTCGAAGCATGCACCCCACAATTATATGCGTACACGAGATTGTCAATATACCGGGGCCACTCAGATTTCTTTTCTTGCGATATTGTACATAACAATCCATGCAGGGTACGATTAAAACGCTCAGTCTGACCGTTACCTTGGGGGTGGTATGCGGTAGTTCTACTTTTCTCTACGCCATGTTCCTCACATAAATCACGAATGACCTCTGATTCAAAGTTACGTCCTTGATCAGAGTGTATCCGAGATGGTATTCCATACTGGAACCAATATTGGCGTAGAGCTCTAGCGACAGTCGTAGATTTTTGGTTCTTCGTTGGTATGGCTACAGAGTATTTCGTGAAAATATCCGTTAATACTAGGATATTTTCTATACCATTGATACTTTTTTCCACTGTAGTGAAATCTATAGCAAGGATTTCTAAAGGACGCTCTGCTTGGATCGAGCCCATTTTAGGTTTAATGGTCAACGCACTAGAAATTGCACAACGACGGCAGGATTTACAATACTCCTTCACATCGTTCCACACGCCTATCCAGAATACTCGATCTAAAACGAAGTTTGTGGTACGATCAATACCTTGATGACCTAAATCATCGTGCACCGCCGATAAAACTAGTTCGCGAAGTTCTGGACTAGCTAACATCTGCAACTTTATACTTCCCCTCCTTACCACTTCCCTATACAATATATTATCTATAACTATAAACATATTCCAATGCCGAAGTAAAGTACGTAATTCGGATATTTCACCTGACGTATTAGTGGGTTTTTCACCACCTTTTACCCACTCTCGTAACTTAACGAGTACGGGGTCTCTACTCTGCATATCAACCATTTTATCTACTACATTATCATCTACTCTATGCATTCGCTTGTCCGGAACTCTAATTATAGCTACGTTTGAACAATGAATCGGGTTAAGTCTATTGGGTATAAGCGAAGATGTACGATGAATAGAGGAGATATGAACCCGTCTACTTAATGCATCCGCATTTTTATTTTCCCTACCAGGTCTATATTTAATGTCAATATCGAACTGTTCTAACTGAGCAATCCATCTCATTTCCATTGTTGCATTACGGCAAGTTTGGTAGTGTGCTAAAGGATTATTATCAGTAAATACTAGACATTTCGAACCTAACAAATATGGCCTAAATTTATCAGTTATAGCCCATTTTAAAGCTAGTAATTCTAATTTCATCGCGCTGTAATTAATGTCATTTCTCTCACCCCCTCTAAGTCCCCGGCTAGCGTATGCTATCGTAAAATATACGACTGTTGTATCCAGGAGAATGTTGGTTCGGTTTACATCGAATCTGACACTTCTCTAGCACCAAAAGATGTGACTTTGACAAGTTCATTGGTGCATGCGAGAAATGGAATGGTACCAGTAGAATTCAATAATTTCTCTAACCAAGATATTTATCTACGAGGAGGAAGCCAGGTTGGGAAGTGGACTGCTTTTGTATCGACTATTGAGTCGAATAAAGCTAAGTTCGCTTCACCAAAACTTAAATATATTCTGGACAATCTAACAATTGGGCCAGTAAAGCCACAGGAATATGAGGCGTTAGTTAAATTAATAACTGAATATCAAGGTGTATTTAGCGAGGGGGAACACGATGTCGGGTTTTGTAGTAAGATTAAACATAAGATTAAACTACACGATGATCGCCCTGTTAGGTTACCCTACAGGCGGATCCCACCTAACCAGTGGCCGGAAGTAAAAGCATACTTGAATGCTCATATTGAGGCTGGTATTATTAAACCAAGTTGTTCTCCATATAGTGCGCCATTAGTTTTAGTGAAAAAAAAATCGGGTGCTATTCGAGTATGTTGCGATTATAGAGGTCTAAATGCCAGAACCATTAGAGATGCTTACCCGCTCCCTCGAATTGATGAGGCATTGGACGCACTAAAAGGGGCTTCTCTATTCTCCACTTTCGATTTGGCACATGGGTTTTTACAATGTGCCATAGCGGAAGAGGACATGGAGAAGAATGCTTTTAGTGCAGGCTCTCATGGTCTTTATGAATATACTAGGATGCCAATGGGTTTGGTAAATGCACCAGCAACATTTTCCCGTCTGATGCAATCTTGTCTAGGTAGCGAAAATCTCGAAACCCTTATCCTATATTTGGATGATATTTTAGTATTTGCGCCAACTTTTCAAATAATGTATGATCGCCTATCTTTATTATTCCATAAGCTACAGGAATATGGTTTGAAATTAAAACCATCAAAGTGTTCACTCTTACAACGTGAAGTAAAATACTTAGGACACGTAGTATCGGGAGAAGGGGTAGCTACGGACCCCGATAAGACTTCAGCAGTTTTCTCGTGGCCAATACCTGCCAATTCTACAGATATACGCTCTTTTCTAGGATTAGCTTCGTATTATAGACGATTCATTCCGAAATTTGCAGCATTAGCTAAGCCATTGTATGAGTGTACTACTAATTTTGAGTGGAATACCACGTGTGAGGAGTCATTTAATGCATTGAAAGAAAGGCTGGTCAGTGCACCTATTCTAGGATACCCAGATTTCAGCCTTCCTTTCATTGTAGAGACGGATGCCTCCCTACAAGGATTGGGTGCTGTCCTATCCCAGAAAGTAGACGGTAAAGAGAGAGTTATAGCATACCGCCGGGTCTTTGTGTAGGATAGAGTATCCTGTTCGCAGCGCCAATTGTAACAAAGTTGAGTTCGTGTATACTTTATTAAGACAAAGACCCGATGACATGCAGAATGATGAATCTAATATAATAATAATAATAATAATAATCGTACATACCCGATGACATGCAGAATGATGAATGCGGCTATATTACCGATTGGCATTAATTCTATAGCACAATAACAAAATATAATTTGCAGACGATAAAAATATAAAATAACTTCATAACGAACATTGATATTGCTAAGGCTATGCAATTAACACAGAGCGTGACCTAAAATCTAGTTTTAAGTTTTTATGTAGATATATCTGTGTACCTTATGTAATGCATTTACATGTACATTACATTAATCGATATATCAACAACTGACTTTATAACATATACATATATGTGATTTTCTCTCTAGATCATTGGTTTATGCGTCATACATACATTTAGTATATCGAAGATCCAGTCCCGTCAGATCAATAAAATATATATAAAAATAATATTTAGAAGGGAATTATATAATAGTTTATACATACATTTTCGTAAATAATTAAAACCATGGATACATTAACACGAGAGCGGTTTATAATGAAATTAGTGTCATATGGTTATAAATGAAATGTAATCTTAGTTACTGGATGGGATGAAAGGACTCCTCCAAAATAAAATAAAAATAACAATATATATATATATATATATATATATATATATTTATTTATATTTTAATTAATATGTCATGTTTATGTTTGTAGCAATATTTTTTTTATAAATGATATATGTAATTTTATTTGCTATTTTTAAAGTATGTTATACGTGGCATCACGTGTAAATGTTATATATAACTGAAACATTGTTATACTCACAAAAGTTAATAATATAATGTAATGTGTTTAAATGTATATATATATATATATATATATACATACATTGCATCTTCATCTTCTTGTCTATAAATAATAAATTACGAATATATACATTAATTATGTATATGATTAAATATATAAATCATTAAATGATATTATAACTATGTATTATTACAATTAATAAATAATATAAGTAACAAAAGTAATGATATAATAAACTAACATATATTGTTTATATAAATTGATTATATTTTGTATATTGAAATAAATATTAATTCTATAATATAGAGTAGACATGTATGTTAATGAAATTATTTTAACAAATATAAATAGCATATTGAATATATTTATATTACAATTATAATTAACAATTTTATATTTGAGATCAGTGTAATTTATTGATATATATAATATATAAATATATATATTATATATATAAATATATATATATATATATATATATATAATAATAATAATAATATCAGAATTTAGGCATGACCAAGGTGGTCGAAGGAACGCAATGCTTATCTAATCGTTTACCTGAAACATATTCCCAATTAACAATTATGAGGAGAACAAAAATAAAAGTAAAATTTATAAAATATAGAAATAAAATATGTAATTTTATAAATCTTATAAGAATCATTAGAATATAAAATTATAAATCTAATATAAATAACTTTAAAAATAATATTAAAAGTAAATAATTATAAAAATAAAAAATTAATAGTATAAGAAATTAAAAGTATAATTGGAGTATATATATATATGTTAGTTTTGAATGCTGTAGTTAAAGATTACTAATAAATTAGATCCAGAGTTGCCAATATTATGTTAAAATTAATGATGGTATATGATGTATCAACTTCAAGGATAAGGGTACGCCAGTTACAATGCCTTAGGGATCTTGATACGGCCAATAATAAGAACACTGACAATACTTGCCCACTCCACAAGTATATCCCATCCCCCGACACGTATCATAATAATATCAAGTCCAAACATATTAACCACTCCGGTCATAGAAAAAATATAATGAAAAAAAAAAAACTAATATATATATATATATTCCAATAATTAAAAACTCCTCATAACATCATATAATCATAAAATGTAAAGAAGAAAAATAAATTAATATAAAAATCTATGAATATAGATATAACATAATTATAAAATTAAAAATTAAAAGACAAATCCTATTGAATAAAACAATTAAACATAACTAAAAATAACTAAAAATAACTAAAAAAATAAATAAAAATAAATAAATAGCTATATTATATACAAAAAGTTAAAAAGAAAATTAAGTAAATTTATAGTAAGTTGAACAATGTAAACACATTTTTTTTTAATATTATAATAAGCCAAGAAAAAGTCAAGAATAAAACAAACAAATAATATTTTGTAATTTTATATTATGTCAAAATTATATAAATAATAAAAAATTATATAAATAATAAAAAAATTATATAAATAATAAAAATTTAAATTTAAATTTAAATTTAAATTTATAAAAAACATCAAAAATGTTTGTTAAATTTATATTATGTCAGAAATAAAAATTAAAATAAAACAATTAAAAATAATTATTTAGACAAATTTTCCTTTTTAAGTCATTTTAATTCAAGAATATATTTTTTAACACGTCTTCCAAACGAGTTAATACACCTATTTTTTGTAAGTTGAATAGGAAGTAAGTTCCACTATCTAGAGGACACATTTTTCACTCTAAACAGATCTCTGCTAGTTCTTGACTTGAATCTTAGAAATGTGTCCGTGTTTTTATTAATCAAAAAAAGGTTTTGAATGTTACTCGGTAATTTATGATAATATGCTATGTGAGCAACTTAAATCGAACATAATTTTACAATATGATCAACATTTAAAATTTTATTTTCTCTCAAAAATTTCATTATACGATGAATTTGTGATTAGTTTTAGTATTCGCTTTTGTAATCTATTTATATAATCAGTTATTGAGGAAAAAGTATTTCCCCACATATGGGCACAGTAGTATAATTGAGGAACAAATAAAGCATTATATATAAATAGTAAAGTATATTTGTTTGCCATTGGTCTAACTTTCCTTATAATTCCGGTTATCCTAGATAATTTTTTGGAAATGTAATTATATTGTTCTTTCCAGTCTAGTTTGTCATCAATGAATACTCCAAGAAACTTATAGTTTTTAACCTTTTCGATCTTGGTATTATTTATTCTGATATCAAATATAGAGTTAGTAGGTATATTTCTAACATTGAAAAGAATAAAATTAGATTTTTTCAGGTTTATAGTTAACTTATTTGCGCAAAGCTATTTATTCAATTTTTCAAGTTCCTTATTCATTTTAACATTTAATTTACCTAGTGAATCACTATTAAAAATAATATTAGTGTCATCTGCAAATAACATTGTTTTGAAATCATTGGAAATATTCTGTAAAATCATTAATATATATTACAAATAAAAGTGGCCCAAGAACCGAGCCCTGCGGAACACCATATTTCATAATCTCAGTAGTTGAGTATTCATCTTTATAGTGAACAAATTGTAATCTATTATGTAGGTAACTTTTAATTAATGAAAGTGCTGACCCCCGTATACCACAATGCTCTAGTTTAACAAATAATATGTCATGGTGTATAGTATCGAACACTTTTTTTAGGTCAATTGATACAACTGCACAATTTTCCAATCGTTCAAGACTTTCAGATATTGATTCAGTTAGATCCATTAATGCATCCAAAGATGAAATAACTTCTCTGAATCCATATTGTGAGTCACTCAATATATCATTTTTTGTTAAAAATAAATTTAATCTTGTTTTTATTATCTTTTCAAATAATTTTGAAATTTGTGGTAACATTGATATTGGTCTATAGAAGGATAACTCATTTTTAGCACCAGATTTATATATAGGAATTATTTTAGAAATTTGTAAATCATCTGGAAATAAACCAACCTGTAAACATTTATTAAAAATTATTGCAAGAATTGGACTTATCTCATCCTTTATTTGTGTAATTATATGCATATTAAAACCTAAGGTATTAATGCTGTACTTATTAATACAATTTTCGATAATTTTATTAATTTCATTAACACTAGTAGGAAATAAAAATAATGAATTACTGTTTTTATTAGTTAATGTCTTATAGATTGACTGCAAACTATTATTACAAAATTCTTTAGCTAAATTTGGGCCTACATTTATGAAATAATCATTAAACTTATTTGCAATTTCACTATTAGATTTATCACTAATAAAAGTAGTATCCTTAGATTTACTAGTATATCCAATTAACTGTTTTATCGCTTTCCACATCTGTTTTGGGTTATTACTATGAGTTTTAAATTTGTCATTATAATATTTATTTTCTACATACTTAAGAATTGTTTTTAAAATATTTTTATAACTGGTATAGCTCAGTTTTTTGAGAACAGTTTTATTTTTTATATATCTTTTATAAAGTTTATTTTTTTTAAATATACATTTTCTAATTGTATTCCATATCCACGGTTTGTTTAAAAAACGTTTTTTGGATAGTTTATTTGTTATTAATGGTTGAGTTTTATTATATAACATAGAAAGGTCTTTTAAAATTTTTGTAAAAGTATCATTTATACACATTTCAGTGTCATATTTGAGTAAATTCCAATTAAAATTAGTTATTGCGAGTTTGAAGTTAAAAATGTTATTTTCTATGAACATACGTTTTAATTATAATTATATTATCTCTTTTAGATGCTATTTTAAAATTTATAAAAATTGGTAAGTGGTCACTTATGTCTGAGTAGACTATACCAGATATTAAATTATCTTGAAAGTTTGTAAAAAAAATATTTATGAGTGAATTTGTTCTTGAAATTCTTGTTGGTTTAGTTATTGTTGGGTATAAATTAAGTGAATATATGCTATAGTATAAATATTTAGTATTATTTGAATTATTATAATTAAGAAAATTTATATTTACATCACAATACATATTACATAATCTGATATATAATTTTCAAATTTATTTGTAAACATATCAGTGAAATCATTAATGTTACTATTAGGTGGTCTATATATACCACTAATTAAATATTTTATGTTTGAGTTTTTTAATTTAAACTTAATTATACACATGTCACATATTTCTTTATTAGTATAACACAATTCATCTATATTTTCAAAGTCAATATAATTACTAACATATAATAAAACACAACTACCTCTACACGAAGATCTATTTATACCTGTTAAGTTATAATTTGATAAATTATATAGTTTATTATTTGAATAATTCAACCATGTTTCTGTGATTATAATAATAGAGAATTGTTTATGAATATAATCTATAAAATGTATAATATTATTATAATTTGCACTAATACTGCGTGCATTTATATGAAGTATAGACAAATCATTTATATTACTTGTATCACAATTGAATGCATTTTGTATATTTGTATAATCATAATACTTGCAATCAATACTATTAGAATTTCAATTGATTTATCAAAATCCGAAAAAAATGTATTCATAGTGAATTAATTAAAATAAAAAAGTATAAAATAAAAGTATAAAATAAAATAAAAGTATTAAATAAAATATGAACTTATGTATTTGAAATCACTTCAGTATAATAAGTTAATTGTGTTGTATCTGTAATCACTATTTTATTTTTTTTGTCAGTACTGATATAAACTTTATTATTAAAAACACAGGTATTAGTAATTTTCTTTGATTTTACCAACTGTCTGGTTTTGTAGAATATGTTAATAATATATTATTTGGGTGTTTTTTGTTTAAATAATAGTTTGTATTTATTAACAATAGTTTTTTTTTAAGAATATTTACCATAGACTTAGGATTATCTAATGTTATAAAATATTTATCTGATTGTACTGTGTCTGATGATTTGATATTTGTATCTTCTGTATTTGATTTAGTTATATTAATAATAGTTCCTTTTTATAAATCTATATCTAGATTTGATTTTAGAAATTTAATTATATTATCTTCACTTTCATATGATGTAGTATCCTCTTTATTTTTTTTGTGAGTATTATAGTTTTACTGGTATTATCGTTTATATTGTTATCTAATTTTATTAATGAATTAGTTATTTGTTTTAATGGTAATTTCTGTATTGTATCACTATTTTTTTTAAACTCAGTATTAATCAAGTTGCTTATATTATTGTTATCTGTCTTAAGTTCTTGAATTAATGTAGTTTGATAAGTTACAATATCTGACAATTTTTCTACTTTAGAAGTTAATTCGTTTATATATTTTATTATTTTAACATTTGATATTGGTGACATGATCAAGATTAATTTAATATTTCAATAAACGAATACTTTTTAAAAAATAATTGGCTACTTTATTATACATATACTTAAGAATAGTAATATATATATATATAAATTCGTAAAGAATATAATATAGAATATTGAAACCTTATATATTAATAAATATTATATATGTAAACAAAACAAAACAATGTGTTATAGTACATACATATATAATGTTTATGAAATTAAATAAATAATGAAGTGACAAATTAAATGTCACGGTTCAGTGATTCCAATAAAATATCATATAATACTAATTTTAGTATCAAGAAAATATATTTAATATAAAATCATAAATGTATTTTATGTAATATTTGTTTATAAGTACTATGCAAATATTATATTATAAGATACACTTATATTTTTGATGATAATTAAAGATTTAAATGAATTTATAATTTAGGATTTGTCAAAAATGTGAACCAGGAAATGATGATCCATATATATATATATATATTTATATATTAGGGTCTTCATAAAATTAAGGTCATAATATAGTCTATATTTTCTTAATTGTATTTACTTTATTATATAGATATATCATAAACATCACAGTATGATATAACATATACATACTGTGATATAATGTAATAAAATGTAATCAATGATTTTATAATGTATATAATGATATTATAAAATATATATTTTAACATTTTTATATTATTAATATTTTATATTATATCTATTCCCATATAAATGATATTCAATTATACGTAATCATATTTTACTGGTGATATTTATTGAGACATTTACTATATATTTAAAGTTAATTAACATTTTCTAAATTTCAAGTATATTATAGATCAGTACATTACAATTATGATTACTATTTAATATATTATCCATGTTAGAAATAATAAATATGTGTATTATGATGTAATTATGTATGACAGTTATGTGGAATATTTGTGGTTACTATTTAGGAATTTTCTATATAAACTAGTATTATTATAAGATATTTTAGTTATCAGTTATTGTAAGCGAACGTAGTAGTATATATATATACATGTAATACATAAATATATTAATCCTCATTTATTGAGTAGTAATACTTTTAAATTAATTCTATTTATAAGTAAAAAAAAAGATTTATATATATAGGTTACACTTGAATCTGGCCGCCTAGATAATTTTCATATTTTATGGGGCGTGTCTAACTTCTCAAAGATAATTAAATATTCAAATATTTAAATATAAATGACATTTCTGTAAATATTCAAATATTATAATATTAAAACATGTAAATAAATGTAATGAGTATTTAGATATATAGAATATATACAATTATATACTAATATATTGTATATTGCACATTTAACATATAGCATATTGTGATACCTATAGATATTATTTAAAATGTCTAAATAATCACATTTAATAAAATAAATACGGAAATATCGTATAAGAATTATTCTTCGAATAAATAAACATCCATTCAATACGCATATATATGTGTATATACACTTTAATAATAAGTTTAGGATAGTATATATATATATATATATATATTATATATATAATTATATATGATTCATTTAACTTATATTTTACGATGATGCGTATTGATATTATTTAAATGGCAAAACATTCACATTTAATCAATATAAATAATTATATATATATATCGTATAAGTCTTATAATAAGAATAAATAAACAACTATTAAATACGTATATAAACTTGAATATTCAATATATTACTATGAATTATATTTATAATACTTATATAGTAGGTTATTTATTAAACTTGCCTGACAATGTATTCATTTAAATTTACTAAATATAAAGTTTACAATCATAATTACACATATGGAAATATTGTTGTTAACTAGAGGCGCCATATTTATATGACTAATAGTTTATTTATAGGTGATGACGCGCTATCATATTAGAATAAATAAATGTAATTCTATAAAATAAAATATAATTATATAATTATATGTTTTAATTATATATGTAATATATTACTTTATTTAATTTAATATATATATATATATATATATATATAAATGTGTGTGTATTTAATATTTTTTTTTTTTATATATATTCAACTTTATAATTAATAAACTTATTTTAATTAATGAATTTTAATTCTTCTTATAAATGTTTAGGTAGGTATGCTTACTTACATTATATAGTTATGAATAAATACATATTATTTATATGTGATAAAT
Source organism: Osedax fenrisi (assembly GCA_964019155.1). Classification (NCBI taxonomy): domain Eukaryota; kingdom Metazoa; phylum Annelida; class Polychaeta; order Sabellida; family Siboglinidae; genus Osedax; species Osedax fenrisi. The sequence goes on along the minus strand of OZ025241.1, from coordinate 25,354,973 downwards.
AAATATAAATGTAGTAAGTTATTAAATAAATATGTTAATGTAATATATTACAAATATAAAAATAAAATTAAAACATATAATTATATTTTATTTAATAGAATTACATTAATTTATTCTAATATGATAGCGCGTCATCACCTATAAATAAACTATTAGTCATATAAATATGGCGCTTTTAGTTAACAACAATATTTCCATATGTGTAATTATGAACATAAACTTTATATTTAGTAAATTTAAATGAATACATTGTCAGGCAAGTTTAATAAATAACCTACTATATAAGTATTATAAATATAATTCATAGTAATATATTGAATATTCAAGTTTATATACGTATTGAATAGTTGTTTATTTATTCTTATACGATATCTCCGTATTTATATTAATTAAATGTAAATATATTGCCATTTAAATAATATCTATACGCATCATCTTAAAATATAAGTTAAATGAATCATATATAAGTATATATAATATATATACTATCCTATACTTATTATTCAAGTGTATATGCGTATTGAATAGATGTTTATTTATTCGAAGAATAATTCTTATATGATATTTCCGTATTTAATTTATTAAATGTGATTGTTTAGACATTTTAAATAATTTCTATACGTATCACAATATGCTATATGTTAAATGTGCAATATAAAATATATTAGTATATACTTGTATATATTCTATATATCTGAATACTCATTACATTTATTTACATGTTTTAATATTATAATATTTTAATATTTACAGAAATGTCATTTATATTTAAATATTTGAATATTTAATTATCTTTGAGAAGTTAGACACGCCCCATAAAATATGAAAATTATTTAGGCGGCCAGATTCAATATCCACCTATATATATATATATATATATATATATATATATATATGAATGAAGATTTATGTACTGAATATTGAATTAATATACTGAAGGAAATTCAAAAGTTATACGAAACTTATATTAAGAATAGCCTTAAAACAAATATATTAAATATTTAAAATATAATAATAACAATTATGTAATACAAGATATATATATATATATATATATATATATTTATATATCACAATAAATACGAACGAATGTAATGTAATTACTCTACATATATATCTCAGCATGAACGCATGCATATTTGAATGAATATTATAATATATGTATGTATATAGTTATATAGTTACATACATTGCACGTTCTAGAGTGTCCATTATGTAAATGTTAAATTAAAACAATTAAAATACGTTTACAATTATTTAAAATATATCCATTATATAAATAATATATGTTTATTATAAAAAGAAAATTTAATTTTTAATATATATGTATATATATGTATATATATTATTAAAAATAATCTATCCTAAGCAACCAGAAACTAGTTGCCGAAACGTAACATTATAGGTCAAATAATTTGTTCCATTAGGTGGTAGAATAGGTAGTTTGTGAGCAGATAAGTGGTTTCCTTTTACATATAAAAAATCAATATTGGAACATATTATTTTACCCATAAATAAACACCTAGTGGAACGTATATTTGTACTCATAAATAAACACCTAGTGGAACGTATATTTGTATCCATGATTAAACACCTAGTGGAACGTATATTTTTACCCATAAATAAACACCTAGTGGAACGTATATTTTTACCCATACACAGTAACAAATAAACGTAATACAATTCATTCATTTATTACAGGAACAATACACAAAATACGGATATGATATAACACGTGAATAATATATATAATAATAAACTGGGAATGCATGGGTATATTTGTAATGATAATAATATAGTATGTATATAATGTAAATATATGATCATATATGATTATAATATACATATATAGTATATAGTATGCGAATATAGAGGTTTCTGTTCATTAAATATCACAGTGTATAATGCCATATATATATACGAAATTCATGAAGATGATACCGGATTCTAGAGATTATATTTTATATACTCATGGAGATATTCACCATATCCAAGCAGGAAGATAATCTTGTTTATTCTGTTAATTCTGTTTATTCTGTTAGTTTGAGACTACAAAAAAACTATATGTTGAAATAAATTACAGGAAGCAGCTCTCGGACTCAGATGCAATACTTGTAACAGGATGAACCACTTCGAATCCTTCTATAGGAGCAGACATTACTATAAGAACTACAAGAAACAGGAGTCCACTAAATTACATCAAACTTACATGTAGCAGACCAGGACATAAGATACAAGATTTTTATTAAATTATGTTAAACTATTCATACCCTTTAAAAATAGAACATATATATTATTTAAAGTTGACAAAGGGTCTTAAAGTAATGTACTATCCTTTAAGGTATACAATGACATTAGAAAGCCTACTTAACTAACCCCTATCCATACATACTCTTAGAATATGACAATAAACCTATTGCGACCTAAGGCATAACATTAATATGTTATAATTATAATGGCATATTATACGATATAAACTTCACTATAGTCGAATCCCCACAACCCCCTATAATATGACTAATAGACACATCTGCAGAAGGCTAAGCCTCATAAAAATATTATTCACAATAGACATAATCCCACCTATATCAAAACCACCCGCTAAAAATGATACCAGAATATTTCCCGTAACACTTCAAATAAGCCTCGACAAATAAGTACGACCCTTGTTACATGCGAATATATGTGTCGGAATCAACTTTAAAGTATATATGGAACTATAGCGTATGATGTCCAAAGGAATCATCATATCGGTAAATAAGCCTACAACATAGGTATCCAGCATAACATATGCACCAAAGAAGTAAGGCGACATCATGATATTATATGTAATATGGTATTCCAACCAATGCGAAAGATTCCAGACACATCCAATAAGCAATTGTAAACTACCACCAAACAGCAGAAGCATACCATATATGTCCTCCACTAATAGGACATCACCCACATTTCATCCAGTCCTTACTACCTAGCATCAAATTAATTCATATAAAGACACGTTCAGATCATAAAGAACATTATAAAAAATACATACATCAATAAGATAACTAAAGCACTACTATCTTAGAGAAATAACCCTCAAAATGTAATGACCCCAGCCCTCTACACCTACTCTTACATCAATCCAAACATCAGAACGCACGAAACTACAAACACATCAAACATACATAAATTAACTAGATGACATTACTTGCAAGAAAACCGCGTACAGAACGTTCAAATCTGTAAAATTCGAGACTCCTTAAAATTCACATGATCCCCAGCTACCATTGTCAAGAAACGAACCAGAATCATGTGTCATGTGTACCCATACGGGAAACATCCTATGACGTACAAGACATAAAATAAACACCTACAACTAACCCCAAGAAAATTACACCACCATAGAGAATACCCCCACTCATACCCAAACACTACATTTATCTAATTACCCAACACCACCATCTGATAATAATACCATCCTCTCATACACAGCTATTATAGAACCAAAAGCAGCTTAGGAAACTATACGCCAAAGCTCCAGGAACAGGCACACTCCCTACCGAATTGTCCTGTAATATATCTTCTTCTTGGAAGAGGTGATGTTATGTTATTATCACTATTACTTTGTGTATTATTATCTCGCATTATACTAACACACGTCGAGTGCTAGGAATATGCCCATACATCAATCGATGCCGTATCACATGATTAAGCAATGCTAGACGCCTATCTATAAGAGCCGTGATAAATGTACAAAGTTAATAAATAATGTATTTAACGCATTGATTCTTTTTCTAATAACTTAACAACTTGTATATACAAATATACTTTAATATAAATACATTTCTGATTAATGATTCATATACAAATATACTAAATTTGATTTTGATAATTATGTTAATGTTTGAATCAAATAATAATATTTATGTAATGTATTATTCTAATATAATTACACTAACAAATATAAATAAATGTAATACAATTAAATATATTTATGATTATTTGATACAAATACACAAAATCTGTTTTTATTATAAATTAAATTATTAATATTGATCAAATACAAAGATTTATATAAGTTTTCAAGAATAATTAATTGATTATTGTTTAAATGAATATAACATAATTGATACAATTGATATATTTAGTATTTTAATTTGAAATAAAATTGACATGTAAGAATCCATAATTAATTTATTATTCTTTTATACAAGAAAATATTAATGACTAATATATATATATTTAACTATATATTTTTATAAATATTTAAATATAATATCATACATATTAGTGTTGTAAATGATGTCGGGTAGTTTCGGGTAATTGACTACCTGGAAGGTTTCGGGTATCAAAATATGATTTCGGTTCAATTACGATTTAAATACTAATAACTTATCATTATCGAAAATATAAAAAATGCTTATTTAAAATTATAGTAAAAGTATTTTATACAATATAAAATAAATCTAACAATATAATTGGTTTTCAATTAATTAGACAATAATTTTGTTATCAATGAGTTATATAATACATAATGTTACGGGTCAGGTATGGCAGCAATGCATAATCATGAATAGCTATAAATTATAGCCTATAATTAATACAAAATAGATAGGTAAACAATAAAAAACATAATAAAGCCGGGTTGGGTTCGGCAGAAATTCAGAATCAGCAAGAGCTATAATTTATAAAAAATAGATATGTAAACAATAAAAAACATAATAAAGCTGTGTCGTGTACATCAGAAATACAGAATTAGGAATCGCTATAATTAATAAAAAATAGATAGATAAACAATAAAAAACATAGCAAAGCTAGCTAGGGTATGGCTATTATATCTATAAAGTCCATTCCACACCTAAACTATATGGAAATCGCTCGTATATTTATATACATTTTTACATGTATCAATTAAAATGTTAACGTTAGATTACATTTATTAGGGAGAGTTAAAATGATGTATATAAATAGAAGTAAAACGTAAATACCTACGAATATTCGCATGCATTTTGAAAATAATTATGTTTTTATAGAAACGTTTGATATTCGCAAGTGAGGTTGTTTCGTGCGTATATTTTCATGTGTGGCATCACTTTAAAATATAATTCTAGATGATTCTAATACTCGCCACTTTGGATTGAGGTATATATATATACCAGATTAAACATTTTGTATATCTATATACATATCCCATTATATTTATATTGAATTAATACCAAAGATTTTCCGAAGGAAAGATATAACACTTACGCGAAATCGTGTTTTTCGAATTTGTATACAAAATACCCCAGTGCCACCTATAGCGGGTTACTTTTAGGAACTATGTGTTGTTTATAATGTAAATTCGTATTTAACTATACACTTTTAAAATGTTAAATAATATGCTTTAAATTAATATTTATATGTTGAAAACTAAGTGTTCATTATTAATTTATAACAAACAAATATGATATGTATGTTTTAAATGCTATAAGTATATATTTAGTAAGTAAAAGCTAATTTATATTGCATGTAGTTTAATAGAGCAATGAAAACATTGTTGTATGCAAATGAGCCGAACCTAAATCTATTTCAGTGATTTCGATAATACTGCTATCAGCGGCAGGGGATATTACTAAATTACGTTGCATTCATAGGGAGTGTTATATCTTTGCTTCGCAAAATCTTTGTTAATACTAAATAAATAGGCTTACATAAGTGTGTATATAATAATAATATATATTTATTGAATACAATACAAAAAGCGGATACAAATATTATTATTAATCTATGTGTTAATAATATCGAATATATACTATTAAAACATATAAATTATTGAATGAATCATGATTGCATAAGTATTATAAATTAATTAAAACATGTATAATTCCTATCTACACCATGTATTATTTTTACTATTTTTTTTGTGCATAACTTTTTTTTAAATAAAAATAAAAAATAACTAAAATACGACTTCTATTATAGAATTTAATAATATGTCTAATGATATCAAATTTATTATAATAGCATCAATATAAAAAATCGTATTCTTATAGGTTTTATTCCTATGGTTTTATTTATATCGTACCAATACATTATTATAATGATTATAGTTGGATTATTCGTAGACTATAAATGTATAGTATTTACATTTTATACTAGTTTGGTTTATAAATATTTAAAATTATTGTAATATTACTAATATTAGATATTATATAGAAAGTTAGAATGAATTAATAATGTTACATTATTAAATGTAATATATGAATAATAAATAACTTATTGAAAAACAAATAATTCGAAAATCGTTACTATAGTATCTTACTTACGATTCTATATTCAATAATATATAACATATATTTATATATTTATTTACTATATATATATATATATAAATAGATAATTTATTGAAATATAATACATACTATATTTAATGATATATAAATTATTTATTATTATTTAAATTTTGAAATAATCTGAAACAATAATATTGAAATTTAAATAATTACTACTATTTCCTAAGTTTTTATGAGTCATACAAATATTTGATTATAAATAGAAATTGATGTATATTTTTACAAAATAATAATAATATTTAATTCAAAATGTATATTTTTAATTAATAACATCTTTTATATTTTTATTCAATATATTTATTCTAAAGTACATTTAATATATTAATTCATAAATTGCCATTTGACATATACGCATTAAGTTGCTGTATTTCGGTAAAAACAGTGTGTCAACAGTTTTCGTTTTTTTTGTAACCAAGTATATACATGCAGAAATCTAAAAATGTAATTATTTATAGTCTATTCTCTACAAAACCAAATGATAATTAAATATATTCATTATAATATAACGATTATTAAAATAGTATTTAATTATATACCAATTATTTCTCTAACATATAGTAATTCATAAATTAAAGTCGGTGGTTGATACAAAATTGTCGGCTTAATCTTCGTGTCAGCGTATTCCGTATTTATAATCCCGTTTTGTCTTCTCATTCCGTATATTATATATCTATATATATATATATATATATATATATATATATATATATATATATTATATATATAATATAATATTATTATATATTATTATTATATTATTATTATTATAGTATATATATATATATATATATATATATATATATATATAATTATATTATTATTATAGTATATATATATATATATATATATATATATACATATATGATGTATACATACATAAATACATACATACATACATACATACATACATACATACATACATACATACATACATACATATATACATACATACACGCATACATACACGCTCACATACATAACTTCAATTTAATTTTTGGTAAATAAATGCGCGCATACCTAAAAATAGATAACGTCACAATTGTGACGTATTTTATGATGAATTTCATGAGCTTATTATGCGTGCGTTCAAAGCATAGATCTAGAGAAAGTTCTCTCTGGATCTATGATCCACCTGTGTGGCGCAGATGGTAAGTGCTGTGGTTAGAATAAATAGCACAACCAGACGTGTTTTGTAACAGTTGGATTTTTACATACAGTGAATACGAATTTCTCGTACACCTGTGGGTTTTCCACCTGTAGTTTTTCCACCTGTGGTTGTTACACCTGTGGTTGACCAAAAACACACCCTTATAGTAAAAAAATTGGTTTTAATATATTTTCTTAAATATGTTCACAAAATTGAGTAAAACTTGGAATTTTTTCGGATATTATTAATCAAGTTGTAATTACTAATTATATACGACTTGATATGCCCAGTTATAATATACATGTATTACTACTAGTATATGTATATTATAACTGGCTATATTACTACTTATTAAATTACTACTGCAGTAAACACATTTATTTTGAATATTTTTAAATTACTACTGGTATATGTATGCAAGGTTATGTATTGTTATAAAATTACAACTGAGTAACAAAATATTAATAACAATCTTTAAAATCTAAATGTATACTATAAATACATTATTATTTTAATATTTAATATCACTTATTGATTATAATATATAATAAATTATATATAAATAGTATACACATTTTAAATTAAGTATATTATATATAAATAAATATTATACTATGTATACATATATAATATAAATATCATTATATAGGAATAATATAATATAATATTATATATATATATATATATATATATATATATAGTATCAAAGTATGACATTAAGTATATTATATACAAATAAATATTTTACAATTACAACTGAAATAATACAGTATTTTAGTGAATTACAAAATATAACTATATATATAATTCTGGATAAAGGACATAGAGCTAGACAGCTCTTCTCTAGCTATATGATAACAGATAACACCTATTAATTATATAAGTATATATGTTTATATTTAACAATAATATTATTATATTACCTTATTAAATCAACTTGTAGTATATAAACAATCTAAATATTGATAAATTGTTAATATAGGAAGTATTATCCAACAAAGTAATTAAAAAATACTGTTAATTTCAATTTTCGCACAAACACAATTACATGCTCAGTGGGTGATGCAACGGGATAAGGTCCCGTCGGGCGACGCCCTTTGGGCGTGTCTTGTCGCAACGCTTAATTTCACACATTATCACGACATGTATGATATAATACATTGGTTGTATGCTATGTACATTTATATTATATATATATATATAATAACATTATTAATAGTTTTTTACCTAATTATATCTTATATACATATTTAAATATAATAATGTATATTTCTAAACTAATGAACTAATTAGTTCATTAGTGCATTAGTACTTTAATATGGGATGTGAAATAAATCACATAACCCAAGCAACCAAACGCGTTGCGCGTCAACGTAAAATATATAACAACGTTCCACCAGTGTATATATTATGGGTCAAATAAACACTTTGGATATAATTATTTTATTCATGCAATATATGTTCCAATTTTGTATATTTTATAGGTCAAATAAACACTTTGGATATGAATATATTATGTATTCAATGTATTTTCCAATTTTGTATATTTTATAGGTCAAATAAACACTTTGGATATCAATAATTTGTGTATTCAATATATATTCAAATTTGTATATTAATATATACACTTGTATAAGTCAAATAAATACATTGGATATTACAACAGCGATATATATTGTGAAATATTATATTTTATTAAATATATCTCGTATCAATAAGAATTATTATTAATAGAATTATATATCAATATAATTGTATAATATATACATACGCATACACATACACACATACACAAACATATATATATATATATATACCATCTATTAGTGTTAATTTATACACTTATTTCTATTTAATATTTCTGTGATTTATTTCACATCCCACATTAAAGTACTAATGCACTAATGAATTAATTAGTTCATTAGTTTGTAAATATACATTATTATAATGGAATATGTATATAAGATATAATTAGGTAAAATAACTATAAATAATATGATTAATATGCAATAAATATTATATATTTTCTAGTTTTTCTTCTACATATCTATAAATAGAGGTTCATAACATTCCACGAATGTATTATATCATACATGTCTTAAATACTGTATGAAATGAAGAATTACGAAAAGTCATGCTAATTGCGTCACCCACCACACCCAGTGCGCAGGTAAGTGTCTTCATCGATATAAATAAAGTGACTTTCTTTATATCGATGAGTGTGTTATTGTGGAAATTGTGTTTAGCGCGAAAATTGATATTAACTGTATTGATTAATTACTTCATTATTTGCTAATTCTTCCTATGTATTAAACTTCCTATATTGACAATTTATCAATATATAGATTATTTATTACAAGTTGATTTAATAAGGTAATATAAAATAGTATTGTTAAATATAAAAATATAACATATATAATTGATAGGTGTTATACTTTATCATAGAGCTAGAGAAAAGCTCTCTAGCTCTATATCCTTTATGCATAATTATATATTAATAGTATGGGATTTACTAAAACGCAGTTGTAATCCTGTTGTAATTTTATAATATGTATTTGTATATAATATACTTAATGTTATACTTTGATACTATAGTATAGTATAGTATATATATATATATATATATATATATATATATATATATATATATATATATATATATTCACACGCACAGATATACACACAAACATACACACATATATTATAGATATACATAGATATTATATAGTTGTTCTACCACATATCTATAAATAGATGTACAGAGCATAATAAGATTGTATTATAGCATACATGTCGTGATTATGTGTGAAATGAAGCGTTACGACAAGACACGCACAAAGGGCGTCGCCCATTGCATCACCCATTGCATCATCCAATGCCTAGGTTATTGTGTATGGCGCGAAAATTGAAATCAACGGTATTGTTTATTTATTTCATTATATATACACTTCCTTTTATTCTACTTCCTTTAAAGACAACTTACCAATATTTAGATTATATATCATATATACTACGAGTTGATTTAATAAGGTAATATAAAATAGTATTGTTAAATATAAAAATATAACATATATAATTGATAGGTGTTATACTTTATCATAGAGCTAGAGAAAAGCTCTCTAGCTCTATATCCTTTATGCATAATTATATATTAATAGTATGGGATTTACTAAAACGCAGTTGTAATCCTGTTGTAATTTTATAATATGTATTTGTATATAATATACTTAATTTTATACTTTGATACTATAGTAAAGTATAGTATATATATATATATATATATATATATATATATATATATATATATTCACACGCACAGATACACACACAAACATACACACATATATTACAGATATACATAGATATTATATAGTTGATCTACCACATATCTATAAATAGATGTACAGAGCATAATAAGATTGTATTATATCATACATGTCGTGATAATATGTGCAATGAAGCGTTACGATAAGACACGCCCAAAGAGCGTCGCCCATTGCATCACCCATTGCATCATCCAATGTGCAGATTACAGTGTATTACCTATATAATGATATTTATATTATATATGTATACATAGTATAATATTTATTTATATATAATATACTTAATTTAAAATGTGTATACTATTTATATATAATATATTATATATTATAATCAATAAGTGATATTAAATATTCAAAATAATAATGTATTTATAGTACATATTTAGGTTTTAAAGATTGTTATTAATATGATGTTGCTCAGTTGTAATTGTATAACAATGCATAACCTTGCATACATATACCAGTAGTAATTTAAATACATTCAAAATTAATGTGTTTACTGAGGTAATAATTTAATAAGTAGTAATATATCCTGTTATAATATACATATATTATTAGTACTACATGTATATTATAAATCGGCATTCAAGTCGTATATATAATTAGTAATTAAACTTAATATTTTAATATAAGGCATTGTTACTCAATGTTGTAAAACTATTTACAAAAATATATTAAAACATAAGGCATTTTTGTAGAAATTTATGAAATAATCATATTAATATTATACTATATTATACCATATTATACTATATATTATATATAATATCAAAGTGTCAAATTATGTTTAACATGTGTAAATATGTATTATGCATTATTATAAAATTACAACTGGTTTAAAACTAGGCAAATACAAATTTATAACAATCTTTAACCTAGAATTTTACAATAAATACATTATTATTTTGATCATTTAATATAACTTATTTATTATAATATATAATATATATTATATATATATATATAGTATACAAATATTAAATTAAGTATATTATATACAAATAAATATTATAATATGTATACATATATAATATAAACATTATATGGGAATATATATAAGTTATAATTATAATATCTATAGATAACATACAACTATTAATAATATTATATATATATATATATATACATTAGTGCTGTAAAATTATTAATTATTAATTATATAGTATTTTAATAATTATTAATTATTCAATTCTAATTTACTAATTAATAATTATTTATCAATACTTATTATTAATTATATATTATTTTAATAATTATTCAATTCTAATTTATTAACAATAATTATTATTAAGTAATACTAATTAATTGTATATTATTAATTATTAATTATATATTATTTTAATAATTATTAATTATTCAATTCTAATTTACTAATTAATAATTATTTATCAATACTTATTATTAATTATATATTATTTTAATAATTATTCAATTCTAATTTATTAACAATAATTATTATTAAGTAATACTAATTAATTGTATATTATTAATTATTAATTATATATTATTTTAATAATTATTAATTATTCAATTATAATTTACTAATTAATAATTAGTTATCAATTCTTATTATTAATTAATAACATTAATTATATATTATTTTAATAATTATTCAATTATAATTTACTGATTAATAATTATTTATCAATACTTATTATTAACTAATAACACTTAATTATATATTTGCGTTTATATACATGTATAAATATGTATTATGCATTGTTATAAAATTATAACTGGTTTACAAATAGGCAAACAAAACTTAATAACAATCTTTAAAACCTAGAATTTTACAATAAATACTTTATTATTTTGATAATTTAATATAAATTATTTATTATAATATATAATATATTATATATATAGTATACAAATATTAAATTAAGTATATTATATACAAATAAATATTATAATATGTAGACATATATAATATAAACATTATTATATGGGAATATGTGTATAAGTTATAATTATAATATCTATAGATAACATACAACTATTAATAATATGATTATATATATATATATATATATATATATATATATATTAGTGCTGTAAAATTATTAATTAATATTATATAGTATTTTAATAATTATTAATTATTCAATTCTAATTTACTAATTAATAATTATTTATCAATACTTATTATTAACTAATAAAAATAAATTATATATTAATAATTATTAATTAATAATTATTTATCAATACGTATTATTAATTAATAACAATTAATTTTATATTATAATTTATTAATTATATATTATTTTAATAATTATTCAATTCTTATTTACTGATTATTAATTCTTTATCAATACTTATTATTAATTAATAACAATTAATTATATATTAATAATTATTAATTATATATTATTCAATTTTAATTTACTAATTAATAATTATTTATTAATACTTATTATTAACTAATAACAATTAATTATATATTATTTTAATAATTATTCAATTATAATTTAATAATTAATAATTATTTATCAATACTTATTATTAATTAATAACACTTAATTATATATTAATAATTATTAATTATATATTATCTTAATAATTATTTATTAATAATAATTTGTTAGTAATAATAATTAATTGTATATTAGTAATTATTATTTATATATTATTATAATAATTATTACGCGCTAAGTTAGGTGAATATTCTATATTTAACTATGATCATAGTCGACTCACGAAACATGAATAATGATCATAATATAATTTACTATGCACACAGTTATCTAGGTCAGCAAGGGATTATAATTATACAGTGCTTGCTTGATTACTATGCATTTATATTCACATATAAAAACATGTGTACAGTGTACGACGTACACTGTACGTCGTACATATACAGATATGCGTGTAACTATATATGGTATATTAAGTATATAATATACAAATAAATATTATACTATGTATACTATTATTCAATTATAACTATTAAGTAATAATAATTAATTGTATATTATTAATTATAATTTATATATTATTCTAATAATTATTCAATTATAATTTACTAATTAATAATTATTTATCAATACTTATTATTAATTAATAACAATTAATTGTATATTATTAATTATATATGATTTTAATAATTATTAATTAATATAGTATTTTAAATTTTACAGCATTAATATACATATATATATATATATATATATATATTTAAATATATACACGATTTATTTAGTATCACTATATACCAGTATACCGCCACTTAATTATTATAAATAAAATATATTTTAAAACTTTGAAAAATGTTTAACTATATTCTTTAAGGGCATCCTAGTATCATCAAAAATAACGCCAATATTTACATGTAAATATGTTCAAGATCATCTCCGTTGTCGCCCTAGACGTCCTCCGTATGCTATCCGGGATCGCCTCCGGTATCGTCTTCGTGAATGCCATGTATCTAAACTTGTTGGCCAGCTTCTATTCCGATAAATTGAATAGTCAAGATGCATAAGTTAGAAGTTAGTATACACATATAAATATTATAGTGTCATGATAATTGATTTATTAATATACAATTTATAATTTCAGGATAATTAAGATCATCAGTAGTTTTCTTCCTGCTTGGCTAGATGAATATCTTCATGAATATGTTCAAGATCATCTCCGTTACTGCCCTAGACGTCCTCCGTATGCTATCCGGGATCGCCTCCGATATCGTCTTTGTGAATTCCATGTATCTAAACTTGTTGGCCAGCTTCTAGTACGACAAATTGAATAATCAAGATGCAGAAGTTAGAAGTTAGTATACACATATAAATATTATAGTGTCATGATAATTGATTTATTAATATACAATTTATAATTTCAGGATAATTAAGATCATCAGTAGTTTTCTTCCTGCTTGGCTAGATGAATATCTTCATGAATATGTTCAAGATCATCTCCTTTACCGCCCTAGACGTCCTCCGTATGCTATCCGCGATCTTCTCCGGTATCGTCTTCGTGAATGCCATGTATCTAAACTTGTTGGCCAGCTTCTAGTCCGACAAATTGAATAGTCAAGATACAGAAGTTAGTATTTAATGTATACATCCATACATACACACATATATATATATATATATATATATATATATATATATATATATATATATATATATATACTTATATAACTATACATAGTAGTGCAATGCATACGTCGTGCATGTATGTATGTGTAATTATGTAAAATCTATATATAAACTATTACCGGCCTTTGTCTAATTTTAATCCCCTGATAACCTAGATTAATATACAATATGATGCAATATAGTCACAGAGCTAGAGAGAAACTTTCTCTCTAGCTCTATGATTATAGTACACATGTTAAATATTGTTATGTTGATATAATTACATTCGTATATATATTTAGTAATAGGGTGTAAATGATATACCTAAGTGTATATACATTCGCATATATGTAAGTTATAGTATAAAATGACGACCTTGCCATTACCAATGATGCCCTCATCTTCACCCCTGATTCCTGTAATAGTCATTCCCCTACCTAAAACTACCATTGGTTCAACATACACCTATATTCAGTTATAAATTACATCCTACACACGATATTCATTTATAAAGTATGCCGCCCGTCATGTATAGCCATATATACACACACACACATATATATATATATATATATATATATATATATATATATCAAATATATAGATCTAATGCTGACATTTCCCTAATTTGCCCTCGTGTCTCATACCTGAAATACCATTAACGCGCCTTCAGTTATATGGTTCCATCCTTATGGAATTCCCTCCCTGCCTCTATTAGATCAATCCATTCACACCCGTCCTTTATTACACACCTCAAAGCTTACATATCATCGATGTAATCCCAGTAAACAATAATCTAAAACATTGCGCAAATAATGCGCAATGTTCCTTGCGTCTATTATCTGTCTTTTTTGGCTATGTTTTTATTGCACATTTTATCTGCAATGTTCTTTGCGGATAAAATACGTATTATTCTTTGCACATTTTATCTGCAATGTTCCTTGCGGATAAAAGACGCATTATTCTTTGCGGATAAAATGCGCAATATTTTGTGCGCAATAAAGCATAGCCAAAAAAGACATCTAATAGACGCAAAGAACATTGCGCATTTTATCCACAACTTATTTTGCATATTTTGTGCGCAATAATACATAGCCAAAAAAGACATATAATAGACGCAAAGATCATTGCGAATTATTTACGCAATATATATTACATATTATATAAGAAATATTCACTAAACTCTTGATAATATTATGAAATTTATTGAAGTATAAAATAAACAAGATATTTTTTATATTTTTTTAAATAAATTTTATTGGTTTCTTAAAAAATTCTGTATTCTCTTTGATGTTTCCACATCATTATAAGCATCTATGAAATAAATTATAATTAATTTTGTTTATATAAAATAAATTCTAACCAATTAGAATCCCATACAATTGTGTATTTCTGAAGGAACGTTTACCCGTCTTTCCCGTCATTAAGTTGATAGTACGATTTGAAGTAACATGACAGGTAGTTGTGCTGGAAGGTGATAGTATGATATGATGTAACGTTACATTACGTTGTATTGGACGGTGACATTACGATATGATGTTACGTGACAGTATGATGTGCTAGAGGGGTCAGCATGATATGATGTAACGTGACATTACGTCGTACTGAAAGTATAATATGATGTTACGTGACAGTACAATATTATATAACGTGACAGTACGATGGTCTGAAAGTATGATATGATGTTACATGATAGTACGTTGTGCTAGAGGGGACAGTATGATATGATGTAACGTGACATTACGTTGTACTGAAAGTATGATATGATGTTACGTGACAGTACAATATGATATAACGTGACAGTACGGTGGTCTGAAAGTATGATATGATGTTACGTGACAGTATGTTGTGCTAGAGGGGACAGCATGATATGATGTAACGTGACATTACGTTGTACTGAAAGTATGATATGATGTTACGTGACAGTACAATATGATATAACGTGACAGTACGGTGGTCTGAAAGTATGATATGATGTTACGTGACAGTACGTTGTGCTAGAGAGGAAAGCATGATATGATATGACGTGACAGTACAGTGCTCTGAAAGTATGAATTGATGTTACGTGACAGTACAATATGATATAACGTGAGAGTACTGTGGTCTGAAAGTATGATATGATGTTACGTGACAGTACGTTGTGCTAGAGGGGACAGCATGATATGATATAACATGACAGTATATTGGTCTGAAAGTATGAATTGATGTTACGTGACAGTACAATATGATATAACGTGAGAGTACGGTGGTCTGAAAGTATGATATGATGTTACGTGACAGTACGTTGTGCTAGAGGGGACAGCATGATATGATATAACGTGACAGTATATTGGTCTGAAAGTATGAATTGATGTTACGTGACAGTACAATATGATATAACGTGAGAGTACGGTGGTCTGAAAGTATGATATGATGTTACGTGACAGTAAAATATGATATAACGTGACAGTACGGTGGTCTGAAAGTATGATATGATATTACGTGACAGTACAATATGATATAACGTGACAGTACGGTGGTCTAAAAGTATGATATGATGTTACGTGACAGTACGTTGTGTTAGAGGGGACAGCATGATATGATATGACGTGACAGTACAGTGCTCTGAAAGTATGAATTGATGTTACGTGACAGTACAATATGATATAACGTGAGAGTACTGTGGTCTGAAAGTATGATATGATGTTACGTGACAGTACGTTGTGCTAGAGGGGACAGCATGTTATGATATAACGTGACAGAATATTGGTCTGAAAGTATGAATTGATGTTACGTGACAGTACAATATGATATAACGTGAGAGTACGGTGGTCTGAAAGTATGATATGATGTTACGTGACAGTACAATATGATATAACGTGACAGTACGGTGGTCTGAAAGTATGATATGATATTACGTGACAGTACAATATGATATAACGTGACAGTACGGTGGTCTGAAAGTATGATATGATGTTACGTGACAGTACAATATGATATAACGTGACATTACGTTGTACTGAAAGTATGATATGATGTTACGTGACAGTACAATATGATATAACGTGACAGTACGGTGGTCTGAAAGTATGATATGATGTTACGTGACAGTACAATATGATATAACGTGAGAGTACGGTGGTCTGAAAGTATGATATGATGTAACGTGACATTACAATATGATATAACGTCACAGTACGGTGTGTATTGACACATTTCCTAACTAATCCAATCACTCCTATAGTAACTATATATATATATATCTGTACAAGAACAATAGCGATACATAGAGTAATAAGAATTAATAAAGTATCAATACAATTACGACTATTAGATTAGTATAAATATAGTTCAACATGCATTAAAATAATTATAATTATATATTGATTATATATATATATATATATATATATATATATAATGAATATGTATATATTTAATATGTATAATATTTAATATATAATATAATATTATTATTTTCATAATATTAAATATTTCCTATGTATATATAGTATATAATATACTATAAATATATATATATATATATATATATATAATACAAAACAATAGTATTATATTATATATTAATATAATATATTATATAATATATATAATTTATATCTACATAGAAAATATTTAATATTATGAAAATAATAATATTATATTATATATTAAATATATACATATTAAATATTTATATTATATATTAATAATACTTAATCAGTAATAAATATTATAATATAATGTATAAGTTATATATTGTAAAACTATATGTTGATATATGAATATATTAAAAAAAATATACGATATATACGATTAAGTGATATAAAATAACCGTCAGATATAAATGTATTTATTTGTAGTAGGGCAAGTGGAAGTTGGTTCGATATGGATTTTTTAACATACAATTAACTAGGTATATATACTAATGTTACTTACCAGGTCGAGCTATATCAGTACTCCATGATACATCAGATTATTTCTATAGCTCATAACATTTGGTAGGGCAGCGTCCATCAATTGTTGTATAGTTCTTTAGTGGATATCCAGGAAACGTCACGCATGAGATGACATAAGAACATCTTTCACAAGTTTCTCTTTATTGCCAACAGTGTCCTACAAATCCCATATAGATAAATATATCAATGTATTGAGATAGATAAGTTAAATTTAATTACTTATTGACCAAGATTATTTATTCATTAATTATTAAAATAACTCTTCATTATTATGTAATCATAGTATAACATATTTATTTAGCTACACCTATACAGTATATGTTATACATAGCAATCAATGTATTGTTCAAAAACCAAGAAATTTCACCAACCACCCAACTATAATTATAACGAATACCAGTAACTTCGTACGAGGTAATTTCGTACGACTTATTAATTTAAATTTATTTATAAGTATACAGTTCTTATACGAATATATACAATACTATATATTATATCAATTCATTAAGTTGATATACAATATTATTTATTGAAAATAGTTTATTTTCTAAAAATATATTGATAGCACATGTTTTAAATTTTTATATAAAAGATTTACTTATTAGATTAATATATATAATATATTTATACACTTTTATAGATAATACCAATATTTAAGTAAGTTCAACAATAATTAATTCATATAGCATTTTTGACTTTAAAATTATAATAAATTATTATCTAAAAATTATTTATACTATAACTTATAGCTCGCTAAACATGTAATATTATATTAAATATAGTAAATATTATATTTAATATAGTACGTATATTTATCATAAATATACGTATATCATAAATTTTATGATATACAATTATTATAATTATTATATATATATTAATTGTTATTTAATAACATAATATATAATAACATTATAATAACTTATTATATATATTTATAAGTAAAAATAATAATATTATATATGTAAATAAGATATTAAATAAATGATTTATTAAGTTGATATTGAATATTATTAATTGACAAATTATTTTTCAAATAAATTTAATGTAACATTAATAAATCTATCATTTTGAAAATCATTTTCAAACAATAATTGTGATAAAACATTTGTTCAATATTTATGTAAATCATAATGATATCTATTAATTTGATATTAATCTGATATCTAGTATTATTAATTGTAATTATTATATATTTTAGATTTAAAATCTATTTTGCCACCATTTAAATGTCAATATTTATTTAAAATTGTGTAGTATTTTATGAAGTTATTATAAAGTATATACAATATAATTATGGGCACCTTTATAGATAAAAAGTTCATAATTAGTTACAGTGTAAAATTATTTTCCTAAAATAATCATTGTTATCGTGCTTTTGATGATAATAACACACATATTTTCTTACCTGTATCAAAGCTTTGCCTGTATCGGGAAAATTCTAGAAGAATTGAATACCAGCTTGACGCTGATTGGACATATAAATGGATGTTTACTTTTTAATTGTACAGTTCAATCAAGGACATGGTTCGATGTCCTTGGTTCAATTATAAAAATTGTTTATTAAATAAGTGTTTTATGATCAAAATAAAACACTTATTTATGATAAAAACCGTGTAATATATTGTATCCACCAAGGAAAAATACAACCTGTAAAATAAGCCATTTTTGAATATCGTGTCCCTTTTAAAAATAGTTTAATCCATAAAATATTTATAAAATTTGTGATGGTATTTAATATTTCTAATACCATTAAACATTTAAGTGAATGTACTTATAAATTAGTTATATTACAATTTTATTTTCGATAAAATAATATATTAAATATATAAAAATTTATATTAAGTTAAAAGTTATAATTGATTATGATAATATAATACAATAATATAAATCAAAATGTTTACATTAATGTCAGCATAATAACAACATAATAGCAGCATAATACAATTTTAAAATTAATAGCAGCATAATAATAGCATAATAGACTTTAAATAGACTTTAAAAATAGCAAAATTACAGCAGCATAATAGCATGACAAATTAATAGCAGCAAATAGACATTTAATGGCAACATAAAGTAGCACAATTATGCTATAGCATATATAGCATATAGTCAGAGCTGGGTAGTATCGCCGATATAGTATCTATTAAAGGCAAAAAATCAGTATCGTAGATATACTTGTATTTGTATTTGTATCTATTATAAAAATTACAAAAGTATTTGTAATCGTATCTATTAGTCATAAATAGTATCTACGATATGTATCTACTAAGACAATTATTTAAACAGATACATTACATACTATACAACACATACTATTATGTTACTTTATTTACTTTTTGTTTTTGTTTTGGTTTATGGACTGCAAGTGATTGAGCAATCGGCCGTCCGTGGGAGGACAATTATTGAGTGGGAGGGAAGGCAAGGGAGAAGTAATGAGTCTTGAGGTGGCGTTTAAAGGAGGGAGTTGATGAGTTTATTCGTAGGTGTTTGGGCAGGGAGTTTCAGTGGTAAGGGGCAGAGAAGGAAAAGGAGCGTATACTTGAAGAATGGAGTTTGTATAAATGGGGAGTGGTAAGGATAAAGGTGTTGTAGGAACGGGTCTGGAGTGTAGAAATTGGTGTTTGTAGATGTAGGATGGAGGCAAGGTAGTCAGGGGAATTGTGGTGAATAGCTTTGTGGATTGTTAGGGAGAGTTTGTACTTTATACGATAGGGGACTGGAGCGGAATGGAGCGTCGGATTAAGCGGAGGCAATGTAGGTGGTAGTGGATGGATTTGGTCATATGTGTAAGATGATAGTCAAGGGAAAGGGTGGTATCAATATGGAAGCCAAGGTTTCGGACGTGTTGAGAGTAGGGGAGTGTGGTATTGTCGAGTGAGGTGGGGGGGTGGTTCATGGAGGGTGGAGGAACGTTGTGGTAAGTGGAGAAAAATAGCTTCCGTTTTAGTGGGGTTAAGTTTTAGGGAGTTGGAGATAAGACATTGGTGTATGGACTTGATACAGGAGGAGAGTCGTTCAGGAGTATACGTAGGGGAGTCTGTGCAGTTTAGATATAGTTGAAGGTCGTCAGCGTAAGTATGGAAGGAGATGTCGGGGTGGGCAGTGAAGATGTCAAACATGTGGAGGAGGTAATTATTGAAGAGGAGTGGGCCGAGGACAGAGCCCTGGGGGACACCATGAGTAATGGAGCGGGAGGGGGACGATTGTGTGTTAATCCTGTCTGAGGAATTGCGGTTGGTAATGTAGGAGGTGAACCACTTGAGGGCAATGCCTTTGATGCCGATGGCGGAGAGTATGTGTATGATGACATTGTGGTCAAGGATGTCGAAAGCGAGGACATATCAAGGAGGACGAGTATGGTGCCATGGTTGTTGTTCAGGCCATAGAGTATACTTCCGTTATACCTCCGACCTATAGGTCGGAGGTTATGAGGGTTAGGGCGGATTCAGTAGATTTGTGGGGGAGGTAGGCGCTTTGGAATATGTTAGGGATATTGTTGGCTGTAAGGTAGGTGATGAGTTGGGAGGATACAAAACGTTCGAGGAATTTGGAATGGATTGAGAGGTTGGAGATGGGTCGGTAGTTATAGGAATTCAGGGAGTCAAGATTAGGATTTTTAAGGATGGGGGGAGATGGCAGCTACTTTGAAATCAGGAGGGACGGAGCCGGATGAAAGTGAAGTGCAGATGATATTGTGGAGGGGTGAAGCAACATCGTGGGTAATCTGTTTGAGTATAAGTAGGGGAAGAGGATCAAGGGATGAGGTTGAGGAGGTAGAATTAAGGAGAGAGATTTTGTTTCCATTAAATTTCTATTATGCTGCTATTAATTTGTCATGCTATTATGCTGCTGTTATGTTGCTATTTAAAGTCTATTATGCTATTATTATGCTGCTATTAATTTTAAAAGTTTATTATGCTGCTATTATGTTGCTATTATTATAATAGCCTCATAATATACTTTAAATAGAAACATAACAGCAGCATAATAGCATGATAAATTAATAGCAGCATAATAATAGCATAATAGACTTTAAATAGCAACATAACAGCAGCATAATTGCGCAACTAAAGTGCATACTAAAACATGCATTCTACTTTGCGTCTTTATTGCACAAACAAACTTGCATACTAAAACATGCATTCTACTTTGCGTATTTATTGCACAAACAAACTTGCATACTAAACATGCATTCTACTTTGCGTCTTTATTGCACAAACAAACTTGCATACTAAAACATGCATTCTACTTTGCGTATTTATTTCACAAACAAACTTGCATACTAAAACATGCATTATACTTTGCGCAATTATTGCGCAAGAAACTATTTTATTTTATTTTATTCACTATGCAAATAGATGCAATAAAGACGCAAAATTTGCGCAATGTAAAATCTGTTGTTTACTGGGATATATTCACTTATTTGATCATACAATATTACTATTTTTATAAATTATATTATTTTATCGTTTTGTTTATTTATTTATCTATTTATTGTTTTCGTTCTATATTGTTATATGCACCTACGAGGGGTGGCCACACCTATGATAAGTGCTAATAAACCTTATCATCATCATATATATATATATATCATATTGCTATCCGTAATGGAACAGTCCGTGCAGTTATATCATAATGGAACGTTCCATATCATGCTAACGAACTAGATATCGGACGTCCCATTATGTAACATGTTTACTGCTTTAGGAATCGGGTTGACGCACGCACTGCGTGTGTGCCTAAGGAACGCAGCCCTAAGGGATAAATGTACTACGCGATACCTTGCACCTGTTTGCACTTGTATGGTCCAGCTAGTCTATTATTCATTATATACAACTAGTTACATTATACACATATACATATGATTGTGTCATCATAATTGATTTATATTAATATACAATTTATAATTTCAGAATAAACAAGATGATCTTCCTGCTTGGCTATGGTGAATATCTCCATGAATATGTTAAAGATCATCTCTAGGATCCGGTATCGTCTTCGTGAATTTCGTATATATATATATATATATATCTGGAATTATACACTGTGCTATTTAATGAACAGAAACCTCTATATTCGCATACTATATACTATATATGTATATTATAATCATATATGATCATATATGTATACATACTTGTATTATTATCATTATAAATATACCCTTGCATTCCCAGTTTATTATTATATGTATTATTCACGTGTTATATAATATCCGTATTTTGTGTATTGTTCCTTGTAATAAATGAATGAATTGTTTTACGTTTCTTTTTTACTGTGTTCATTTATGGGTAAAAATATACGTTCCACTAAGTATTATTTATGGGTAAAAATATACGTTCCACTAGGTGTTTATTTATGGGTAAAATAATACGTTCCACTATTGATTTTTTGTATGTAAAAGGAAACCGTTTATCTGCTCACAAACTACCTATGATTCGACCACCTACTGGAACATATTATTTGACCTATAATGTTACGTTGCGGCAACTAGTTTCTGGTTGCTTGGGAAATATTAAACAGAAATAAGTGTATTCATTAACACTATTAGATAATATATATATATATATATATATATATATATATATATATATATATATATATATGTTGTGGCTTTTCAAATTTATAAATACAATCCACATACTCAATATAATGTGTTTTACAATTATATATAAATTAGTCGAAGGATTTTCTCTAATATGTATTGGTTTTTGTCCGGTTTCCAATAAATCGATTTCGTTAAATTAACATACTAATGTTTATTTTTTTTAAATACGCATGTGCATAGTATTGTTTACATTATATATTTAAATCAATTTCATAAATTTTATTTTCAATTTAACATCTAAATATGAGATTAACAATGCAAAACAAATTATAATTAGCTTTAGGTATAAACCTACTAGAATATAATAAATTGTCTACTTATATAAATTTATATAGAAATTATTTATATATATTTATGAGCGATAACGGAGGGGAAAAAATATATCGTATACGCTGATTACATTTACATGAATATTTGAAATATAATTTCATATAAAGTAATATTTAATGTATAAAATGTTATATTTATTTAATAAATAATATATTATATATTATCCAATATATAATTGATGTGTTTATAAATATATTTATTTAGTATAGCTTAAAAATCAAAGGTTTAATAACATTTTTATTAATTTTTCGTAACAAATTAATTCAGAGAAAATTTTATATAATGTAATATTTAATGTATATAATGTTATATTTATTAAATAAATAGGATATTATATATTCACCAATATATAACTAATGTGTTTATAAATATATTTATTTTGTATAGATTAAAAATCATAAGTTTAACAACTTTTGTAATGTATCACAAATGAATTTTTCGTAACAAATTTTTAAAATTATAATTGTAATATTTAAAAAAATTGAATACACGGAACCATTAAAGATATAAAACTGTATAATTATTTATAAAATACATTTTTTGATATAAATAATTATAATATATATTTTATCTATATTATTCATTATTAATTTAACTAATTACACTTTAATATCTGATTTGATTACAAATATTATATCGTTTATATATATATATATATATATATATATATAAATACATATATACACATATATATTATATATATATATATATACATACATATATATATATATATATATATATATATATATATATATAAATATATATATATATATACAATATATAAAATTATTATAAAAAAAAAATAATATACAAATATTGTAAATCATTATATATGTTTCTATTTCAATATATTTAGTATAATTAAAACCACTTAGTTAGCTTTGTATGAGAACAACGGTGACATATACAAATATATACATTTGCCCTTGTATGGTTTATATTTCACAGTAGTTCTTGTACGGTTTATATTTCACGGTTTTTCTTATAAAGTTTTTCTTGTCGGATTGTATTTAACGTTAGTATATTATATGGTTTTTCATATACGGTTATTCTTGTCGGTTTTTATTTCACTGTTATTCTAATACGGTTAGTATATTGCATGGTTTTTCTTGTCTGTTTGTATATTCCATGGTTTTTCTTATATGGTTCATCTTGTCGGTTTGTATTTCACTGTTGTTCTGATACGGTTTGTATATTTCATGGTTTTTCTTATACGGTTCATCTTGTAGGTTTGTATTTCACTGTTGTTCTGATACGGTTTGTATATTTCATGGATTTTCTTAAACGGTTCATCTTGTCGGTTAGTATTGCATGGTTTGTATATTCCATGGTTTTTCTTACACTGTTGATCTTGTAGGTTTATATTTCACTGTTGTTCAGATACGGTTATTAAATAATTATAAATATAATATATTCCAAATCACTATAATGTAATATTATGTATTTGATATATAGTTTTATATTTGATATCCTATTTATTGCTCTTTTTTTCTTGTTTCATACCATATTACTAATTTTGTCTTTACTTATTAATAATTATTTTATATCATTCCATTATTTTTGTAATCAATAAACTGTCTATACACATACACACACATATATATATATATATATTAGCACATTTCTAGAATTTTTATAAAAATAATTTCTTAACACATGTATAAATATATGTTAAACATATTTTATTATTCATTTTTACAACCTAAAATTATTTTTTTCATAATTTAGTTTTTAATGAAAATTACAAAATTTAAAGTTCTCCACGAAATCTCCAAGAACTTTTAAATTTTATATTTAAATTTCATAATAAGAATAAATTAATAAAGTAATTAAGTTGTTTTATCAATACAAAAGACAAAAATCTAGAATTTAAGCATATATGTGCATTTATGATAATTTCAATTTGTGTTATATACCTACCATGTTAAATTTCCTATCCCCTACATGTTAATCTTAGAGTTGAAAGCGGCTGGCCCCATACAAAAAAAAAAATATACTGTGATATGTTTTAGGTTATTATCTATATATATAATTTTGTGGATTTAAATTTTAATACAATTGTATATATTAAAAACCACCTTAATGTATGTGTATGTGTGTATGTGTGTGTGTGCGTGCGTATGTATATATTACACAATTATATTGATATATAATTCTATTAATAATAATTCTTATTGATAAGATATATATGTTATAAAATAAAATATTGCACAATAGATATCGCAGTTGTAATATCCAATGTGTTTATTTGACCTATACACATTTGAATATATATTGAATACATAAATTAATGATATCCAAAGTGTTTATTTGACCTATAAAATATACAAAATTGGAACATACATTGAATACATAAAATAATCATATCCAAAGTGTTTATTTGACCTATAAATATACAAAATTGGAACATATATTGCATAAATAAAATAATTATATACAAAGTGTTTATTTGACCTATAATATATACAATATTGGAACGTTGTTATATATGTTACGTTGACGGGAAACGTGTTTGATTGCTTGGCATATATATAAAATACATTTAATTTAATTATTTAGTTATATGTCGTAATGATCTCGAAAACTAGCGAATGTCTCTAGGAGCTAAACTAAAATGAATTAAAAATCATTGTGTCCTATCTATTTTCGTGACTATTCATGGATATCGATTTCGTCCGATATTAATAATCATACTAATATATATTGTTATAAAAATGTGTTATTTTAGAATTCAAAGAAATATAATTGTGTTCGATAAATCATAACAAATGTTATTATAAAAAGTTATATGTTAAAAGTACATTTTTACTTATTAAGTATACATTGCATTACATTTGGGAAAATGTACTTGCGAGGGGTATTAAAAATAAAAATAATTGTATCGGATTATCCATGCGAGTATTATTGATACAAAATTCACGAATAATTTTAAAATGGTAGTAAAATTAAATTATTATCCGTATTTATGTTATCATTATAGTATTTAATATCTAGTAAATATAGTAATTATTATATTACATTCGTGTTACTATACATGTATTTTGTAACTATAAATTTAGCGTATATTAAATTATGTAATATTAATAAGTATACCCATAGTTAATATTATAATATACTATGTTATAATGATGTATCATTTAATGATGGATGGTATTTTTAGTTAATATTGTTTATATTAATATGATGAGTAGGGTGAACCAGAGATTGAATAAACGAGATGGAATATAATGTCGGTATAATATATAAGCAGACATATATGAGGGATAATTCTAATAGTATAATGAAAAATCAACAATAGATATATCTATATAATATTATAAGATGAGTGTCAATTAAATAGTAACCACATAGGTAAGTGTTGGTATGATGAAGTAGCAAAATAATTTCGAATACGTAGTTTATATTGTATACGAATTTATTATCGAATAACCTGCTGTTTAGTGGAGAGATTGTAGATAAGCAAATATTGATGAGGATTGAGGTACAGTAATCTATGCGTAATAGGAAAAGTGAATAAACTACCGATTTAGAAATAAATAAATTAATTAATATATATATATACATATATATATATATCGAATTATATATATGGTGTGTTTGGTGTCATTTATTTTGGCTATATTAGTTAAGTTTTAACGTGATTTACTTAAGTAAGATTGCAGATTGATCCTTTAAATGTATGTACTATTTAGTATGTATTATTTAGTATATAAATAATAATATAAAATTATTTAATAATATCCATTGATACATGTAATGTTACAAACAAATACATGCTATCAAGATAACCGGGCAGTATCATTCTTGTCTAATGTATAACATAATGTATCGTTAATAAACGCAAACTTGTCTATGTAATTATAACGTGTATTGTATTAAGGCTTATTCATATTTGTAAAACTACTAATATGCTAATATTTTCTACCGTGCTTGGTTTGACTGGATAATATAATTATAGTGTAAGTTTATATATTTTAATTTAATCGCAGACGCGTAAATATTTACATATCCGGCATTAATGTACTTTATAATCTTTGATTATAGACATTATTATATGACTTCACAGTAATCATGAATACTGTTCATCGGATAAGCTGATAATGATTATGATTCATGCGAACCTAGCGATATTTTCTTTATGTTGTGTATCGACCGATATTAATAACCATGACATACTTTATTTATATCACTATTGTGATTTTAAATGTGAATTTATAAGGTTATATATTAACGGTGTGAAAATATGTAAATGGAAAACGGTGTATCACCTCGCGATGAATAAATGGAGATGAAATATTATTCCAAAACGCACTATATTCATTATTACTATTTAAAATATGAGCTTTTCGAAATTTACCGAAATTTAAATGTGGTCAATAATACCACATAATAACAATTCGAATATATTGAAAGTCAATTTGAAGTATACTTCGAGGTGGAATATAGAACATTAGACGACTTCATATTATCCGTATCCATATTATGTATATCTAGTTCACGAATGTATAAAATTAAACTATATTTCGTATTTTATTTTTAAATATTTCATAGACAAACCAAATAAGGATAAATTGAACATAAAGAGTTAAACATAAATTGAACATAAAAATAAATAATATAGTCATAAAATAATCAACTCATTTTAAATATCTAGGCATTTTAATTGACTAAAATCGTAATTGAAAAAGCAAATAAATAATATTAAAAATAAATTGTACTATATTGTTAGTTTACTACATATGTATAAATATAAATTTAATATTAATACATAAGTTAGCTTTATTTATATTTTTTTCATAGTCATATTAATTATTATTCTATTATATGGAGAAGTATTTACCCTAGCAATATAAAATGGGGTAAATAATATATACGGGTAAAAATATACGTTCCACTAGGTGTTTAATCATGGGTAAAATATACGTTCCACTAGGTGTTTATTTATGGGTAAAATTATACGTCCCACTAGGTGTTTATTTATGGGTAAAAATATACGTTCAACTAGGTTTTATTTATGGGTAAAAATATACGTTCCACTTGGTGTTTATTTATGGGTAAAATTATACGTTGCAATATTGATTTTTATATGTAAAAGGAAACCTTTTATCTCTCACAAACTACCTATAATTCTACCACCTACTAGAACATATTATTTGACCTATAATGTTACGTTTCGGCAACTAGTTTCTGGTTGCTTGGGTTAGTTCAATAGAACTTCTATAACATACATATGTTTTGATCTCGGTCAAAAAATGAATCTGATATTATTATTATAATATATATATTATATTATATATATATATATATATATATATATATATATATATAATAAAGAATAAAGAATCATTATTTTAACTTTTATTTTATAGATCATATTTTTCATTATAGTTAATCATTGATTTCGATGAAACTATATCAGCAAAATTTATACTTAAAATTGTACTTGTTAAATTATTTCCAATGAATAACTTATCATTATCAAATATTTCTTCTCTAAGTTCGTTAATTTCAATCATATTTATAATATGTCTATAAAGGTCTATGGAGTTATTTTTTTTGATAATTATATCTAAATACTCCGAATATTTAAACGAACGTGAAGCAATAACCACTTTTAGTAATTCATATTTATATACAGATTTTATGTTATCTTTAAATGTATCATAATTTATGTTGATTCCTAAATTTGTAGCTTGAATGGATTCTTTCGCACTCCAGAACTTATCAGTTTTACGTGGATATAATACTATTAATTTTGCATTAATTTCCCATACATCAGATATTTTTATACTGCCAGCATTATCTAATGTATTAGACTTATATAGATGATTGAAATATCCATGAACCATATCATCGAATTTACTTTGAGCAATAATTGAATCATTGAATAACGTCTTCTCTATGTGCAGTATAACTATTTCACCGGGGTTCTCTTCCATCACTTCTACTAACTGTTTCACGTACCCAGAGAACAATCCGCTTTGAAGTACGTTAGTTACGTAGATCTTACCGTCGTCGTATTCTATGTGAACGTGAAAATAGCGTACTCCGGCACGAAACAACTGCGGCACGTTCAGTTTCTGTGTGATGAAATGAGAACGCATATTCTGGATGAAACCCTTCTTGTTCATCATATTATCAATTATGTTATCTTCATCAGAGGGGTTTATCATCATACATATACTTACTATGTTAAGTATAAATGAATTATCCATGTTCTTAACAATATCGTTATATATGCTCAGGTATTGATGTACAGATTTTGAAAATGCATGATTAGCACCTATTATTATTAAATAAATATAAATTTACTTATATATATATAAATATATAACATTTAATATATTGTAAATATATAATTCAATAATAATATACTTATGAAAATGTAGGTTACATCGTTTTTATACTATATATATATATATATATATATATATATATATATATTTATATATTTATTAATATATTTATTAATAAAATTATAAAACTTGTTGATAATAAATAATATACAAATTATCATTATATCATGAATATAATATTTAAAGAGATTTTTTCCTAAATATAGAGCAATGGAAATGGTTAAATAAATTTACTAAATTGTCATAGTAAAGTTAGTAACACAATTATTATAACCAGATAAATAATTTAATTTAATAATTTTATAAAATATAACTATTAATTCTGCCATAATATAAAGTAAATTTCATATTTGAAAATCTATACTACTAAATATGAAAAATATACAAAATGTAACGGCGCTCTAACAACAGGAATGCATATTTATGCAGCCTTTAATGTGTTAAACATATTACAAAATTATATACCTCTAAATAACAATTAATATTAAAATATATATATATATATATATCAAAATTATGAAAGAAAGCAAATTTAATAATAATCGTAATATTGTATATATATATTATATATTATAAGTTTTATTAGAAATATTATAACTTTTATATATATTTATATATATATATAATGAAATCCAACGATTTTTATAGGAAAAATATATGAAATTGATTTTTTTGAATATATTCTTTTATATAATTATATATATTATTTAAATTATTATTTATGTTATAACTTACATATCATAGTTAATTTACGGTAGGATATTAATACATTATTACGGAGTATTTTTTAATTAATAATTACAATAATTTATTAAATGTATTATATGTATTACTATTTTAATTAATTAATCAAATAAATATAAATAATATTTACATTTCAATTAAATATATATATATATATATTATAATATTATTAGAATAACTTGATTAAGTATTATGACCTGGTAAAGATACCTCACGTAGAATTTTAGTTTTCAATTTGTCTTTATTTAATGTCATCCATTGATTTAAATTAGAACATGTCGTTTTATTATTTGAATATATGCATATACCTTTTCCACAATCGGTTAAACATTTGTATTCTATTTTGTTTAATATTATGCAAATATATATATATATATATATATATCATTATTTGAATAGATACAAATATAACTTCTACATTTGTATTATATTGTATTTAAATAATTATTATGAAATACTATATTATCTATATATATATATATATATATCATCAGACACACACGCAGTATGACGCTTGTTCAAGCTCCACCCATTAAAATGGGTATTAAAATAAATATTTAGAAATGATATTATATACATATATATATACATAGGCTCTCGTTAAAACCGCGGTTGCCTTTACATTATATTAGCTTCGATGGGACAATAGGGCCATATGAATATTAGATGAAATACCATCTACATTTCCTGGATCAGATGATAAGACTACTCTAAAATAAAATAAAATAACAATAACAATATTGATAACAATATATATATATATATATGATGATGATGATGATATTCGGTTTATTGAGCAATAACATAAGGTAATGTAGACCTCTTTGCTCGTGCGGGAAGAAAATGATAATAATAATACGATAACAATTTAATAATAATATATATTGAATATAACACGGACACAAATACAAAGTGATATAGAGGAGTATTATATACTACAGAATTCATTGATATACTGGAATATTATATTCTACAGACTGCATTGATATATTAACAGACTACTTCATGATACCCCTTCTCTCGTACGGGAAGAAATAATATTAATATAATAATACTTCATTTACTTCATACATTGAAGGTATAGATAATATATTTAATGAGTCAGTAGGATAAAGATGAAGGAAGATTATGGATAAAATCATGAAATTCATCAAAGAATAAAATGGTTTCAGGTTTTGGGCAAGATAGGTTATGGTGATATGTAGAGTTAAGCTAGGAAGCTTAAGTTTCAGCGAAAGACAATCACTATATGAATAGGGAGGAAATGAAATGGATGGAGATATGTAAAATTCATTACATATTATAATCTACTCCACCACCATAGCTTGTTTTATATGGAGCGAGATAGAGGGTATATCCAAATTCCAAGATGGAGACAAATATGTAAGAGTCATTATTATAAATCCAGGTCTCAGTCAATTCGATTATAATAATGTTTAGAGTATGGGAACAGAAGGGATATATTTGATCCCAAGGAGTGAATATTGATCAAGGCTATATTGGAGGGTAGTCAGGATTCAGAGGATGAATTATTTATAAATTATTTCCTATATTGATTTAAAGAATCAAACCATTTTGTTAGATCAGATTCATGTATAAGAAAAGGGGGATATTAAAGAGGACTATCTTTATCCCTTAGTTAAAATATTTAAGAACGATTATTGAAAAATACTTTATACGAAATGGGCGTGAGTTTTTGATTTAGGAAATGATATAGTAAATTACCAAGAAGTCTAGTAGATTTAGGTAAATAATGACAAATAAAGATATACTTAAAATTACTATGTGGTGAGATATTTAGAAGGGAGGAGAAACATATATCACGAGCAAAAATATTATAATATTTTTGCTATAGTATATAAATATATACAAAAATATAAATATAATATATACATGTAATATTAATATTATCAATTGAGTGTATACTTTACTAAAACTAATACATATTTAATATAATATATGTATTATTTATAAATTTGTGAATTAAGTTAGTTATCAATAATTTATAAACTAGCCGTAGTGGGATGAATACATGGGATGAATAACCTTGATTACATATCGGTCCGTGATAGCCTAGCTTACAATAACAATGTTCTTTATCCACAACTACAGCACATTCTTCTGTTCCTTGTGTATTGCAAGTTGTATTTTTACAGTATAGTCTTACTCCAGGGCTATCTATAAATAATGTTTAGTCTGTATCAAAGTTAAGATTAATTATTATTAGTTAAGTACATATATATACTAT
The DNA here is from genome assembly GCA_964019155.1 of Osedax fenrisi. Taxonomy (NCBI): domain Eukaryota; kingdom Metazoa; phylum Annelida; class Polychaeta; order Sabellida; family Siboglinidae; genus Osedax; species Osedax fenrisi. Next base: position 25,320,880 of record OZ025241.1, on the reverse strand, counting down.
AGTTATATTTTTTTAGTATAATATATATATATAATATATATATTATATATATATATATATATAAATACTTAAAATATAATGTTTTTAAGTTTCATTTTAATTATTAATTCATATCTTACCTTTACATTTTCCATTAAAACATGAAATATTATCAATATTTTTTTGAATAGTTAACGTTACATCTAATTTAAAATATATAAATATTAATATACGTTATTTTTCGATTAGTAAAATTATATCATCACTCATGGTACAATTATAACAATTATGTTAACTATTATAATTTATTATAAATATTCGTAATATAATATTAAGGTAATACGCTTTAAAATATGTATATTATAATAAGTAATAATATGTAAATATTATTTAATCCGCTTGAATTCATAAATAACTGTAATATAGCGTTATATGTGAATTTCTATAATTTAAAGTTGATAATTTAAGTAATAATGGTAAATGTGAATGTAATTATATAATAAGTAGCATATACAATAGCTAACATGTCAGAAATCCACCGATTACTATAAATATAAGAACAGTTGGAAAAATGCAGCAAGAGTAGCAGAAAACCCAAGGTGTACACTTTTTTGTTGTATTTTTTTCTTTAGATTTATTAACTGCCGATCTATTATTTTAGTATTAGTATTTATATATATAGTATTTTTATAATAACACAAATATTATAAAATTTTAATAATCATATTTATTCATTATATAATACGATAATTTAATAAGTTGTAGTTATATACATAATAGAATATTATATATTAATATTTTAAATTAATTTCAATAAAATAAAAATATTTTAATATAATAAAAATTTATTATATTTATTTAAAAATTAAAAATATTATATTGATACTCTTTCCTCTCACAGGATCCTCTTTTTTTTACACATCACCCAATTAAACAGAATGATCAGATCATCCTTATTATATATTATTAATATTAACTTATTTGACCATTAATCTATTGCATCTTTCACAACAATATTGGATCCCCCTATACAAAAACGATCCCTAAACCCATTCCTTTCTCTTAATTACATATCTATATATTCATACACTCATTAATATATATATATATATATATATTAGAATTATTATATTATTAGAATATATTATATTATTACCAGAATCTAGTTGCCGCAACGTAACATTATAGGTCAAATAATATGTTCCACTAGGTGGTCGAATCATAGGTAGTTTGTGAGCAGAGAAACGGTTTCCTTTTACATACAAAAAATCAATAGTGGAACGTATTATTTTACCCATAAATAAACACCTAGTGGAACGTATATTTTTACCCATAAATAACACTTAGTGGAACGTATATTTTTACCCATGATTAAACACCTAATGGAACGTATATTTTTACCAATGATCAAACACCTAGTGGAACGTATATTTTTACCCATAAATAAACACCTAGTGGAACATATATTGTTACCCATACACAATAAAAACGAAACGTAAAACAATTAATTCATTTATTACAAGGAACAATACACAAAATACGGATATGATATAACACCTGAATAATATATATAATAATAAACTGGGAATGCAAGGGTATATTTATAATGATAATAATATAAGTATGTATACATATATGATCATATATGATTATAATATACATATATAGTATATAGTATGCGAATATAGAAGTTTCTGTTCATTAAATAGCACAGTGTATAATTCCAGATATATATATATATATACGAAATTCACGAAGACGATACCGGATCCTAGAGATGATCTTTAACATATACATGGAGATATTCACCATAGCCAAGCAGGAAGATCATCTTATTTATTCTGAAATTATAAATTGTATATTAATATAAATCAATTATGATGACACAATCATATGTATATGTGTATACTGTAACTAGTTATATATAATGAATAATAGACTAGCTGGACCATACAAGTGAAAACAGGTGCAAGGTATCGCGTGGTACATTTATCCCTTAGCCAATCAGGGAGACCTTCGTTCCCTAGGCACACACGCAGTGCGTGCGTCAACCTGATTCCTAAAGCAGTAAACATGTTACATAATGGGACGATATCTAGTTCGTTAGCATGATATGGAACGTTCCATTATGCTAAGCTGCACGGATTGTTCCATTACGGATAGCAACATGATATATATATATATATATATATATATATATATGTATATATATATATGTATATATAGCTATACATGACGGGCGGCATACTTTATAAATGAACATCGTGTGTAGGAGGTAATTTACAACTGAATATAGGTGTATGTTGAACCAATGGTGTTTTTAGGTAGAGGTGTGACTATTACAGGAATCAGGTGTGAAGATGAGGGCATCATTGGTAATGGCAAGGTCTTCATTTTATACTATAACTTACATATATGCGAATTTATATATACTTAGGTATATCATGTACACCCTATTACTAAATATATATACGAATGTAATTATATCAACATAACAATATTTAACATGTGTACTATATTACATCATAGTGTATATTAATCTAGGTCATCAGGGGATTAAAATTAGACAAAGGCCGGTACTAGTTTATATATATAGATTTTACATAATTACACACATATACATGCACGACGTATGCATTGCACTTACTATATATATATATGTATGTATACATTAAATACTAACTTCTGTATCTTGACTATTCAATTTGTCGGACTAGAAGCTTTGATACATGGCATTCACGAAGAAGATACCGGAGGCGATCCCGGATAGCATACGGAGGACGTCTAGGGCGGTAACGGAGATGATATTGAACATATTCATGAAGATATTCATCTAACCAAGCAGGAAGAAAACTACTGATGATCTTAATTATCCTGAAATTATAAATTGTATATTAATAAATCAATTATCATGACACTATAATATTTATATGTGTATACTAACTTCTAACTTCTGCATCTTGACTATTCAATTTGTCGGACTAGAAGCTTGGCAACAAGTTTAGATACATGGCATTCACGAAGACGATACCGGAGGCGATCCCGGATAGCATACGGAGGACGTCTAGGGAGGTAACGGAGATGATCTTGAACATATTCATGAAGATATTCATCTAGCCAAGCAGGAAGAAAACTACTGATGATCTTAATTATCCTGAAATTATAAATTGTATATTAATAAATCAATTATCATGACACTATAATATTTATATGTGTATACTAACTTCTAACTTCTGCATCTTGACTATTCAATTTGTCGGACTAGAAGCTGGCCAACAAGTTTAGATACATGGAATTCACGAAGACGATACCGGAGGCGATCCCGGATAGCATACGGAGGACATCTAGAGCGATAATGGATATGATCTTGAACATATTTACATGTAAATATTGGCGTTATTTTTGATGATACTAGGATGCCCTTATAGAATATTGTTAAACATTTTTCAAAGTTTTAAAATATATTTTTTTTATAATAATTAAGTGGCGGTATACTGGTATATAATGATACTAAATAAATCGTGTGTATATATATATATATATATATATATTAATGGTGTAAAATTTAAAATACTATATTAATTAATAATTATTAAAATAATATATAATTAATAATTAATAATATACAATTAATTGTTATTAATTAATAATAAGTATTGATAAATAATTATTAATTAGTAAATTATAATTGAATAATTATTAGAATATATAAATAATAATTAATAATATACAATTAATTATTATTACTTAATAATTATAATTGAATAATAGTATACATAGTATACTATTTATTTGTATAGTATATACTTAATATACCATATATGGTTACACGCATATCTGTGTATGTACATCGTACACTGTACACATGTTTTTATATGTGAATATATATATTAATAGTAATCAAGCAAGCATTGTATAATTATAATCCCTTGCTGACCTAGATAACTGTGTGCATAGTAAATTATCTTATGATCATTATTCATGTTTCGTGAGTCGACTATGATAATAGTTAAATATAGAATATTCACCTAACTTAGCGCGTAATAATTATTATAATAATATATAAATAATAATTACTAATATACAATTAATTATTATTACTAAAAAATTATTATTGATAAATAATTATTAAGATAATATATAATTAATAATTATTAAAATATAATTAAGTGTTATTAATTAATAATAGGTATTGATAAATAATTATTAATTAGTAAATTATAATTGAATAATTATTAGAATAATATATAAATAATAATTAATAATATACAATTAATTATTATTACTTAATAATTATAATTGAATAATAGTATACATAGTATAATATTTATTTGTATATTATATACTTAATATACCATATATGGTTACACGCATATATGTGTATGTACGACGTACACTGTACACATGTTTTTATATGTGAATATAAATGCATAGTAATCAAGCAAGCATTGTATTAATTAATCTAATTATAATCCCTTGCTGACCTAGATAACTGTGTGCATAGTAATTATCTTATGATCATTATTCATGTTTCGTGAGTCGACTATGATCATAGTTAAATATAGAATATTCACCTAACTTAGCGCGTAATAATTATTATAATAATATATAAATAATGATTACTAATATACAATTAATTATTATTACTAACACATTATTATTGATAAATAATTATTAATTAGTCAATTAAAATTGAATAATTATTAAAATAATATATAATTAATAATTATTAATATATACTTAATTGTTATTAATTAATAATACGTATTGGTATATAATTATTAAAATAATATATAATTAATAATAAGTATTGATAAATAATTATTAATTAGTAAATTAGAATTGAATAATTAATAATTATTAAAATACTATATAATTAATAAGTAATAATTTGACAGCACTAATGTATATACATATATATATATATATATATATATATATATATATATATATATATACATATATATATATATATAATCATATTATTAATAGTTGTATGTTATCTATAGATATTATAATTATAACTTATACACATATTCCCATATAATAATGTTTATATTATATATTTATACATATTATAATATTTATTGGTATATAATATACTTAATTTAATATTTGTATACTATATATATAATATATATTATAATAAATAAGTTATATTAAATGATCAAAATAATATTGTATTTATTGTAAAATTCTAGGTTTTAAAGATTGTTATTAATTTGTATTTGCCTAGTTGTAAACTAGTTGTAATTTTATAATAATGCATAATACACATTTACCCATGTTAAACATAATTTGACACTTTGATATTATATATAATATAATATGGTATAATATAGTATAATATTAATATGATTTTTTCATAAATTTCTAAAAAAAATGCCTTATGTTAAAATATTATGTTTTAATATATTTTTGTAAATAGTTTGACAAAATTGAGTTAAAATGGCTTAAATTAAAATATTAAGTTTAATTACTAATTATATATACGACTTGAATGCCGATTTATAATATACATGTAGTACTAATTGTATTTGTATATTATAACAGGATATATTACTACTTATTAAATTATTACTGCAGTAAACACATTAATTTTTAATATATTTAAATTACTACTGGTATATGTATGCAGGGTTATGCATTGTTATACAATTACAACTGAGCAACAACATATTAATAACAATCTTTAAAACCTAAATTTGTACTATAAATACATTATTATTTTGAATATTTAATATCAATTATTGATTATAATATATAAATTATAAAATATAATATATATTATATATATATATATATATATATATATATATATAGTATCAAACTATAAAATTAAGTATATTATATATAAATAAATATTATAAAATTACAACTGGATTACAACTGCGTTTTAGTACATCCCATAATATTAATATATAATTATGCATAAAGGACATAGAGCTAGAGAGGTTTTCTCTAGCTCTATGATAAAGGATAACACTTAACAATTATATAAGTATATATGTTTATATTTAACAATAAGATTATTATATTACCTTATTAAATCAACTCGTAGTATATATGATATATAATCTAAATATTGGTAAGTTGTCTTTAAAGGAAGTAGAATAAAAGGAAGTGTACATATAAGGAAATAAATAAACAATACCGTTAATTTTAATTTTCGCGCCATACACAATTACCTGCGCATTGGATGATGCAATGGGCGACGCCCTTTGGGCGTGTCTTGTCGTAACGCTTCATTTCACACATAATCACGACATGTATGCTATAATACAATCTTGTTATGCTCTGTACATCTATTTATAGATATGTGGTAGAACAACTATATAATATCTATGTATATCTATAATATATGTGTGTATGTTTGTGTGTGTATCTGTGCGTGTGAATATACATATATATATATATATATATATATATATATATATATACTATACTATACTATAGTATCAAAGTATAAAATTAAGTATATTATATACAAATACATATTATAAAATTACAACAGGATGACAACTGCGTTTTAGTAAATCCCATACTATTAATATATAATTATGCATAAAGGATATAGAGCTAGAGAGCTTTTCTCTAGCTCTATGATAAAGTATAACACCTATCAATTATATATGTTATATTTTTATATTTAACAATACTATTTTATATTACTTTATTAAATAAACTTGTAATAAACAATCTAAATATTGATAAATTGTCAATATAGGAAGTTTAATACATAGGAAGAATTAGCAAATAATGAAGTAATTAATCAATACCGTTAATATCAATTTTTGCGCTAAACACAATTTCCACAATAACACACTCATCGATATAACGAAAGTCACTTTCTTTATATCGATGAACACACTTACCTGCGCACTGGGTGTGGTGGGTGACGCAATTAGCGTGACTTTTCGTAATGCTTCATTTCATACAGTATTTACGACATGTATGATATAATACATTCGTGGAATGCTATGAACCTCTATTTATAGATATGTATACTACACAATTTAAATTTAACAAACTTTTATTAAATAATGTCAAATAAATCTATTTATAATACAACTAAACATATTATAATACTATTAGTAGAATTATATTCACAAATTGGTCAAGTTAAGATAATAAATACGTGGAGAGATTATAGTATCACATCAACATTTTAATATAAACCAAAATAAATATTTAAAAATGTTCAATTGATTTTATTATAAATTTTAGAATAATCTATTATTATTATAATTACTATATATATTATAGTAACCACCGATTTTTATATTACCTATTAAACCAAAAAACTATAAATGTATGCTATTAACTATACAAAATGATAAATTAAAGTATATCATTTCAAATTACATATATCTAAACACAATTAAAATAAAATGCCATTGCAACTAAGCTACAACATAACATTTTCAAATTAAATAACTAATTATAGGTCTACGTTTTATATAAATTATATAAATTATATCAAATATAATATTAATTATCTATTTAATAATATATGCTATACACTGCAGTAGTTGCATGCAATAATTTATAAAATGATAACCACCTACAATGTTATAGTATTAATTATTTAAGTTATAAACTGTAACATTTATAAAATATAATTTCTGAAGTAACACACATATATTAATTGTACAGGTAGTATATAATTTATCAATAATATAATTTTATTAATATATAATATAATATTAGTTACACATTTCTTAATTATAATAGTATGTTATATACCCATTATATATATTATTTTATTAATCAACAATTATTTTATTTGTTGTAATACCTATATTATATAGTATATACTGATACAATATGGAATAATAATAATGACATATAGGCAATCAATTACAATATGTTATAAGTATATTTTATACATCAATACATATGTATGTTCTATTCCATCTTATGGATATGTACATATCTAAATTATGTATTAGCTTACTGTATATATTATTATACATAATTGTTATAACTTATATAAAACTTATTTATAAATAATGACTATTAAAAAATCATAATATTAGAGGTTTACGTATTAAAATATATCTGCTCGTCTATATCCTTCGCCTTCTTCTGTCCCCATATTTATCGGATAGATAATTTTCTGCGGCAGACTTTTACATGTGTCCATTTCATATAATAGATACTGGAAATACTATTAATGGTAACTATTTAAGAAATATTATATTATATTGGTAATTAATATTTATACTTAAATATAAAAATAAGTTATATATATAAATTTATTTAAATACTGTTTTTGAAAGTTAATGAAAGAATAACCAATACTGTATTACGTTTATACTTTATTCATATTCACAAAATCTACTTAAAATGAACAAATGATACATAAAACTTCTCCTATGAATAATAAAATATAGTAATTGACTACATAATACTATACTATACACAGTACACGTATATGCCGTATTACTATACCTAATACACTATGCCATTCTAATATAACTAATAATATATCAAATATACTACGCAATTAACTCTGAAGATTACCGATTTTCTCTTATAGTTGATGGACTATTATTTTATTTATTGATCCCTATTATGAAAATAAATATAATTTATTATTATAAATCACAAAATATGAATTTATAATGTTTTAACCATTTTACATATTTCAAGTTAGATATTTTTAATATATAATTAATTTATAAATTAAATACACATAAATCCTTAATCAAATAGAACTTTTAAAAATAAGAGATAGTCAACTATAATAGTCTTGTTGGGGAAATAAAAATTGGATGTAATATTTATAAATAATATGCTTGCATATATAATATATTAAAATTAATTGACATATTAAGGTCTAGTTATATGTGATACAAAATAGTTGGCAGTTCTAATAAATTAATGATAATAAAACATATTTTTAATTTAAAATAGTTATATATTAAATGTTGTCATGATGTAACTATAAAAAAAATCAAATACACCGTATTTAAATATTAATTTTCATAGTTATATACATATAAATGTAATATATCAATAAATTAATAAATATAATACAAAATACAAAGTTGAAATTATATAAAATATTCTTAACCTTTAATCTATCACATAGCGTTTAGAATCCATAGATGCGTAGTTGATTTCTCGAAAATGTCATTCATTTCGGTTTGTCGTTGTTCTCATCGCTTCACTGATTTCTAGACTTGTCCATTCTACGACATCATCTTGCCATTGAGTTTTGGTCTTCCTATTCCATGTGCTAATCAAGGTAACTTGATGAATAGTCTTTGATATTGAGTTTGATATTTAGACATCACAATACCATTTCAGTTTTCTTTCAATAACAATCGTCAGTGTGGTCCAATTTCTTGTATTACTCTTCCTCCAGATATGTTATTTGATCTTAATAAATAGGGAAATATTATTATTATACTAATTGTATTTAATATATACACCAAGTGATATAGCATATTTGATATATTATTAAATTCTAAAATTAAATATATGAAGCTGAATATATAGTATGGCATGCATTAGTAAAATTAGGTATATAATTAAAAATCTAGAATATGAATATATTTTATCAATTAATTTATAAAACGGTAGTTCATGTAAATAATATTACCCTGTTACACATAATTTAAATACAAATTCCATGATAAATATATTCTATCATGCAGTTCATATCTAATAAATGTATGATTAACATATACTTTTATATCATTCTAAATATTTAATCTGATTCAAGTTAGTTTCTGGCACTAAAATACATTCATGATTGAATATTAACTCAACCGAGTATACATTAAATACATAAGATTAATAATATGCTTATAAATAGTTCTTAATAAAATCTAAAAATTATTTTAAATATATACTACATAATCTTTCACATTAGATGAAAACATATATATTTATTGAACTATACAATATAATGTTTGTTAACATTGAGTCAGCTTAATAGTTAAAATATTTACATACATATTAATATATCAACAAAAATATAGAAAATATATATGCATGTATTATATAGATACATATATGTAAATAAATATATTATATATATAAACGTCGTTATCTAAATACTATGCGAGAAACATAACCTACAACAAAAAAAGCTATATCATATATTTATTGATTTCCGAAAAGCATTTGATAGAGTGTGGCAAAATGCACTATGGTCCTCAATGAAGAAATATAATACCGATACAAAGTTAATTAATTTAATACAAAGTTTATATGAAAAGGCAAGCAGTGCAGTAATACATAAAGGAATATGTGGCAATTGGTTTCCAACGAAAACCGGAGTAAGACAAGGATGTCTTCTCTCACCTACTTTATTTAATATATTCCTAGAAGATATAATGAACTACGCGCTAAGCAATCATACTGGTTCAATAAAGATAAATGGCCGAAATATAACAAATCTCCGCTTTGCTGATGATATAGATGGTTTAGCTGGCTCGGAAGAAGAACTAATAAATTTAACTGAGTGTCTTTTTAAATCAGCAAATAGATTTGGAATGGAAATAAATCCTTCTAAAACTAAGCTTATGTTAAACGACGACAATTGTCAACCAAAAATTGATATTCATGGCGAAATAATTGAGACCGTAAAAAGCTTCAAATATCTAGGATCAATCATAAACGAAAATGGATCAAGAAAAGAAATCCTGTCAAGAGCGGCACAAGCAAGTCAAGCATATAGCAATCTAAAGATAATATGGAATGATAAAGACATACGTCTAAAGTACAAGTTAAAACTCATGGACTCTCTTGTCAACTCGATATTCCTGTATGTATGTGAAACATGGACTCAACTGCTGAACTCGAGAAAAGAATACTAGCAATCGAAATGAAGAACATCAGAAAATTACTCTGTATAACATACCTTAATAGAGTTACTAATCAAGAAATAATAGACCGAATATCATCATCATTAACAAGTCCCTTCACCGATATCCTCACAACAGTTAAAAGGAGAAAAATGAAATGGTATGGACACGTGACCAGAGGCGATGGACTTGCCAAGATAATCCTTCAGGGTTATGTCAAAGTTAAAAGATCCCGTGGACGTCCAAAAAACAATGGATAGATAATATAAAAGAATGGACCGGAAAAGGCTTCAATGAACTAAATGAAATTGTATATGATCGGAAGAAGTGGAGAAAATGTTGTTTCAACGTGACACGCCCCCACGGCTCAACAGGCTAAGGGACCAAGGTAACAAGGTAATCTAAATAGATATATAAACAAGTGTTTCAAATATATATTAATTTTTTTTACATAAAGATAAATTAATATCAGTACATATATTAAAGCTACTATATAAATAATGTATAACATTAATATATTATTCAAAATATTATTATAATAATTATAATGATTAATAATTACTGATTATACAGTTTAAACATCAATATACATGACTTATTTATCATATATTAATTCATAATCTTTATATTTAAACATTTATTAAATGATTTTAGAATGGCGTCCGTTTGACACCTGCTATAAATTATGGAAACATTTAGAATACATTTCCCAACTTTTTCATCCCTGATTATAATAATATTTATTATAAAGTTACTTTAAAAGTAGATGTGTCATATAATATAATATTATTATAATAAGTATATGACATTAAAAGTGACTTTTTAAGAAACTTATAATTTAAAATAATAATAATTATAATAATGATAATAAAATACATACATGTAGTTTCTATATGATGTTTTTATAAATGTTAATGTTATATTATATATATTATATATTCGTAATTATATATGATCATATTATAAGCAGATTATAATAAATTATTATAAATTATTAAATATGAATTTAGAAATTCAATTTCAAATTATTTAAATATTAATATTAAATGTGATATAATAGTTATATAATACAATTGTATTAATAAATAACTATATGTATATTATTTCCATTAATTATATAATATTGACTAACTGAAAATTCAATAGTTAATCCATTGTAGTCTTATATTTTGTATATATATATATTTAATATAAATTAAATCTAAAATAATCAGAAATCAATATTTTAATTATAAATAATATCAAGGAAAATAAACATTGGTCACAATAGTTCACATAAATTTGTATTTTCGATGATTTTGCTTCGGAAAATCTGTGGTAGTTCACAATGACAGAGTGTAAACGCAGAGATTCTATGAGATATGAATCACATTGACTGCAGAATTTAGCATTACGTAACTTAAATCGATATTTCTACATAAAAACTTTAAACTAAATATCGGTGTCAAACTCTATTTTAATTGCATAGCCTAAGCCAATATTTTTTTTCTGGTATTTTACATTTATATCGTCTGTAAATTAGGTTTCGATATTTTTCTATAGAATAAATTCCACTCGTTGAGATTGATCATTATTAGGTCTGCATCAAATCGGATATGTACTAATATTATTATTATGTAATATTAAACAGGTCTTTGTTTCTATTAATAAACTGTATCTGAACATTCACCTTATTCCATATATATATATATATATATATATATATAAATATATATATATATATATATATATATACATATATATAGTTTTATTATGTTTTGATTTAACGATTATATTTGATAATTATTATTATATTATTAGAATATTCGCCACTGTGACTGCAGTTTGGTGCCGTGTTGGAACTGCCTTCACGTATTTTGTAAACTCACGACGATTAGAATATATACATTAACGAGTGCATGTCGCTAATTGATTAATCAAAGACATCACGCAGGTGCTGATTGGTTCTACCATTCGATGCCTGGATATGTGAAAGCGCGAACTTTGCGTTCTATATATGTTTAAGTAATACTTATTAAGTATATGTATCAGTGTATGTAGGAGTATATTACCTTTACAATAGCCACTCTATAACATATATATATATATATATATATATGTATATATATATGTTGGCAAGATAACTACTTCTATATAGTTATATTCTAGTAATATTATGATATAATTAGTGAATATTATAATTTTAATACATATTTATTAACAGTAGATCGTCGAAATCTGCATATCTGTAAATGAAATAATACATTTTATAATTCATTTATATATATAACACATACATTTATAATATTGTATATTTATAAAATACTAAAAATATATATTATCTTTTCAAGTGTACATTATTTATAGAATAATACCAATAAATATATAGGAATGTATACTTATTATTAAAACATAAAAATATACTATAAATATATTAATTTATCTTTTTTTTAAATATTATATTACTTAATGTATGAATTAAATTTAAAGTAATTATATTCAGTAATACCAGTAAGGCGATGATCTTTTAAGAAAACTCAATATATATTGAGATTTTCATATATACATTGGTTCTGATTAATTAATTTTAATATTGAATATATATATAGCATGCGTAAAACATATTTATAACCGAATAACAACACATATTAATAGTTATATATATATTAATATAACATGTTATTATAAAAGTGATATAATTGAAAGCAATACTATTGTTATTTATGCTATATATGTATATTTATATATTCATACTCTAAAATATCAAAATTTAGACTTATTTTATATGTTAATTATATATTTAATATTAATTTAATATTAATAAATATATTTAAACTGTTTAAATGTTATTTTATTTATAATTTAATATTTTAATTAACTAAAATAAATTTAAGTTCACGTCATATTTTAGGTAATATATATATATATATATATGTATATATATATATACAATATACAATATGATATAACATTTTACATTTATTAAATATTTAATAAAACCTGATATCTATAAAAAAAAAATTATGATATTTAAATTAATGTTAATGGAATTAGATATAAATGGAATTTAAAATTTATATTTATTTTTTAAGTAATAACATCAAGAATTAAACTATTTAATTTTAATACATTTATCATATTTATAAAAAATGTATTGTAGTGCATGTACTTTATGAATTACTAACATAAAATACATGTCATGTTTATTTGGTATTTAAACAAAGTAGTATAATAAATTACCATACAAATACGATATTCAATTTTATTATCTAAATTTATACTTAAATAAATTATATTTAATAATAATATGGCATTAATAAAAATATCTAATTCAAATAATACATTAAAATTGAATTATATTATTAGTAATAGTAATATTAAATAACAAATAACACATAAATGAATTAAATGTGTTATTTTCAAAACATATGTGAAATAAGTGATAATAATACATTAAATTATTCACTAGTTTAGCTTCTAATACATATATTTATAGTTTGGTAAAAAGTATGTTGATAACAAATTAATATATATATATACTAGGTGGTAGGGGCCCGGCTTCGCCCGTGTTCGCTCGTAGAGTTCACTTGGTGATGTAATGTACTCGGGAAGTGATGCAGCTAAAAAAAACCACCAATATTAAAACTTAATCCTATCTAACCACAACTGTGAACATAACAATATAAATAAATATGCTTTTATATGCTATATATAATGATACAAATAATGAACTAGTTAAAATAATATAAATATACCTATTAATGATATTGTAGTATTCTAGTTAAATTCTACTTAATAGATTACGTATATTAACAATAAACAACATGATTTATTAACTTGTGTCGAGATAGTAATAACGTGGTTATATATATATATATATATATATACAGGTGGACGCACGCACATAGGCGTGCGTTGATTCTTTGTTTGTGTCTATTATATAGCGATACGTTGTTCGATAGAGCGAGATGACGTTTACAAGAATGCATCTTGCTGTATAGTGTATGCTATGCTGCTAAAGTCTAGCTCCAGGAGGTCGGCCGCATCTTAAGAATGGTAGAGGCGTGTCTTTCGTGACGTATGCTGGTTTCAGTCTATCGATGGAGATGCTGTCTTTCTTCCCGTTCTTTTCTACGACGAAGTATTTGTCCTTCCTTTCTATAACGCGTTAGGGACCATCGTACACTTTCTGAAAGGGTCAGCGGTGAGCATCATTACGTATACATATAAAATCACATGTGGTTAACAATGTGTTTTTAACGAAGTGATTTTCCTGGTTTGTTACCGTGGAACGATGTTTATGTTGGTAGTATTAGTTTGAAGGTTTCTCGTAGCTCCTTTATGTGGTCACTTTGGTCTGTATACTTGGTGTGTTGGTCGAAGAACTCACCGGGTAGTCGTAGCGTTGTTCCGTAAACTAACTCTGCGCTTGATCAATTCAAGTTTTATTTTGGAATGGTTCAGATTCCAAGCAATACTAAGGGCAATAGGTCTACCCAATTATTGTTCTTTAGTTTAGCCTTCAGACTGGCTTTCAGTTGGTGATGGAAGCGCTCTACTAGTCCATTACACTGTGGGTGGAAGGAGGTAGTGTTATTGATTTTAATACTGAGCAGTGATGACAGTTCTTTCCAGAGGCTGGATATGAACTGTCTTCCTCTGTCTGACGTGATTTCCAATGGGATACCAAATCGCGATATCCATGTCATCAGAGCTCTTGTGCAGTCTTCGGCTGTTTGGTCATTCATGGGTATGGCTTAAGGCCATCGTGTGTATCTATCTATGATCGTGAATACGTATTTGTTCTCTTTAGATGTCGGAAGGGGACCTACAATGTCTACGTGTATGTTATTAAAGCGATGTGGTGGTGTTAGGAATGATTTTAACGGGGTTTTTAAATGTTTGTCAACTTTGGATTGTTGGCAAGGTAAACATTCCTTGTACCATTGATTAGCATCTCTCTTGATGTTGTGCCACACGAATTTTGCTAATAGTAGACGTCGGGTCGTTTTTCTACCTGGGTGGGATAAATTGTGTATTAAATTGAATACTTTCCTTTTTAAACTATCTGGGATTATTGGTCGTGTGAGATCCCTGCTTGTTTCACAGTATATGTCATTTCTTATTTCAGTTGTATTCGGGTGTTTCTTAATGAAGTCTAGTACCTCTTCGTCATTCTTCTGTTCCAAATTCAGCACGGCATATATGTCTTCAGATAGATTTACTATACCATTTATGGTTATTCTGGAGGGTGCGTCAGCCACATGATTAGATGTACCTGATATATGTCTTATATCATTTGTGAACTCTGCGATGTAGGATAGATGTCTAGACTGTCTCGGTAATTTTTCAGCCTGTGAATTTAGGGCGTGGATTAATGGTTTATGATCAGTATTAACGTGGAAAGTTCTTCCTTCTAGGAAGAATCTAAATGTCGGATAGTTTCAAATATCTCTAAAAGTTCGCGGTCATATGTACTGTAACGTGTTTGTGATGGGTTTAATTTACTGGAGAAGAAGGCAATTAGTTTTGTGATGCCTTCTATTTCTTGTTCGAGAGCGGCTCCAATAGCTGTATCTGATGCGTCGGCAGTTATCTGCAATGGAGAAGTAGTTGATGGATGTACTAAGATTGTTAAGTTTTTGAGTACGAGTTTAGATTTTATAAATGCCTCGGACGTTTCGGTAGTCCATTCTAGAAGTTTCGGTCCTTTTATTAGGTCATATAGCGGTTTGATAATTTTGGCCATCTTGGGTATGAAACGGTGGTAAAAATTCATCTTAACTATGAATTAGTGTAGATATTTGATGGTAGATGGTTTCGGGTAGTTATTTATAGACTACATCTTATTTTCTGCAGATCTAATTCCGTGTTTGTCGATATCATGACCTAAAAAGTTAATTTCATTAGTAGCGAAGATACACTTACTTTTGTAGAGGGTTAAGCCATTTTATTTCAGGATAGTGCAGACTCTGAGGATATGGCGTCGGTGTTCTTTCTCGGATATGCTGGCTATTAAAACATCATCAAGGTATACTAAAACAAGGTCTAGGTCTCGGGTGATATTATCCATCATACGTTGGAATGTTTGAGTAGAGCTTCTGAGACCTAATGGCATTTTTATGTACTCGAAAGGTGTTATAACCGCTGTTTTAGGAATGTCTGATGGGTTCATTGGTATATATGAGTTAATGGTGGTACCCTTTAGCTAGATCCATTTTCGAAAAGATAATGTTGTTTATGGAAAAGTCCTGGATGTAGGGAACTGGATACCTGTCTTGAATGGTTTGGTTGTTCAATTTACGATAATCACCGCATGGCCGATACTCACCTGATTCCTTGTGGACCATGTGTAAAGGGGAGGACCAAGGGCTGTTTGATCTTATGATAATCTGCATTTCTTCTAGTTTTCTGAACTCCTTCTTTGCAGCTGCTAGTTTATCTGTAGATAGTCTTCTTACTTTTTAATGGCAAGGGTAGCCATTAGTTCCTATAAAGTGTGTTACTGAGTGATTTTGTGAGTTATCAGGGTTAAATATTAGTATTTCAGGAAATTGATAATATCGTGAAATGTTGTGTTTGAATTTGTGGATATAGAATGTAGAGAAGTGATGGTTGACTAGTCTTAAATAACGGTTCTATTTTAGAGTTATTTAAGATAATGAGTTATTTCCCTACAATATCGATAGAGTAGTGGTGTTTTAAGAAGAAATCGTTGCCTAGTATAAGTTTTGTTACGTCTGCTGACATAAACTCCCATTGCATTTTTGATACTACGATTGTGATGTCGATCTTCTTTGTTCCGAAGATGGCAATGACAGAGCCGTTAGCTGCAGCTAAACCTGCCGTATTTGTTCGATTCCTCTCGTTCCTTGTAGCTAGAAAAACGCTGACTTCAGCTCCCGTATCGATTATATATCTATTATTCATGCAGGTATCCTGTAAATATAAGATATTGGTATAGCCGGGAATATAAATGTTATTGAGTTCCCGGATTATTCGTTTCCCTGTTATGAGCAAGGTTTGCGGCAATGAGTGGCCTTATTACCGAACTTACTGTGGTAATAACAGAGTCCGATTTCCTATATTCCTGTAGATTGGGTTTCTCTTCTTATAATGTTTACCGAGTCGAATTTTATCATGGCATCAGCGCGTTCTACTAGGGTATCTAGTGATAGGTCATTAGCTAAACCTGTTAATATTTATCGTGTGGATATCGGTAGTTGTTCTAAGAATAATTCTTTGAATAATTCTGTCTGCTGTTGACTGTCGTTTAGTCGTCGCATTGAATTTAATAATTCGGTGGGTTTTCTGTCTCCTAGGCCGTTCATATTTAGTAATTCTCGGGATTTCTCTCGGGGAGATAGTTCTAAAAGTCTTATTAGATTTTGTTTAAGGTTATCATACTTACCCTCGGAAGGAGGGTTAGTAATAATGTGTATGAATTTTGACATAATGGATTCATTCAATGAGGCGATTATATGGTGATATTTAGTATTATCATTAGTTATGCGTGAATTAATGAATTGCGATTCTAAAATAACGAACCAACTAGTGACATTGTTTTCCCAGATTTGTGGTAGTTTGATTGCGATCGTTGATATACTGGGTTTTGTTGTTGTGGTCGTATTGTTCGGGTTCTCGGTTGTGTTCATCTTTGCGTCCATCGTTGTAAAAACTTTTCGGAGTCATCAATATAGGATTCTAGTTAGATTCTACTTAATAGATTACGTACATTATGTCGAGATAGTAATAACGTGGTTATATATATGCAAGTGGACGCACGCCTATGTACGTCGCACGCACATAGGCGTGCGTTAAACTGGATTGTTACATTGTTGAATTATAAATGGTGAAAAGAAGTAGCATCGGCTAATAAGATAATGGTTATATGAAACAGAATCTGAAATTTTTTTTGAATTCTGAATAGTAGAAATCTTGCGCTTTCACCTAGAAGTTTAACATGGAGCAGATAGGAAATTTTACATTGAGTACATAGAGACAATTTTAAATCATTTATTTATCATACTTATACATAAGGAACATCACTGATATTTTATACACAACTAATATGTATATAATGGATAATATTAATTTAGTAAAAAATAAAAAAATATTTGTTTTTTGATTTTTCCTAGAAATCCCAAAAAAAATTCATTAAAATATCAAAATTTCATTTTCCAGGCATAAAATAAAATTATTTAAAAAAATTATTTATTTTAATATCCTAGGAGTATCTAATAACTATATTGTAATATTATATATAATAAATAAATAAATATACTCTATAAAAAGTGACTCTACATCATTACAAAACATTTTAAAAATCAATATTTCTAGGACGCCTGGACAATTCTGTATTATATTTTTTACAATTTTGTTTTTTTTATTTTATGCGAATATATATGTTCTCTTATTTTGTAAGTTAT
The DNA here is from genome assembly GCA_964019155.1 of Osedax fenrisi. NCBI lineage: Eukaryota > Metazoa > Annelida > Polychaeta > Sabellida > Siboglinidae > Osedax > Osedax fenrisi. The sequence continues at coordinate 25,301,673 of OZ025241.1, read as the reverse complement.
CACATAAAAGTGCATTTTAAAAGTTGTGTTAAAACAAGATTTAGTAAGGTACATTTTGAAAAAAAAAAGTGATTTTTACGCATAAATAATTTTTTGTTAATAATTTAATTTTTTATATTTTAAAAATTATACATTAAATTTACATTACTAATATATTATAAATTTACAAATAACAGTATATACATGTAACTAACAAAATATATATTATGAACATTGAATGTAATAATATATATAATAATTATAAATTTACAAATAACAGTATATAGTATATACATGTAATTAAGAAAATATGTATTATGAACATTGAATGTAATAATATATAGAATAATGTTAAATTTACAAATAACAGTATATAGTATATATATGTAATTAAGAAAATATGTATTATGAACATTGAATGTAATAATATATAGAATAATGTTAAATTTACAAATAACAGTATATACATTTAACTAACAAATAATGATTATAAACATTGAATGAAATAATATATAACAATGATAAATTTACAAATAACAGTATATACATTTAATTAACAAAATAATGATTATAAACATTGAATGTAATAATATATAACATAATAATAAATTTACAAATAACAATATATACATTTAACTAACAAAATAATGATTATAAACATTGAATATAATAATATATAACACAATGATACATTTACAAATAACAGTATGTATATTTAACTAACAAAATAATGATTATAAACATTGAATGTAATAATATATAGAACAATGATAAATTTACAAATACAGTATATACATTTAACTAACAAAATAATGATTATAAACATTGAATGAAATAATATATAACAATGATACATTTACAAATAACAGTATATACATTTAACTAACAAAATATGTATTATTAACATTGAATGTAATAATATATAAAATAATGATATATTTATAAATAACAGTGTTAACATATGTTTTTATACATATAACATAACATAATTATAAACGGAATAGATGATCTAAACCAAATATGATATTTAATATCAATAAGTTTATTTAAGGTTTCATTTTTAAATATATTTAAAGATTTATCTATGAACAAATATTGTCTCCCGACATCGATATATGTTGGTAATTTACCAATAGGCATGTTAGATACACCGTATGTTTTTTTAAAGATGGAATTAGTACGTAATTTCAATATATAGATAAAATAAAATAAAATAAATAAATAAATTTTAAATATTTGACCTAAATAAATGCTATAATGTCATGCGCGTAAAAACAATGGATAAATTTGTATTTTTAGAATTCATAAATAAAATTTATAAATTCGTATTTTTAAAATCGCAAGCGCCAAGTAATGCGTCATCAAAATAAAAAATAAAGTTTACCAAGTTTCTTAGAATTAAAATGTACATGTAATACAAACTACTTCTATTGCTGTTATTGAGATAAATCCACCTTAGCGTGCGTTAAGCCGGAGCGGCTCGGACTTTTTTTGTTGAAAATTGCTGCACCTTCTAGCATTTTATGTTTGGAGTATTTCTGTCACAATGGTATACTTTTTTTTTTTACATGTAGTATTCGCCGTGCGCCAGAGCTTTTAAAAATACCTATAAATATTTGTCTATAGAAAAAATACCGCTATTACCTATATTGAAATCACATGACAATTACATTATAAATCATTATAAACAACTAATTTTCAAATTTATATTCATTTTATTATACTTTTTAACCACGAACCTTCTTACTAATACACCTTTTTATATTTTATATAACCCCAAACCATTTACTAAATGACAAATAACAACATATATGGATATAATCGGCTAATCTTACTGTATAAATAATAACTATAAAGATATTCGAATATGGGATATTGGTACTAAAATGAGATTTTATATATTTATGCTATTATAATAAAATTTGTATAGTTGGAATGCTTATCAAATTCTATAATAGAAGTCATATCTTAGTTTTTTTTAATTTTTATTTAAAAAAAAGTTATGACCACAATTGTGAAAAAAAAATTAGTAAAAATGTTTAATTTTGTAGATAGAAATTATGAATGTATTAATTTATTTATAATACATATTATAACATAACTCATTCAATAATGAATATTATATAATGAAATTAACATAATATATATATTATAAATATAGCTATCTAAATATTTATAGAAATAAAAAAAATATCAGCATTTCTGACCAATATGGGGAAAATTGGGATTTTTTTTTTTAATAATATTTTTTTATCTAAAATTAATATAATTTATATTTTTACAAAGCTCTTTAAATTCTATAATATAAGTTGTATCTTGGTTTTTACAAATTTGCAAAAGAAAAAAAATGATAGAGCAAACTAATAATTTAAAATTTATAAAAAAATAAGATAAAAAGTAAAAAATATTTTAAAAAATTTCTAACGATTTAAATTCTTTAAAAAAACCCTATTATTAATCCAGTCGATTGAAAAAAAAATTGTGTAATAGTGCGTAAACTTTTTTTTTTCAAATATAAAATTTATCATATTTTTACATTAAAATAGTGAATAAATAACCATATTTTATACTATACATTATTTTTTTAAAATTAATTTCATGTAATAGTACACTCATATACTTATGTATATATATTTATGTTTATATTTTTTTATAAATAATTTTTTTTTAATTAAAATTAAAATATTTTGTATTTTTCCAAAATTTCCTGGAAATTTCCTGGGAAATCGAAAAAAAATATTGTACAAATATTATCTTTTACAAAAATATATAATTAAAACTATAATTGCAGATAAAACTAAAAAAAAAAATGTTAATGATGTTAAATCGAAGTTTCAAATATTTCCTATTTCCTCCATGTTAAACTTCCTATCTCTTCATTTTAAACTTTAATGAGGTGGCGCACCTCCAATAATTAATTTTTTTAATTTTTTTTTTTGTATTCAATTTAATATGTTATCTAGTTAATATAAAAAAATGTGCAGAAATTTAAAAAAAAAAATTACCGAGCCACTCCGGCTTAGCGTGCGTTGATTCTTTGTTCATTTCTATTATATAGACGCGAATGCGATACGTTGTTCGATAGATCGTGACGACGTTTACAAGAATGCATCTTGATGTGTAGTGTGTGCTAGGTCGCTAACAATTTTTTCAAAATCTCTTTCCCATAAAATTCTTTTTCCGTAAAAAATCTCAACAAAGTGTATACTTAAATTCAAATAATGCTCGATTTGAATTTTTTTTTTGCCAATGTATATATATGAGGTTAGCTCATTTTAACTAATTTTCATCTACGAGCAATATTTCTGGTAGTATTTTGGGTTTTTATCGTTAAAATTTAATGTTTAATATTTTATATAAATTCAAATAATTAAAATTCGCCGTAAGGAAAACGTAAGGAAAACGTCGGGAGATAAAGTGGGGCAGCGGAGGTAACATGAATGATTTACTTTTTTGAATATGTATTCACGCGATACCAATAATCGTTAAATAGTGTCATTTTTTATCGATTTACGTAATCGAAAAATTTAAATTCGACACAAATTTTTAATAACAAACATTATCGTGGAGAATTTTATCGTAAATAATTTCGTAAAAATGAGTTTCTTTAATTTCGAAAACATTACGTAGATTTACGAACTCCAACATATGGTTTGAATATCGAAATAACAATTGGTAAATCGGAATTTATTTATCTGTATTATTGAGAAAAAGTTCACGAACGAGTAAAATAGAGTTAATATTTTTTACGTTACGAGTTTATATTAATTATTTCCTATCTACGCCATGTAAACATAAATTATTAAACATAGGTGATGTAAAAAATCAAAATCTACAATAATTATTCGATTTCAATACTTTTAACTTTATTAAACAGTTAATTAAAATAGAATATACTTAGATAAATTATGACTTCTTATGTTTTATATTCTTCGAGCTACGGCCGAAAAATTGAAAAATACATGATTTTAGAATAGTCTATTTGACCGACTTCCGGTAAATTTTTCGTATAAATTATGAATTCATCAGATTAGGAGTACGAAAATATATGTAATAAAATTAGAAAAATCATGAAAATATGAATAATAGGGTTTCCATCTCTGTTTTAATATTTCGCCAAATGTCATCATATGGTCAAAGAAAAAATATAGATTTATAAAAAAAAATGTTTCTAAAATCTATTCTATAATGATATATGCATTACATACCGAGTGAGTCTATACAAATATATATATATATATACATATATATATATATATATATATATATATATATATATATATATGTGTATGTGGTAATTGATATTTTTAGTTATATTTATTGTCACTGTTGTGTTTAGGTTGGGTTAAGTTTTAATATTGGTAGATTTTTTTAGCTGCATTACTTCCCGAGTGAGCCTATACAAGGATATTTGCACAGTTGTGGTTAGGTTGGGTTAAGTTTTAATTTGTATAAATTTTTTTTAGCTGCATTACTTCACGAGTTAGCCTATAAACGCATATTGATATATTTGTGTGTTGTCATTGATATTTGGAGTATTAGTTATTTTCATTGTTGTTGTTAATTGGATTAAGTTTTAATATTGGTGGTTTTTTTAGCTGCATTACTTCCCGAGTGAGCCTATAAAATAATATTTATTTATATTGTTATTTTCACAGTTGTGGTTAGATTGGATTAAGTTTTAATATTGGTGGTTTTTTTAGCTGCATTACTTACCGAATGAACCTATAAAAGTATAGTGATATGTGTGTGTATGTTTTTATCGATATTTTGAGTTTTAGTTATTGTCATTGTTTCGGATAGTTTGGGTTAAGTTTTAATATTCGAAGTTATTTTTAATCCGCATTACTTCCCGAGTGAGCCTATAAATGCATATACTTTTTTTAGTTGCATTACATATATATGTATACTATATAACTACATACCTAGCTGCATTACATCACCAAGTGAACCTTACGATCGAACAAGGGCGAAGCCGGGCCCCGGCCATCTAGGTTTTAGAAATACTTTTACTCATTAGTAATAGTTGACCAAAGTAGTTAAAGTTTTGATTTAATAAATACATTATGAAATTATCATTGTTAATATAAAAAAAAGATAAATAACGGACCACTGACTGCTAGAAAACATTATATAAAAATCTAAAAAAGATCCCAATGGTCTCAACTAACCTATTACACCCACACCTAAAATAGTCTCATTCACGGGCAACGCCGGCCACCCATCTCAGTATATATATATATATATATATATATATATATATATATATATATAATTTAAGAAGTAATCCCTATAGTATAACTGATAACATTGACTGGAGTATATTACTTATAAGAGATAATATAATTATTAAATGTAGAACAATAACAACTAAATTAGTAAGTAACATAAACACAATACTATATGTTATTAATAACCAGAGCTGGGCAGTATCGCCGATAAAGTATCTATTAAGGCAAAAAATCAGTATCGTAGATACAATTGTATTTGTATTTGTATCTATTATTAAAATTAAAAAAGTATTTGTAATTGTATCTATTAGTCATAAATAGTATCTACGATACGAATCTACTAAAAAAATTATGTAAACAAATACAAATACATTTAATTAAATAATATATAATTTGATATTAATTTTATTTTATATAAATATTTTATAATATTTTTTATAAATTAATTTTAATATATATAAATAATCAATAAATCATCAATTTATTTTTAAAAAAATATCTTTTGTAAATATTAAAATAAATTCATCGTTAAAAATTATGATATATACATATAGTTATTTATTCTCAAAAACCTTTATATTGAATTGAATGGAATATAATTGTTTATTTAAACACCAATATAGCGGGTGCCGATATACATTTATTGAAAACAAAATAATTATTTTGATAATATATTTTATATATTAATTTATTTATAATTAAACTACTTTCTTATATTGCTATAAATTATTAGAAAATATTCCAGAGCATATAACCGAGCATATCATATGAAGTATAACGATTTTGATGAGATGAGTTTTTGTTATTATAAATTGATCGATATACTTTAAAGGTAATACGATAAAGGTTAAGTTTAGAGGATGCATATTCACGTTGTAGTTTATAAAGTAGTTGCATCAGGTCAACATTCTTATTATTAAACCAGGGAGACTTTGTAAACCAGAGATATTTTTTTTAATTTGTGATTTAAATACATACTATTTGATGGTCAGTTTTATTTGATAGACCAATCTATAGCTTGTGTTACATGGTACTTTCTAAAAACCACAATAAGATAATCTTGTATATTAATTAATTTACTTATTAATATATGAATCGAAATTTAGTTGTTTTTAGGACCAACGAAATATAGATAATAAGGTTCAGTAAATGATAGTAATATATATAAATATATATATATATATATATATTTAATAAATTAAGGTTTTATAGTCAACATACTATATTATTGTATGCCAGTTTAGTGTATACTGGTTGCGATATTAATGTTAAATAGTCAGTAGTTGACGTAAGTTATATATATATATAGTTTAGTATATATTTGCAATAGTTATATTTGGTATTTATACGTTATTTGTTGAAGAGATTACACGTGCGTAAGTGCATGATATAATATTTTATCTTTAGTATATTATATTGGCGTATATTATATTGATTTATTTAATATGGTTATATAATAGAGTTATATTATTAGGTAATGCAATTAAATAATCTATATAAGGCATACATATTTAAATTTTTAGAATGGAATACGTGGATATGTTATTATCATAACGTTGTTTGTATTTAATTAATAAGATATATTGCATAGTTCTGTCTTTATAGAGTTTAGTAATAAGTAGTTGTGCAATAAGAAATGTAAGCACATTCATAGTTAAGTATATTTATAGTGGTAAAGTGAGGTCAATATAACTTATATATATATATATGTTTAGTTGAATAAACAGTTAGTATAAAGTTACACATTAGATGTTGAATTATATGTTACTCATTATGTATATATATATATATATATATATATATATATATATATGTATATATATATTTATATATATAACTGTCATATACAGAGTTAGGCGTAATTTTGCGAATAAATGATCAACTAATATTTTGTATTATAATATATATATATATATTTCACATACCTTGTTAACGTTGGATCGCTCATTATATGTATGTTAACTTATGTTGTATAATTAATGAATAAGTAATATGTAATATAAAACTTTAAAATTACCATTAATATTAATTAATATTAAAACTTAACTTTTACATTGTAAATTGTTAATTGGTTTTCATAAATTTAATTATTTGTTTATTTTACGAAAAGGTAATACTAACGTGAACCTTACTATATTAATTATTAGACTAATTTCGCTTGTATTTAAGTAAAATACGTTAATGACTACTTTATTTTAAGTAAATATACTTATATTTTATTTACTGCGATATTTACTGATATATATATATATATATATATTTATATAATATGGAATGAGATGACAAAATAGGCATATAAATACGGAATATGCTGACATGAAGATTAAGCCGACAATTTGGTGTCAACCACCTACTTTAATTTATTAATTACTATATGATTTCAAGTATCTTGGAAGCTATTTCGCATCTACTGATCATGACGTCAATGTAAGGATCGGACAGGCTTGAGCCGCACTAAACAATATTACATCAATATGGAAATATAATCTCTTTGTAAAGTTGAAAAAAAAATTCTGTAGGGCCACAGTCGAATCGATCATTGTATATGGCTCCATCATATGGACATTAACATCTTATCTAGAGAAAAATATTGATGGAGTATATACAAGAATGCTACGCGCTGCCTTAAATAAAAGATTGCAAGAACATACGTATAATAATGAATTATATGGAAATATCCCAAATGATTACAATTAAAGAACATAGGATGCGTTTCTCAGGACATTGTTGGCGAAGCAAAGAAATGATCAGCGAAGTGATTATATGGGAAACTTTACATGCGCAACGAAAATCTGGACGGCCGAATAAGACATATACTGCACAACTTAGAGAAGACAGCGGATGCACTACAGATGAACTGAAAACAGTGATGGTAATCAGAGATGAATGGAGAATACGTATCATGCTATGCCGAGCAAGCTCGACCTAGTAAGGTAAGGTATATGTTAGAGAAATAATTCGTATCTTATTAAATAATATTTTAATAATCGTTATATTATAATGAATATATTTAATAATTATTTAGTTTTATAGAGAATAGACTATAAATAATTATATTTTAAGATTTCTGCGTGTATATACTTGGTTTACTATTTTTTTTATTAATTATAGCTCTTGCTGATTCTGTATTGCTGCGTACCCGAAACGTAACATTATTTATTATTTATTAAATCATTGATAACAAAATTGATATCCAATTATATTGCTAGATTTTATTTTAGATTGTATAAAATACTTTTACTATAATTTTTAAATAAGCATTTTTTATATTTTCGATAATGATAATAATATATTAGTATTTAAATCGTAATTGACCCGAAATCATATTTTGATACCCGAAACCATCCAGGTAGTCAATTACCCGACATCATTTACAACACTATATTTATAAAAATATATAGATATATATATATTAGTCATTAATATTTTCTTGTATAAAAGAATAATAAATTAATTATGGATTCTTACATGTCAATTTTATTTTAAATTAAAATACTAAATATATCAATTATGTCTAGTTCTATTCATTTAAACATTAATCAATTAATTATTGTATTAACTTGAAAACTTATATAAATCTTTGTATTTGATCAACATTAATAATTTAATATATATCAAAAACAAATTTGGTGTATTTATATCAAATAATCACAAATATATTTAATTGTATTACATTTATTTATATTTGTTAGTGTATTTATATTAGAATAATACATTACATAAATATTATTATTTGATTCAAACATCAACATAATTATCAATTTAGTGTATTTTTATGAATCATTAATCAGAAATGTATTTTTATTAAAGTATATGTGTATTTACTAGTTGTTAAGTTGTTAGAAAAAGAATCAAGGCTTTAGTACATTATTAATTAATTTGTATGTGTATCACGGCTTTTATAGATATGCGTCTAGGATTGCTTAATCATGTGAGACGGCATCGATTGATGTATGGGTATATTCCAAGCACTCGGCGTGTATTAGTATAATGCGAGATAATAATAATAATACATAAAGTAATAGTGATAATAACATAACATCACCTCTTCCATGAAGAAGATATATTACAGGACAAATCGGTAGGGAGTGTGCCTGTTCCTGGATCTTCGGCGTATAGTTTCCTAAGCTGCTTTTGGTTCTATAATAGCTGTGTGAGAGGAAGGTATTATTATCAGATGGTGGTGTTGGATAGTTAGGGAAAATGTAGTATTTAGATATGAGTAGGAGTATTCTCTATGGTGGTGTAATTTTCTTGGGATTAGTTTTAGGTTTTTATCGTATTTTATGTCTTGTACGTCATAGGATGTTTCATATATGGGTACGGATGACATATGATTCTGGTTCTTTTCTTTTCTTGACAATGTAGCTGGGGATCATGTGAATTTGAAGGAGTCTCGAATTTGACAGATTTGAACATTCTGTACGATGTATGCGGTTTTCTTGCAAGTGATGTCATCTGGTTAATCTGTGTTAATTATAGTATAGTATGTTGATGTATTTTTAGTTTCGTGCTTTATGATATTTGGATTGATGTAAGAGTATGTGTAGAGGGCTGGGGTCATCACATTTTGAGGGTGATATCTCCAACATAGTAGTGATTTAGTTATCTTATTACTGTCTTTATTTTTATAATGTTCTTTATGGTCTGAACGTGTCTTTCTATGAATTCATTTGATGCTAGGTAGTGAGGACTGGATGAAATGTAGGTGATGTCCTATTTGCGGAGGACATATATGGTATGCCTCTGCTGTTTGGTGGTAGTTTCCAATTGCTTATTGGATGTGTCTGGAATCTTTCGCATTGGTTGGAATACCATATTACATATAATTTCATGATACATCTTTGGTTCATATTTTATGATGGATACCTATTCTGTAGGCTTATTTACCCTTGTGATGATTCCTTTGGACATAATATGCTATAGTTTTATATATATATATATATATATTTTTTAAAGTTGATATGGATGCATTTATACGCATGAATCAAGGGCCGTACTTCTTTGTCGAGGCTTATTTGAAGTGTTACGGGGAATATTTTGGTTTCATTGTTGGTGGTTGGTTTTGATAAAGGTGGGATTATGTCTATTTTGCATAACATTTGTATGAGGCTTAGCCTTCTGCAGATGTGTATATTAGTCATATTATAGGGGGTTGTGGGGATTCGACTATAGTGAAGTTCATATCGTATAATATGCCATTATAATTATAACATATTATTGTTATGCCGTAGGTCGCAATAGGTTTATTGCCATATGATAAGAGTATGTATGGATAGAGGTTAGTTAAGTAGGCTTGTTAAGGTTATTGTATACCTTAAAGGATAGTACATTACTTTAAGACCCTTTGTCAACTTTAAATAATATATATGTTATATTTTTAAAGGGTATGAATAGTTTAACATAATTTAACAAAAACCTTGTATCTTGTGTCCGGGTCTGCTACATGTAAGTTTGATGTAATTTAGTGGACTCCTGTTTATTGTATTTCGTATAGTAATGTCTGCTCCTACAGATGGATTCGAAGTGATTCATCCTGTTACAAGCATTGCATCTGAGACCGAGATCTACGTCCAGTAATTTATTTCAACATATAGCTTTTTCGTGGTATAAAACTATATAATTGAAACAAAATATTAATTAGTAAATAATTTAAAGTTTTATATATATTACTAACGTTAATCAGTACATGATACCGTGTATAAACTCATCAAATAAACTGGATTGCAGGTATACACTTCTATATAATTTATATATATTAATAAATATATATATTTAATAGTTACTGATAGTTTGAGTAAAATATATGTATATATGAGTAATATATATATATAAAAAATAATTAGTAGATAATTATTTATGATAATAAATATTATATGAATGACCGGCAAATATATAAATATTATTTAGCTGTAGTAAGTTTGGTGGTGGTAGGTGCGATATGTATTTTTGGGACGGCCATTTTGTTGAATTCATATGTGTAGATATAAGGAACGAATTTTCTCTTTTTTTTTGTGTGTTTCTAATGTTTCGAATGTTTCTAAAAAAACTATTTATTGAATTAAACTATTTTTTTGTATTATATAAAAAAGAAAGAAAATCCTATCTATTACATAAGAGTAAAAAATATATATTTTACAAATAATAATTCTATTTTTTAATATGGGTATTGTTATATTATGCATATATATGTTAATTAAATATAGCAAAATAAATTAGGTAGATTGTTTTGTACTTTTATATAAACATTCATTTATATATGTAAACATATCATATATAATTCTAGTAAAATGCATTTGAAAAGTCAACAATAAATAAATTATAAAGTAATTACATTATGCATTCAGCTAATATAAAATCAATATTATAAAATAATAGTTTTAAGGTTTTTATCTATATATATAAATATAATTTTTATAGAATTTATATATTAGATATAAAACATTATATAACAATATATTTTAAATATCTTGCTATAAAAGATGCTTTTTATGTTATTTAAAAACTTATTTAATTGGTAATTTATTCATAGTTACTAAATAACATATCATCAATTAATAGTACATATTACATTTTTTTTCAAATATTATCTAATTTATCCATTGAGATCCTCTTAATTGATAAATATATATATATTTATATACACACAATTAATTTATCTTACTTTGGCAAGCTTTTTCGGTACTCTATGAAACGCTTTCCCCGATCATCTATATCTCTCATCATATTTAGTAGAGCATCATACATGCATACTATATCGTCTATCAGTTGCTGTATGTAGTTCTTTATTGGCACCCATGATACCTCATTTATGCGATGACATTCAGAGAGGAATATACCTCGACAGGTTCACTTGATCGCCCTAACGGTGTCCTGAATATAGAAATTATAAAAATATATCAATTTATTAATATAGATAAATTAAATTGGTTTTATAAATAAAATTACTTATTGACGGAATAAGTCATAATAGATTACTAAATAAGTTGTCAGATATTACTTTAATAAATTAATATGAGTAATTAAGAATTAAGAAATATCACACGAGGTAATTTCGTACGACTCATTAGTAACCTCGTAAGACTTTTAAATGTAAGTGTTTTTATAATTCTACAATTATTATTCTAATATTTATATTTAATCATTAATTATTGATGGAAAATATAATATATACAAATATGTATATAAATAATAAATCTAGATTAGAAATTAAAAAAATGTAAGATAACTATAATGTTAAATTCATAAATAATACTTTTAGAATAAACTAAATTTAATAAGACGTACTAGAATACATAGTCCGAAATTACCTCGTACAAAATACATTTCAGATACGTTTTTTATAGATAAGTTAAATTGCTTTTATAAATAAAATTACTTATTGACTAAATAAGTCATAATAGATTACTAAAAAAGTCGTCAGAGATTACTTTAATAAATTTATATGAGTAATTAAGAATTAAATAATATCGCACGAGGTAATTAAAGATAACTATAATATTAAATTAATAAATAATAATTTTAGAATAAAATTTTTTTTACCTATCCCATAGCATTTGGATGCCGTAGGGGCGCAGTAGATTTCGTCACAATTTTTTTCCATCCTTCTCTATTTTCTGCATCTCTTATCTCTTTATTTGTATCAAGACCAGTCCATTTCACGATATTGTCTTGCCATTGCATTTTTTGCCTACCGAGTCTTCTTATACCTTCAATAGAACCCTAGAATAATTGTTTTGGACATGGAATTTGATCTTATCACATGACCAAACCATCCCAGTTTCTTCGTGATGACCATTTCTAGTAGTTCCGAATGTGGACCGATTTCTTTGGTAACTCTATTGCGTACTTCAATGTTAGTAATTCTATCTCTGTATGATATGTTCAATAATCGTCTTAAGCACCTCATTTCTAATGTTGTTTTTTTTCTTTGCAGTTCCTTCGTTATTGTCCATGTCTCATACGTATATAAGAAAATTTAGTTGACAAGTGACTGCAGTAGTCGGATTTTAAGTTTCAGTTTTAGTGTTTTATCGTACCATATAACATTTAGTCTAGATAGAGCTGCAATCGTCTGTCCGGTTCTAGCTAATATTTCAGCCTTTGAACCTTTATACAAACAAAAGACCTATATAATTATTATAGTTATTACCCAATTATACATTTTAATCATTATAGTTACCTAGGCTAAATTAGTGCAAGTGTCTATTATAAATCGTATATCGTATATGTAGAAGTACACTGCTCATATGTTAACTTATTATCTAGCAGTGTATATTGTAATTCGTTATATTTGCGTGTATTTTATAAATACGTGTGTTGCACGCATTCTCTGAATTATCTAAATGATATTTTCACTCTACTACACTCATCCCGAATTTCCCGATGTCGACTCCGGTGACATACTATTATAAATTTTATCCGGAACCTTCCCGATTCTAAATCTTTCTACTCGTTTTAAATGTTGCCTATTCACCGTCTTCACTTGATCACCTCTCTTTATTATGACAACATTTGTATCTTTATGTGTCCCTTCAACCCTCCATTCTTCTGTAGTCCATAAGTCTTCTAACTTTCTTCTGCCTAATACTACTTTTTTCACTCTCACACTTTCCCCCACAACTAATAAATCCTCGACTTTACCTAGATTATATAATTGTTGTCGTTGTTTACTTGCTTCCTCTAATGATTCCAAAGCCTGGCAATTGATTTGTATCATCTCAGACAAATTTACTTCTAACCAGTCATTGTTAAACGTTTCTTCGGTATTCATTCTTCTTTCAATCGGTAACTTGTCTTCTATCAGAAACATTAGATAAAATTGAGTATACCCAGTCAACAATGGGGTGTATTATTATATGCATGTATTAATTTGTCAATATGTCTATAGGGCCATTTTTTCTTTTAATTATATTTAGCGTTCTCAATAATCCTTGTATTGTTCGATTTGCTCTTTCAACCTCTCCATTACCCATTGGATGGTATGGGGTAGTTTGGCTTTTTTTAATATTAAAAAAATTACATAGCCCTTTAACTATTTTAGAAGTAAAGTTTCTTCCTTGATCCGAGTGTATTTTCTCTACAGTTTCTGCAGTTTTTGAGAATTGAGAAATCGGTTAATGTATACAAATTTAAATTTAAAATTAATGGTTTTAATTTTAGAATGGTAGATATATTGGATAATGAATAATAACAACAATATTTCATTTATTCAGAATATAAATCAAATTAATGGCATGCATAATGTATTTGATTATGTACATAAAAATACTGAATTGTTATTTGATTCTGATATAGGTAATGACTTTATATTGAATGACAATAATGAAACTAATTTTAAATATTATACAATAGATGATCTAAACAATGACATTTTATACAATGATATTGGTTTATCGATATTTATTTTGAATTCTGGAAGCTTTAGATCAAACTTTGATAATATAATTCAATTGTTAACAGAAATAAAATACAATTTTGATTTTATTATATTTACTGAAACGTGGCTTACATACCATGATATTCATATTTATAAAATTCCTAATTATACTTCTATTCATACAATAAGAAATAATAAACGTGGTGGTGGTGTTTCCATTTATATAAACAATAACTTAAATTTTGATATATTACATAATCTAACCTTTATTATTGATAATGTAATTGATATATGTACTATTGAACTTATTTATAATACAAATATAATATTAAGTAGTATATATAGACCACCAGATTATAATATTGATTCTTTTAAAAATATTATTTCAAACTATTTACATAGTATATCACATAATAAAACAGTTTATTTATGCGGAGATTTTAATATTGATATATTTAAACATAATAATAATAAATATATTAAAGATTTCATTGATAATATTTATCAATTTGGTTATCACCCGTTGATAAATAAATTTACTCGTAATAATATGAACATATTATGTTCATAATATGTTCATATTAATATGTTATCACACAAATATAATTTTCAAAAAAATATTTATTTGAAAACATATTAATATGAACATATTATGTTCATAATATGTTCATATAAATATGTTATCACACAAATATAATTTTCATACAAATATTTATTTGAAAACATATTAATATGAACATAATATGTTCATAATATGTTCATATTAATATGTTATCACACACATATAATTTTCAGACCACCGTACTGTCACGTTATATCATTTCATACTGTCCCCTCTAGCACAACGTACTATCACGTTACATCATATCATACTTTCAGCACACCGTACTGTCATGTTATATCATATTGTAATGTCACGTTACATCATATCATACTTTCAGACCACCGTACTGTCACGTTATATCATTTCATACTGTGCCCTCTAGCACAACGTACTATCACGTTACATCATATCATACTTTCAGCACACCGTACTGTCAGATTATATCATAATGTAATGTCACGTTAAATCATATCATACTTTCAGACCACCGTACTGTCACGTTATATCATTTCATACTGTCCCCTCTAGCACAACGTACTATCACGTTACATCATATCATACTTTTAGCACACCGTACTGTCATGTTATATCATATTGTAATGTCACGTTAAATCATATCATACTTTCAGCACACCGTACTGTCATGTTATATCATATTGTAATGTCACGTTAAATCATATCATACTTTCAGACCACCGTACTGTCACGTTATATCATTTCATACTGTACCCTCTAAGCACAACGTACTATAATGTTACATCATATCATACTTTCAGCACACCGTACTGTCATGTTATATCATATTGTAATGTCACGATACATCATATCATACTTTCAGACCACCGTACTGTCACGTTATATCATTTCATACTGTACCCTCTAAGCACAACGTACTATAATGTTACATCATATCATACTTTCAGCACACCGTACTGTCATGTTATATCATATTGTAATGTCACGTTACATCATATCATACTTTAAGACCACCGTACTGTCACGTTATATCATATTGTAATGTCACGTTAAATCATATCATACTTTCAGACCACCGTAATGTCACGTTATATCATTTCATACTGTACCCTCTAAGCACAACGTACTATCATGTTACATCATATCATACTTTCAGCACACCGTACTGTCATTTTATATCATATTGTAATGTCACGTTACATCATATCATACTTTCAGACCACCGTACTGTCACGTTATATCATTTCATACTGTACCCTCTAAGCACAACGTAATATTATGTTACATCATATCATACTTTCAGCAAACCGTACTGTCATGTTATATCATATTGTAATGTCACGTTAAATCATATCATACTTTCAGACCACCGTACTGTCACGTTATATCATTTCATACTGTACCCTCTAAGCACAACGTACTATCATGTTACATCATATCATACTTTCAGCACACCGTACTGTCATGTTATATCATATTGTAATGTCACGATACATCATATCATACTTTCAGACCACCGTACTGTCACGTTATATCATGTCATACTGTCCCCTCTAGCACAACGTACTATCATGTTACATCATATCATACTTTTAGCACACCGTACTGTCATGTTATATCATATTGTAATGTCACGTTACATCATATCATACTTTAAGACCACCGTACTGTCACGTTATATCATATTGTAATGTCACGTTAAATCATATCATACTTTCAGACCACCGTAATGTCACGTTATATCATTTCATACTGTACCCTCTAAGCACAACGTACTATCATGTTACATCATATCATACTTTCAGCACACCGTACTGTCATTTTATATCATATTGTAATGTCACGTTACATCATATCATACTTTCAGACCACCGTACTGTCACGTTATATCATTTCATACTGTACCCTCTAAGCACAACGTACTATCATGTTACATCATATCATACTTTCAGCACACCGTACTGTCACATTACATCATATTGTAATGTCACGTTAAAGCATATCATACTTTCAGACTACCGTACTGTCACGTTATATAATATCATACTATAATAATTTGTAAATAATTTGTAATAATATTTCTATTTGAGAAATGAACTAATAAAATAAATTCAACCCATACTTTATATCACTAACACCTAATCTACATTATAATGACTTAATAGAATAAAATGGGTGCTGATATTGAATCCATTATCCATACATATATTAAACCTATGAGCAAAATAAATATAAAACAAAATACGTTCATTTGCAAAATTATTATGTCAAAATTATAATAATATAGTTCGTAGTATATATTATAGTATAGGTATAGATTATACATTAAAGTGATTATTTAATGCTAAAAATTACATTATAAGAGAGTGATTATTGATTAGAATAATTATTAATTATTAATTATTTAAGTAAATGTTACATTTTGATTTGGGAGTTATATAAGTATTGTACACTATATTGATAGTATTAATGGTTAATAATATACATATATGTATACTATAGTATTTTTAAATGATTAGAGAGAAGAGAGATGGAGAGCCATATAAGAATACATACATTAGTATATCAACTGTAAGGAATGCTGTATATTAATATATCATCATCAACATCATAGCAGAAATATTTATTTTAATATTTAATTATGTCAAAATTGTATAATATTAAGGACTATTTATATTATTTTAAATATTATAAAATAAACTTGTATCTAAATAATATATAGTTATATACACCATAAAAAATAATTATTATAATACTACTTATGTATACAATTTATATATTATTTGCAATATTCAGTATAAATTAATATTTATATTAATACAATTGTATAATTATTAAATAGATAATATTCGTTAATTTAATTTATTAAATAATAAACATTATTTTTATTTCTCATTTTCATAAATTCGTTATACCTAAACATAATTGTAATTAATTTAATTAAAAATATCACACGATATTGATTAATATTTAAATATATTAATTATCATTATATATATTATTATTATAAGTATTTATAATTATATATATATAAAAAAAATAAATTATAATAACGTATTATTATGATATTATAAATATAAATATCAATAATACATATAATTATGTTAATAAATATATTTAATTAATAATCACACATACCCCATTTTTAAACATAACTTTTACTTTCGTAATCATCATATTTAGATTCGTAGTTTTCTATAAAATATGTATATGATTATCCAAATATTATCTAAATAATTATAATGTCAATGTACATATTTTAATTATAATTATAATTATACATTTATATTACAATTAGTATTATAAAAAATAAACTCAATTTATTAACTAGTACATTCTATATCACTAATTATATCCAATTTTCAATTCATATAAATTATATATGAGATCTGAATTTAATATTTGTATTTATATTTTACAAAAGATTAAAATAATAATTAAATTTCAAAATATATATCGAAACTTTATTACTTTATTATATTATATCAAATAAAATTAATATACTTTGTACATTCATGTATATCTTATAGAAGTAAATATATATATATATATATATATATATATATATATATATATATATTGTATATATAGCAGTAGGACACGGGTTCGACCCTCGTCCGGACCATTAATTAATTTTATAAAATGGGTCTTAAAATATTATTTAGAAGTGATCTTATATAATTGTGTATAAATAAATGATCGGCTCTCGTTAAAACCATGGATGCCTTAACATGAGATCGGCTTCGAAGGGTCATTAGAGCCATATATGGTTATAAGTGAAAACTTCATCTAAGTTCCTGGATGGGATGAAAGGACTCCACCAAATAAAATAACAATATATATATATACAATTATTCTACTAATGTTAT
This sequence comes from Osedax fenrisi, assembly GCA_964019155.1. Lineage (NCBI taxonomy): Eukaryota > Metazoa > Annelida > Polychaeta > Sabellida > Siboglinidae > Osedax > Osedax fenrisi. Next base: position 25,282,635 of record OZ025241.1, on the reverse strand, counting down.
ATAACGCTAAAACTAAACTACTTAATATTACCCTTAAACCTTTTATTTTTCATACTATTACCTTTGATTCTACAGTTATCATTATAAGTGATTGTGATAAATCTCTGAGTAATATTAGATTCAAAATTATTATTTACTCAGTTCGCCACTTCGCAATGTAGATCCGCTAATTTTAATCTATTTAATATTAGAAAAATTATAAAGTACTTGAGTATGGCATCAACAATTACGTTAGTGAAATATCTTGTTTTATCTAGATTACAATATTTCAATAGTTTACTAATTAATTCCAAATTTAAATTATTTTATAGATTAAATAGAGTCATTAAATCATCTATAAGATTAATCTTAATATTAAGAGGTGTGACTAAATAAGAATTACAAAAAAGTCATTACAACATCCATAAAAATAATCTTTAATATTAAGATGTATGACTAAATAAGTATTACAAAAAAATTATGCGATTTAAATTAGTTCCTTATGGACAATATGTGTAAATTTAAAATATTAAGCATAACTCATAAACCTATTATTTTGAGAAATCCTATATATTTAATTTAACTACTAAATGAAGAGCTAATGAGGAACACTGCTCTGCAATATTAAAATTTATTTTCAGTGCCGAAAATACATCTGATGAGAATTGGGAAAAGATCGTTCGACTGGGCTCCTTCAATGTGGAATTCTCTTCCCAAGTCATTACGACGCAAAATGAGTCATACTTAATTCAAGAGGAAGTTGCGAATTTCTGTTTTAAATATTTAATTAATTTATTAATTTATTTATTAATATATTTATTTATTTATTTTTATATATTCTCAATACTTGTGAGATTTTAAAATATAACAAGTGTATAAATAATTACCTTACCATATATTATTCGTGTGGAGTCATTTCATCCATTTTAGGTTTTTATTATATAATATCATTTATAAATATAATGTAAAGATATATTTGATGTATCATTAAAGGGTTTGCATGATCATCATATTAATGAATGCTTATCTGATGCATTATCATATAATCAGTATGTACATAATATATATTTCAAATATATTGGTTATTCTAAAAATGAAATATTTAATAAGTATATTTTGATAGGTATAACATGTTGTGATATTTATTTATTATTAATAATTATTAATATTACTAGATATTTATTATTTAATATAATAATATAATAATCAGATTGGTTTGTCGTAATAAACGAGAATGAACCCAGGTAGATATAGAAGTTCACTGAACTTATCGAGATATCTACCTGTCAGCAAAATGAATGGAAAAAAAAACAAACAGTAATAAAATTGACAAAGATAAAATAAAATTGGAAATTAAAAGTAAATATAAATATAAAGTAAAATTTTAAATATTAAAATAGTTAAAATACAAATAAATATATAAATATTATATATAAATAATAAAATTATAATAATAGATAAAAATAACAATAAAACAAGATGTGTACAAATAAATAGGGAAAAACAACACATAGTTCATAAAACGACCATAACGAACGAATATTATAAGGCTACCAACTTTCAGTAAGGATGTGCCATATCCTTAATACCTTGAGATGATCCCATCATAATTATACCGGTAAACTTACTACTCGGCATATAATACACCACCGCACGCTACAATCATTATACAAAAAAACGAAAAACACGAAATCCTTACTATTTATAAATTAACAAATAAAAAAATATAATATAAATAATAAAATAATAATAAACAGTTAATAAAAATAATAAATAGTAATGAAAAAATAAATCTTATAAATAAAATTATAATAAAATATATACAAGAAATAATAATAATAATAATAATAATAATAATAATAATAATAATAATAATAATAATAATAATAATAATAATAATAATAATAATAATAATAATAATAATAATATTAATAATATTAGGTAACTCGTAATATAAATTTAATCAAATAATAATAAGAATAATAATAAACAATACATTTAAAAACAAATAATAATACAATTGTTAAAATATATAAATATTTTAAAAAATATTTTAATTATAAAACTATTCCAATTACTGAATTTCATTATTTAATAAAAAAAATATATAAAATGAATAAAAATAAATAAATAAGACTAATAGTGACCAATAATTTTGTTTTTAAACATTTAAAAACTTTTTCAAAGGGTTAGTGGTTTTTATATCAATAGATAGTGAATTCCATAACAAAGGACCTTTATAACCAATACAACATTTATCATAATAATGTGATATATTGGGAATAACGAATTCATTAGTTGATCGTAGATAATATATTGTCTTTTTTTAATTAAATAACTTAATAATTTGTGGATGTAAATTATTATTCTACCTAGCTTTATACATGTATTTGTAAATATTTAAATCAATAATATCATTAAATTTGAGAATACTATGTTTATGTATATAAATATGGTCAATATTTGTTCTATTATGTAGATAATAAATTGATCTTAGACATATATTTTGTATTATAGTAATACATTTAATATTACTAAAATACGTATTACACCAGAGTAGTGAGCAATAATGCAAATGACTATGGAATAAAGATTAATATATGTTCATAAGGGATTCTCTATTAAATTTATATTTTAATCTATTTATTATTAATTATATTTAATTTATGTTTAATTCGTGACCTATGAAATAATATTAAATTAGTCTTATCAATATTTAGTTGTAATCTGTTATTATTAAGCCATTCATGAATATAAACTAAAGTTTCATTAATAATATTTTCAAGGTCTGGTATATTTTTATTAGAGAATGCAATAGTTGTATCATCTGTAAAAAGTGTAAAATGACAAGAATTTTGTATATTTGATAAATCATTAATAAATAATAAAAATAAGATAGGTCCCTACACCGAACCCTGTGGAATACCATATTTTATAGGCAAGGTAGAAGATATAGATGAATTAAAGTGTACATATTGATTTCTATTAGTTAGGTAACTCTTAATAAAATCACCACTTAAACCTCTAAAACTATATAAATATAAGTGAATCAAATGCTTTTTTAATATCAATAGAGACTGCCGCGCAATGTTTATCATTATTAATTTGTAAGTAACCAGTAAAATCAAGAAGTGCATCACAAGTTGAAGTAGATTCTTTGAAACCAAATTGATACATATTTAAAATTTTATTTTTATTCAAAAAACTTAAAATTCTTATTTTTATTAATTTCTCAAAAATGTAAGAGAATTGAGATGTAATAGAAATCGGACGATAATTTGAATAATCACATCGTTTATGCTTCTTATATATGACAATTACCTTCGAGATTTTTAATATATCAGGACATATACCTGTATTTATAGAAAGGTTAAATAAATACATAATAATGTGATTAATAGATGTAATTATTCTTCGTAGTAAATATAGGTAAATCCATGAGAATAATTACTAAATTTGTCAGAAAATGTATGTACTATATTTTCAATTTCCGTTACAGTAACATGTTCAAAGAATATAGAACTTGGGTTAAAAGTAATATTAGTCAATCTATCACTATAAGGGCTATAAATTTAGTAATATTTTAAATTCACTTATTTAAACCTTTATCATTATTTGGTATTTCATTATTTGTTACGTTTACTGCAAATTATTAAATATTAAATTAATAAATAAAATAATTTTCCAATAAATTATAATATGTATTATTAACACACACATATATATATATATATATATATATATATATATATATATATATATATATATATATATATATATTGATACATATATTATTAAATATAATATATTAAACTTTAATATTTTATTATATATATATATATACATATCAATATTTAAATAACCAGAATTTTCTACAACTTTATACACCATAATTATTACAGCAACGCATAGAAATATAACTAATATTGTACTTAATATATCAATTTCTGTATGTTATAAAAAGTAATTAACATATTTTGAATTATTTTAACTATATTTATAATATATTGTATTACTAATTTTTCTTTATACCTAAGTATACAATAACTCATACTAACTAGCCGTATAATAAGAGTCAATATTAATAATATATTAATTCACGTATACTTTTGTGTATTATATAAATAACAGCGTTCATATAATAATGTATGACATATTATTAATCATCATTATATTAATATTAATAATAAATGGCATATTAATACTTTATAATTTTAAACTTTAGGAAATATACACAATAAAATACTTTATATTATATATTTATATATATAATTAATTGTTTTTAATATATTATATCATTCGGTATACGGCTAAATATAATAATAAGCCATACATAATAATTAATGTAAATATATATATATATATAGCATGATGAAATATATATATATATATCATTTAATAAGTTTTATTTATATAAATATAGCGGAATTTTCACATTGTATATATTTTTATTAATGTTTAATAGTATAATACATTTGTAATATTAAAATTTAAACCGTTTGTTATAGAAGGAATACTATCTTCTTTATCATTATATAATTCATCTGATTATTGGGTGTAAATATATAGATATATATATATATATATGATAATTTAATTACTAATAAATTCAAAAAATGTCATGAAATCTTATAAATTGTGTGAAATTTAAATTGTTTAGAGATCATTATTCCATATTATTTATCTCACTTATAATTATGTATAATTACTTTTAATAATATAAATTATTGGTTTTTTTCCTATATTGTAATATAACATATATATATATATAATTATTATTTTATTTAAAATATTATGATTAACCTGATATAAAAATAAAAATTAAATGTGAAATTTACTTATGAAATACAGTTTTAAAAATACCACTAATTATTATAATATATATTATTAATAAATATTATGCTATATACGCTAAAGTAGTTCAAATAATTATTTTAAACTACTTTTTATAATTGTATTTTTTAGAATTGTATATAATTATATCATTCAGTATTATGCTACATAAGATACAGATAAGAATTAATGTAAATTATATTAAATATATATATATATATATATATATATATATTATGATATATTAGATATCATTTAAGTAATGTTATTTAAATAAATTCATTACAATTGTATACATAATAATAGTTAACTTTTAATATTATAATAATATATATAATAAATATTATTAAAAATAAAACCGTATGCTAATAAAGGAGAATGTATATCGGTGTTATTTATGTTGTCTATGATATCTATATCTTCTTTCTCCGCATCTATGTCAGCTGAATATGTATTTAGTGAATATGTTATTAGAAACAGATGTTAATTATATATATATATATATATATATATATATATATATATTAGTGATTCAAATGAAACCGATTTTTGTGGTATCGAAACATCTGAAACCTTCTTTATGTTGGTTTTGAAAAAAGAAACCGGATAAAGTTGGTTTCGAAACAAATTAAACCGAATTAAGTTGGTTTCGAAACAAATTAAACCAATAAAGTTGGTTTCGAAACATAAAATATGGTCGTTATAAAATCAATATTACAATAAAATTATATACAGATAATATTTAACAGTAAAATATGATGTGTGATTAGTGATTTAAATTTTGCCCATTTTTCATTATCTCGATACAATAACATCCTAAATTTCATTATCGAGACTCTAGAGATAATTGAATTGTTGTCATTAAAATGATTTTTTGTCATGTAAAATCTTCAGCGACGCTTTTAAAAAAAAATATTGAAATATTTTCAAATTTTTTATGAAATATTTTTTTAATTTATTCGAAATATTTTCAAATTTTAACAATTTTTTGAAATATTTTTAACAATTTTTTTGATATATTTGTTAACATTTTTTATGAAATATTACAAAATATTATTCAAAATTGTCTTGAAATATTAAAAAAAAATTTGAAATTAAAGACAAAATTTAAAAAAAATGTATTAGTAACACTGGAAAGCTTATTTAATTACATAATATATGTCAATTGTAGTTTTTTTTAATTTGTATTAAAACAAAAGTTATGATCAAAAATGTATATATTTTAATATTTATGAAATATTTAAATACTTATTTTCCAAATTAGAGTACGTTGTGCTAGAAGTTGATAGTATGATATGATGGAACTTGACAATAAGGTATTTTAGTATAGTTTGCAGGGCAATATTTATTCATAAATTATTAATATGAAAATAATTTCATAATATAATAATTATTAAAAAATATTAAAAATAAAGTATATATAATAACTAAAAATGTATAATATATAATTGATTATATCATATAAATAACTTAATAATTATATTTTATTATATGATATCAATATATACGAATACTCTAAATTATTCTTTAAAAAAATTTATAATAACACCAATAATTATAGATAAATATAAACACTAATAATATGATACATTTCAATACATTTTATTAAATAATTTAAATCCTTAAATTTAATAATCATTAAAAAAAGCTCGATAGGGTTCCAGTCCGGCTCGACTCGAGCCGGACTCTGGCTCGATCGAGTTTCAGTCTGGCTTGACTCGACTCGAACCGGACTCTGGATCGACTCGACTCGAAAAACTCGACTCGTTTGAATCACTAATATATATATATATATATGTATTACACCCATATATAATTAACTAATTAATTTAATTACCAATAATAAGGAATGCTATTTTATATACACTGGATTGACTTATCGTTTAAATTATATTTACTATCCTCTTGTTCAGTTTATTATATATATATATATATATATATATATATATATATTTATATATATATAATTAACATCTTTTTCTAATAACACACATACTGATAGTGAAAATACAAAGATACATATGATAACACTGAAAATACAAGTTATAATATCGTGAAGAGTAATTGACTATACATATATTTATATATATATATATATATATATATATATATATATATTATATATTTTATTCGTTCTATATTAACACAAATATATATATACTTAATCCAAATACTTACATCCATAATTTTAGTTGAATTTAAGTTTAAAACTTAAGTTGCTAACTTAAGAACTTAAGTCTTAGTAGAACTTAAGTCATGTGATATACGCGTATTATAAACGCGTTTATATTAATAATATTATCATGATTATTATTATTATTTATTATTATTATTATTATTATTATTATTATTATTATTATTATTATTATTATTATTATTATTATTATTATTATTATTATTATTATTATTATTATTATTATTATTATTATTATTATTATTATTATTTTTATTATTATTATTATTATTATTATTATTATTATTATTATTATTATTATTATTATTATTATTATTATTATTATTATTATTATTATTATTATTATTATTATTATTATTATTATTATTATTATTATTATTATTATTATTATTATTATTATTATTATTATTATTATTATTATTATTATTATTATTATTATTATTATTATTATTATTATTATTATTATTATTATTATTATTATTATTATTATTATTATTATTATTATTATTATTATTATTATTATTATTATTATTATTATTATTATTATTATTATTATTATTATTATTATTATTATTATTATTATTATTATTATTATTATTATTATTATTATTATTATTATTATTATTATTATTATTATTATTATTATTATTATTATTATTATTATTATTATTATTATTATTATTATTATTATTATTATTATTATTATTATTATTATTATTATTATTATTATTATTATTATTATTATTATTATTATTATTATTATTATTATTATTATTATTATTATTATTATTATTATTATTATAATTATTATTGTTATATATATATATATATATATTCATTATTTATACCTATATATACTTAATTAATTAATGTGATACTAATAAAAATGAATATTATTTATTATACCTTGGTTTACAATCTCGTATATATTATCTTCTATCTTCTCAATTTCAGCTTATTGTATTATGATTATATATGTATATAAATCTGTATATATATATATATATATATAAATATATATATATATATATATATATATATATATATATAATATAGACTATATTTACATAGAAAACACATTATAGTCGCATTATTTATATTATATTTTAAATATCATTTAAGTGTATTATTATATATTATTATAAAGATGAGTACGTATTTATATTATTAATATTATTAACATTTAAAATCCACAAAGATTGATATATACAAAATTAGGTTTGAAATGATATTCAATTAGTATGTAGATACAATTACATTTAGGATTTGTTTACATATTATATTTAATAAAATAGAAAATTCATAAACAAATAAATAATACTTACAAAGATAATAGAATTATTTAATTATAATTCAATTCGATCAATTCAATATAATTCAAATATATATTACATAGTGTTTATGTATAACTATACTTAGATTCGTTATGTATTGCTTATACAATTTATAAATTATTAGTTTATCATAATATATATATATAACTATATTCTCCCGTGGATCTCCCTTGGAAATTTTCTGTTGATAGTCGGAGCTATCAACCTTCATTTAAAGTTAGCTAACAAATTATATTTAAATAGTTTGATGATATATTTACATTCTTACACATTAGAAAATATCACTAACTACGAATTCATTAATTCTATATCGGACGTTAAACTACCATCAATGTCTTAATATCGGACCATCATTACCCTATTTCAATCGAGTATAATATATTTCTAATAAAGTAAATAATCTCGATGTATAGCTCATCGGACTGAATACACTACATTTGCCGACATTAAGGGCCATGGTAACCTTATAGAGTTTACATATAAATATATAGGGAAAGTGAGGGTTATAGACTACTACTTGTACTTTAAAAAAATGCATATTAAAAAATTCAATCTACAAGATATCGGTTACTACCAATATTTTATTTTTGTAATTTTTTGTTATTTTCATCACCTTTTTTAAATATTTATAATTAGTATATTTAAAAATTAAAATATTACATTCTAATAGGATATATTATTATCAGTAATATCATATATATATATATAATTATTGAAGTAATTGGACACAATATTTTTCAGTTAGTATATTTTAAAATATATAACGTTATAACAAGATTAGTAAATATATGCTTTAATTTCATTAGCTAGATTATACTCTAGCGAGTAAATAATTATATTTATTATCTGTATTATTGTATTTAAATTTTGAAATTCGGTAAATATTAATATTATACGTATTGTAAATAAATCGTATCATTGACAAAAATATTAATTAAATTTTATCAAATTATTTTGTACAGGACTAGGTTTAAACACTCGATTTGAAATACTTTGAAATGGTTTCATTTTAAACTTTATATACCATTTAAGATAAATCTGTATATTTTACAATTTTATTATACAATTTTTAATACACAAAAAAATGCGAAGAATTCCCCGGCCCTTAAGACCTTTGATTATTATATCTATTTTAGATACTTTCCAAACTTTACTCTAAACCAAATTATTGTGTCTACATCCCATTCTTTCAAAAACATAGGATTAATATTTGATGACAAATTATCATTTGAAAATCAAATATCATCATTACAAAATCATCCAATTTTTATCTATTCAGAATTAAAAAATACGGACTTTAATTCAGTTTCACCAAATGTCAATATTTTAATAATATTCTTTTATATGGAAAATATTGTATATGTATTTTAAATTAAAAAATTTGCAATGAAAACTATATCATTATATGTTGAAATATAAGTGTTTATTTGTAATATACTTTAAGAATATTATATTCAAAGTTTAAAAGTACAATATTAATTTTAAATGTTCTAAAAATATGAATTATTAACATATTAAATTCAAATTGGAGTTGTGAATATTTCGTAATTATTTGTCATTTTAATTATACATTATTATAATGATTATATAATATTGTTTATTTAATTAACTTATTGTTTATTTTATTTTTAACACTATATTATACCTATATATATATATTAATGTAATATAATTATTATAATATTTTATATATAATATAATAGTATATTATATATGATGATATATATTATCAATATATATATTTAATATAATATTATAGGTATAGCAATGAGATTTTTTGAAGCTAGAATAAAATTATTGATAAAATTGGAAAGAGGATGAAAAAGTAATATAAGTTTCATATTTTACTTTTTTGATATAATTAATAATAAAAAAGTTGTATCTATAATAACAATTTATTTATTAAAATATCTCAAGATTTAACATTTCATATAATATTTCGCAATCTAGTGTTAATGTTGTTTTTTCATTTTAAATTTACATTTTTAGGTATTAGAGATAGATAGGGAGTGCAATATCTTTCATTTGGAAAATCTTTGGTATATATATGTATGCATTACACCCATATATACTTATATACTATTTAATTTAATTACCAATTATAAGGAATGCCATTTTATATATATTATATTGGCTTATCGTTTAAATTATCTTTACTATCATATTGTTAAGTTTATTATATATATATATAATTAACATCTGTTTCTAATAACACACATACTGATAGTGAAAATACAAAGTATACATATGATAACACTGAAAATACAAGTTATAATATAGTGTAGAGTAATTGACTCTACATATATTCGTTCTATATTAATAAAAATATATATACTTAATACAAATACTTACATCAATAATTTTAGTTGAATTTAAATTGCTAACTTAATAACTTAAGACATGTGATGTACGTTTATAATATATTATCATGATTATTATTATTATTATTATTATTATTATTATTATTATTATTATTATTATTATTATTATTATTATTATTATTATTATTATTATTATTATTATTATTATTATTATTATTATTATTATTATTATTATTATTATTATTATTATTATTATTATTATTATTATTATTATTATTATTATTATTATTATTATTATTATTATTATTATTATTATTATTATTATTATTATTATTATTATTATTATTATTATTATTATTATTATTATTATTATTATTATTATTATTATTATTATTATTATTATTATTATTATTATTATTATTATTATTATTATTATTATTATTATTATTATTATTATTATTATTATTATTATTATTATTATTATTATTGAATTGAATTTTATTCATGATAATTCATAAATATAAATATTAAAGTATACAGTAAACATTTAAACTAACAATAGGAAATAAGTAAGATATATAAACATATAATCGCTTAGTTACGGGGTAAAACGTGTGATTTTTACGATAAAATAACGATTTAATTTTGGTCTATCGCTAACAAGTAATTAATTTGCCGACTGTTTTATTAAAACAATTATTATAAAAATGAATTTCTTTAATTTAGAATAAATTGCACGTTTTTACGAAATCGTACTTCCGGATGTAATTTAGAAATAAAAATAATTGCATCGGAATACCATTACCCGTAGTATTAGGAAACAGTTCACGGATGAGTAAAATTGAGTTATTGTTCGTATTTTATGTGTCAATACGTTATCGTGTATCGTTTAAAATCGAGAATAATTAGTATGTTAAATTAAAATTATGTTACTATATATGGGTGTTCTCATGCAGTATATTGTCATATAGTATCTTATAATATTATATGAAGTAAATACGTTTCAGAAATAAAAATTGATTTAATTGTGGTCAATAACTGTTAAAATATTGTATAGTAAACACTTTATATATAATTTGTTGTTTACAATGATTACACATACATTTATATTTACGAATGTAACTAAGGGTAACAAATAAATAGTATTATTAATTAATTAAAATAAATATTAAATATGTAAAATGGTTAAGAGGACATCTAAACTATCGATAACTATAATCGAGAGATATATATATTTTATATTTTTCAAGTATACATTTCTAAGTATATATAATGTATAAAAAAAGCTCGAGTATGATTTAAGGTCATACCCGGGATGTAGCATTTTAATTTATATATATATATATATATATATATATATATTACGGAAGCTGGAACGTGATAGTACGTTATGCTGGAACGTGATAGTACGTTATGATGGAACGTGATAGTACGTTAAACTGGAACGTGATAGTACGTTAAGCTGGATTTGTTAGCTGCATTACTTCCAGAGTGAGCCTATTAAAGTATATTTTCACTTTTGTGATTAGGTTGGGTTACGTTTTAATTTGTGTAGGTTTTTTTTAGCTGAATTACTTCCAGAGTGAGCCTATACAAGTATATGTTCACTGTTTTGGTTAGGTTTGGTTAAGTTTTAATGTTTGTATGTTTTTTTAGCTGCATTACTTCCCGAGTGAACCTATAAAATTATATTTTCACTTTTGTGGTTAGGTGGGTTAAGTTTTAATTTGTGTATGTTTTTTTTAGCTGCATTACTTCCCGAGTGAACCTATACAAGTATATGTTCACTGTTGTTGTTAGATTAGGTTAAGTTTTAATTTTTGTAGGTTTTTTTTAGCTGCATTACTTCCCGAGTGAGTATATAAAAGTATATTTTTACTGTTGTGGTTAGGTTGGGTTAAGTTTTAATATTTGTAGGTTTTTTTTATCTGAATTACTTCCCGAGTGAACCTATAAAAGTATATGTTCACTGTTGTGGTTAGGTTGGGTTAAGTTTTAATTTGTGTAGGTTATATTTTTAGCTGAATTATTTCCCGAGTGAACCTATAAAAGTATATTTTCACTGTTGTGGTTAGGTTGGGTTAAGTTTTAATTTGTGTAGGTTATATATTTAGCTGCATTACTTCCCGAGTGAGTTTATAAAAGTATATGTTCAATACTTTGTTCATTACTTAATACAAATACTTACATCAATAATTTTAGTTGAATTTAAATTGCTAACTTAAGAACTTAAGACATGTGATGTACGTTTATAATATATTATCATGATTATTATTATTATTATTATTATTATTATTATTATTATTATTATTATTATTATTATTATTATTATTATTATTATTATTATTATTATTATTATTATTATTATTATTATTATTATTATTATTATTATTATTATTATTATTATTATTATTATTATTATTATTATTATTATTATTATTATTATTATTATTATTATTATTATTATTATTATTATTATTATTATTATTATTATTATTATTATTATATAAGTAGCAAACTAATTAAAACACATTATAGATTAGGAGTAGCTATTAAATTATATATAAATCATCATCACCATCATAATCATCATCGTATATATATATATATTCATTATTTATACTTATATATACTTAATTAATTAATTTATTTACTAATAAAAAGAATATTATTTTCTATACCTTGGTTTACATTTTCGTATATATTATCTTCTATCTTCTCAATTTCAGCTGATTGTAATATGATTATATATGTATATAAATATGTATATATTTGCATATATACATATATATATATATATATATATATATATATATATATATATATATATATATATATATATAACTGACATCTACTTCTACTAACACACATACTGAGAGTGAAAATACAAAGTATACATATGATAACACTGTATTATATATATATATATATATATATATATATATATATATATATATATATTATAGACTATATTTACATTGAAACTGCATTATTATTGCATAATTTATACATTATATTTTAAATATCATTTAAGTGTATTATTATATATTATTATAAAGATAAGTACGTATTTATATTATTAATATTATTAAAATTTAAAATCCACAAAAATTGACATATACAAAATTAGGTTTGAAATGATATTCAATTAGAATGTAGATACAATTACATTTAGGATTTATTTACATATTATATTTAAATAAATAGAAATTTCATAAAAAAATAAATAATAATTACAAAGATAATACAATTATATAATTATAATTCAATTCGATAAATTCAATATAATTCAAATATATATCACATACTGTTTATATATATATCTATACTTAGATTCATTATGTATTGATTATACAATTGATGAATTATTAGTTTATCATAATATATATATAACTATATTCTCCCGTGGATCTCCCTTGGAAATTTTCTGTTGGTAGTCGGAGCTATCAACCTTCATTTAAGGTTAGCTAAAAAATTATATTTAAATAGTTTGTTGATATATTTACATTCTTACACATTAGAAAATATCACTAACTACGAATTCATTAATTCTATATCGGACGTTAAAAAACCATCAATGTCTGAAAATCGGACCACCATTACCCTGTTTCAATTGAGTATAACAGATTTCTAAAAAAGTAAATCGATTAATCTCGATGTATAGCTCACCGGACTAAATACACTACATTTACCGACATTAAGGGCCATGGTAACCTTACAGAGTTTACATATAAAATATAGGGAAAGTTAGGGTTAATGAAAAGACTACTACTTTTACTTTAAAAAAATGCATATAAAAAAATTCAATCTACAAGATATCGGTTACTACCAATATTTTATTTTTGTAATTTTTTGTTATTTTCATCACCTTTTTTTAAATATTTATAATTAGTATATTTAAAAATTAAAATATTACATTCTAATAGGATATATTATTATCAGTAATATCATATATATATAATTATTGAAGTAATTGGACACAATATTTGTCAGTTAGTATATTTTAAAATATATAACGATATCACAAGATTAGTAAATATATGCTTTAATGTCATTGGCTACATAATACTCTAGCGAGTAAATACTTATATTTATTATCTGTATTATTCTATTTAAATTTTGAAATTCGGTAAATATTAATATTATACGTATTGAAAATAAATCGTATCATGGACACAAATATTAATCAAATTTTATCAAATGATTTTGTACAGGACTAGGTTTAAACACTCGATTTGATATACTTTTAAATGGTTTCATTTTAAACTTTATATAACATTTTAAAGATAAATCTGTATATTTTACAATTTTATTATACAATTTTTAATACACAAAAAAATGCGAAGAATTCCCCGGCCCTTAAGACCTTTGATTATTATATCTATTTCAGATACTTTCCAAACTTTACTCTAAACCAAATGATTGTGTCTACATCCATTCTTTCAAAAACATAGGATTAATATTTGATGACAAATTATCATTTGAAAATCAAATATCATCATTACAAAATCATCCAATTTTTATCTATTCAGAATTAAAAAATACGGACTTTACTTCTAGAAACCTAAAAAATATTTTAATAACTTATCTTCTACTCTCCTGAATTGATTCTTTTTTTTCATCATTCAATCAGTTATTCAATACGTACTATTTACTGCATAACATGACATAATACTTGATCACTCGACTATAACATCTCATCAATAATCTCGTATGTGGCTACCTTTCTGCTAAGGTTTAAATTACGTGTGTTATCTATAATATATAAATCAATATATTCTTTCACTTTAGCTGTATATATATAATTGTATTAATAAATGTACAAAATAAACTCCTCTCCTTATCCTATAACCCTAGTAAAACTACCATATATTCTAGATCATATAACAATTCCTGTTCCACTATATGTTATTATATATATATATATATATATATATATCGATATACATTTTTATACGTATATATATACTACATAATTAATTACATTACTAATTATAAGGAATGTTATTTTAAATACCTTGTATCGCCATCTCTTCCTTTATCTTTATTTCAGCTGAATATATTTTGATTATATATGAATATATATATATATATATATATATCGATATTCATCATGTATACGTATATATACACTTAATTAATTAATTATATTACTAATAATAATGAATGTTATCATCTATACCTTTAATCGCATTCTCGTATATAATATCTTCGTTCTCCTTTCTTTCTGTTAATTATATGATGATTATATATATATATATATATATATATATATATGTATATATATATTAATATGTATTATTTATACATTTATATACTTAATTAATTAAATTACTAATTATACAGGAATATTATCTTAAATACCATGTATCGCTATTTCTTCCTTCAGCTTCCTTTCAGCTGAATATATTTTGATTATATATACATATATATATATATATGTATATATATATTTTATTATATATATATATATATATATATATATTTATATGTATATATCTATATGTATATATCTATAATTATTTATGAACATATATATACTTAAATAATTTATTTAATAACTAATAATAATGAATGTTATCTTATATACCTTGTACCGTATATATATATTTATATATATATATATATATATATATATATATATATATATTAATTATGTATACATATAAGTATACTTAATTAATTAATTAAATTATTAATAATAAGGAATGTTATTTTATATACCTTGAATCGCATTTTCTTCCTTCTCCTCTCTTTCAGCTGAATAAATTTTGATTATATATATATATATATATATATATATATATATATATATATGGTATGGTATGGTATGGTATTGTATTAGATTCTGGTAAACCCCATGAAAGATAAAGAATCCTTGTCAGATTTTCTAGTTATCAACCCATTTTAATTTTTAACAATTCATATATACAATACTAATTTTTACTTCCTGTTTACAATAATAAAATAATAAAAAATCATCATATCACCGTTAAAGATTACACAATTTAAATTATTTAGCACTTAACCAAAAAAGGATAAATAAATTAAATAAAGTATATTGATAATTGAATGTATGTTCAAAAATAAAAATAAAACTAAATGAATAAAGACTAATAAAATAAGAAACTAAGCAGATTAAGAAATAAAAGACTTGAAAATTAAAAACGATGTACATTAAAATATGTTATTGTGTAAAATGTATAATAAATATATTTTTCTAACTAAAACTAAAAGAATTATGAAAATAAAAACCAATACTGAAGACATGTAGATAAAAAAGTCATATTAACACTCTATTGGATATATACTAAACCATTATTACTGACAAAATATTGATAAAAATATTAAAATACACTAGTTTAAGATAAGATAGTTTTTTTAATTTATTTTAAAACTTATTGATTAGTTTGATTTCCTTTAGCTCATTGTTAAATTCATTCTTATAGTAGGGCCTTTAATGTATAGTGTATATAAGCATTTATTTGTTGAGATAAAATGAGAGTATAGTTCATGTTACGTTTGTGTATTGTATGGTATGATTTTCTTATACATCATTAATATTAGAATTATAATTATTTCCCCATATAATGTTACAATAGTTTAGATATGGTACAATTAATGAATTATATAATAATATTAACGTTTTAAAATCAAAGAGATCTTTTACATTTTTTAAAATCCATATTAATTTATATAGTTTTTAATTGCTGTTATTTGTAATTTCCAGTTTAGCTTCTGATCTATTATTACACCTAACAATTTTGTATTTTTTTCACAATTAATATTAATACCAGCTATATATTCAGATTTTATATTTAGATGTAGAACATTGGATGAGTTAAAAATCTTATAATATTTTTTTTCTTCAAATATATAGATAGTCTATTTGATATCAACCAGTTATTTATTTTTATAAGTTCATCATTTACATTTTCGTGAAGTCTAACTACGTTGTTTTCTTCTAAATAATAAAGTAGTATCGTCAACGAACATTGTTAATTTTAGAAGTTTAGAAATATTTATGATGTCATTTATATATATTAAAAAAAGTATTGGTCCTAATACAGTTCATTGAGGTACACCATAATATTCATTTGATATTTCATCTTTAAATTGTAGAAATTGAAGTATTTTTATTAAATAATTCTATAACCAAAGTAATGGTAAGCCATGTATAACGTAGTTATTAAGTTTTTTAATTAATATTTCTGAATAACAGTATCGAATGCTTTTTTAAAATCTATAAATATTGCTGTTCATATTTTATTGAAATTTATACTTCTAGAAATCATATTTTCTAAATTAACAATTGCATTCAGAGTACTTGAATTTTTTCTAAATACAAATTGGGAATCACATATGATATTATATTTATCTAAAAAAATGACTAGTTTATTATAAAATAATTGTTCAAGTATTTTTGAAAATATACAAGTCAATGAAATATGCTTATAATTTTAAAATAAAATTATTTAATGATTTATATAGGGAATAATACGTGAAAATGTTTAAAAGTGTAGAAATGAAATATGGATAGATTAACATGATTAAAAACATTGATAATTTATTTACATCTAAATATGTCTTAGGTTAAAATTTTTCAATTACTATATTGAGTTCGTTTTCTTTAATTGGTTCTATAAAAAATAATTTATATTTGGTAGTTTTAAAAAATGATTAAAATAATATTGACAATTGAGTGGTATTTCTGCATCTGAAGTTACTCCAACTTTGTTAAAATAATTATTGAAATTATTTGCAATGTATGTATTATTTATATATTTTATATTATTTTTTACAATAAAGTCTGGCAATATAGCGTATTTATTACTTTTCAATATATTATTTATTACATTCCTTTAAACTATATAAAATAATATGGATTTTTAAAAATGTAAAAGATCTCTTTGATTTTAAAACGTTAATATTATTATATAATTCATTAATTTTACCACATCTAAACTATCATTACAGTTATGTAAAAGATTGTGATAATATTATTTTTTATTTTTTTAAATATTTAATTGAAATTCAGTTTTATAATTTTATAGATTTTCAGAACTTTTATTATTTATATATTTGATATATAATTTTTGTTTTAATTTACTGTGTTTTTAAGGTCATCGTTAATTTAAGGTTTATCATATTTCTTATTTTTTTTTAAATTATAAGAGGGACAACATATGTTATATTTATCTTTAATTGTATTAATACATATGATCCATATTTTATTTAAGGTCTTTTCTTTTTCAAATGGTATATTACAATTTAATTGTTTTAATTCTACCCTTAAACATCCAATTGTATATGTATTTATCATATTTTTAATTGAAATGTTATTCTTTTGATGTGAATTAATGTAAATGTTTTTTATTATAATGAATATATGATTATGATCTGATATGTCAATTAAAATTATTCCAGTTTTAATATTATTAAATAATCCATTATACAATATATTATCAATTATAGTAAATGATTGTATAGTTACTCTTGTTGGATTGTTATTGTTTTAAATCATCCAATTTCATTAATAGTATTAATAAATTTATATAAATGTAGGTTATCAGTTTTAATAATATCGAAATATAAATCAATACATATAATCATTTTTTTATTTTTGAATGTATTAAAATTGTTTAAAATGATGTTATTTAATTCAGAAATAGCTTCATTTGTATACCTAGTTGCTCTATATATAGCATTAATAATATTTGTATTTTTGTCTATACATAATTCTAGCGTAATATAATCTAAAATATTGTTAGAAAAAGATATTTTATTCAACATTTTTAATTTAAAATAACATTTGACATAAATTAAAATACATCCTCCTCTATTATATGACATATTGGTAAAATAATGGTTATAATTGTTAATTTTATAAATAAATAGTATATCATTTGTTAACCATTTTTATGTTAAACAAATAATATCATAATCTGCTTGGTTAATAAAGATATTCAAATTATCAAAAAAATTGTAAACTTCTAATTTTTAGATTAACAAGTGTCAAGTTACATTTGCTAACTTTATATTGTTTTATATATGAGGATAATTCAATTTAGTTAATATATTATTTATCAACATAAAATATTATTATATCATCATTATTATTATTTTATTTAAATCAATGGTGATTTTCTATAATTATAAGCTATTTATAAATAAAAATAAAAAGTTTATTAATATAAAATTATTTAATATAAAAATGATTACGATAACAAAAATAAAACTAAATAAATAAAACTCTACCAGAAAAAAACTATCAAATGAAATATAATTTTTGGAATAATAATTTATATTTATATTTTATGTATTTAGAAAATGTCTATAGACTTTCAATTTGTATTTGTTTGTCATTTTCTTAATTTTTTATAAAAGTAACTCCATTTATTGTCCAACAATTCAAATTCTTATTATCTTTCCTTAATTGTCTTGCTATGTAATATATTTCAGAGGTTACTTTTGTCAAATATTCGTTAATATAAATGTTTGTATTTTTGAGTTTTTTAATAATTTGAATTGAATTAAAATTAAACTTCACAATCGTTTTATATTGTTGTTCATTTCTTATAGGTTATCTATGAATTTCAATAATATCTTAATAATTAATTTTGTATCCAACTTATTTGTTGCAAATTCAATGAATTATATTAACCCAAATTATCAGTTATAATTATATTTGACTTTTTCGAGTAGGACTTTTTCGTAGTACCTATTGTTCTTGTATATTTATTCTATTTTATAGTAAAGTAATTTTAATGTTTTTAGAATTCACTGTGTTGTCCAGTATTTCAATGTTGTTGGTTATTATCGAAACTGTATTTTTTAGACTAGAAATTGTATATTTAATACTAGAAAATGTGTTCTGCAATCAGATATATATAATTAATTTAATTAGTATTAATAAGGAATGTTATTTTATATACCTTTAATCATATGTTCTTCCTTCACCTCTCTATCAGCTGAATATATTTTTATTATATTATATATATATATATATATATATATATATATATATATATATATTTATATATGTATATGTAAATATCTATATTAATTATTTATAAATATATATATATACTTAATTAATTAAATTACTAATAATTAGGAATGTTATTTTATATACCTTTAATCATATTTTCTTCCTTCTCCTCTCTTTCAGCTGAATATATTTTGATTATATATATATATATTTATATATTCATGTATATGTATATATCTATGTTAATTATTTATACATATATATTAGAATCAGATAGAGTGTAAAACTCAGGAAAACACAAAAGCGAAGCTTGACTAGGTATTTTCCCACTCAACTTGATAACAGCATTACAAGAATAAAAAAATAAAAAAATATAAGTAAATTATAAAATGACAATAACTTATTTTAAATTTCAATTTTGTATATCATTAGAACTATAATGTTGTATATATATATATATATATACTATTGTATATATTATTAAAATGATTTGAAAAAATATAAAAAATTATAAAATGACAATTATAAAATGATAATAATATATTTTAAAAATTCAATTTTGTATATAATTATAAATATAATTTTGTATATATATACTATTGTATATATTATTAAATTTATTTGATTTTTAAATGTGATTCGTGTACATGAAAATCGTGCTGAATATATAAGTAAGTATATACTTGAATATTGTTATCAAGGAGAGGTCATCATTTTCAGTTAAATACAAAATAAAATATAATAAATAATAAAGTATATATAAATAAAATATATAAATGTATATTAAAAGAAAAAATATATAACACAAATGAAATAAATGTATAAAATATGTAAAAAATATAAAAATTAAAGAGAAAAAGATAAAGAAACTAAACACAATAACAAATATAAAAAGTTAACTAATACGAAGAGGTAATACATAATTTAATATTTTTTTTATTTCTATATATATATATATATATATATATATATATATATATATACTTAATTAATTAACTGTATTACTAATAATAAGGAATATTATTTTTAATACCTTGAATCACATTTTCTTCCTTCTCCCCTCTTTCTGCTAAATATATTTTGATTATATATATATATATATATATATATATATATTTATATATTTATATGTATATATGTATATTAATTATTCATAAATATATATATATATATTTCGATAACTAAAAGAGCATTAAAATTACCAACGAATATAAGTAGAATAGGTACAAGGAACAAACGGAAACTCAGAGGAGCATTTAAAATTCATGAATTAACAAGATAGCTAGATAGATACCGATGGGACAATATTGGTCTGGCGGAGAGTAGATGAAAACTATGGTGAATTAATAACTGAGGAAGTCCTTAAGATTGTCTATAGTGGACAAGAAAAATATCTCCAACAGGGAGTAGCTTTTATAGTGCGAAAATAACTCACCTCGGCTATCCTAAACTACAAAACAATCTCCAGCCGAAGTATATCAAAAATACTAGCCGCACAGCCGAGAATATATTTGAATATATTGACATTTCTATGAAGAGATAGAAAAAACAATTGCGGAGACAAATAAAAAATATATTTTAATTATACAAGGTGAATGGAATTTAATAGTATGTGATTCTAAAAAAGAATGGAATAATGCAGTAGGTACATTTTCCCTTGGTAAGAATAAATCAAGAGGCATTATACCTCTATAATTTACTACTAAGCATAATTTTACACTTGCTAATACTCTCCATCCACAAAAAGACTCAAGAAAAGCCACTTGGAACTCTCCAAATGGTGTCACACATAATCAAATAGATTTTTTTCTAACTCCTCAGTGGTTCAAATCAAGTATAAAAAAATCATCAACAATTTCATATCCTGGTTTTGTCCTATAACCCTAGTAAAACTACCATATATTCTAGATCATATAACAATTCCTGTTCCACTATATGTTTTTATATATATATATATATATATGTATATATATATATATATATATATATATATATATATCGATATACATTTTTATACGTATATATATACTACATAATTAATTACATTACTAATTATAAGGAATGTTATCTTAAATACCTTGTATCGCCATCTCTTCCTTTATCTTTATTTCAGCTGAATATATTTTGATTATATATGAATATATATATATATATATATATATATATATATATATATATATATATATCGATATTCATCATGTATACGTATATATACACTTAATTAATTAATTATATTACTAATAATAATGAATGTTATCATCTATACCTTTAATCGCATTCTCGTATATAATATCTTCGTTATCCTTTCTTTCTGTTAATTATATGATGATTATATATATATATATATATATGTATATATATATATTAATATGTATTATTTATACATTTATATACTTAATTAATTAAATTACTAATTATACAGGAATATTATCTTAAATACCATGTATCGCTATTTCTTCCTTCAGCTTCCTTTCAGCTGAATATATTTTGATTATATATACATATATATATATATATGTATATATATATATTTTATTATATATATATATATATATATATATATATATATATATATTTATATGTATATATCTATATGTATATATCTATAATTATTTATGAACATATATATACTTAAATAATTTATTTAATAACTAATAATAATGAATGTTATCTTATATACCTTGTACCGTATATATATATTTATATATATATATATATATATATATATATATATATATATTAATTATGTATACATATAAGTATACTTAATTAATTAATTAAATTATTAATAATAAGGAATGTTATTTTATATACCTTGAATCGCATTTCCTTCCTTCTCCTCTCTTTCAGCTGAATAAATTTTGATTATATATATATATATATATATATATATATATATATATATATATATGGTATGGTATGGTATGGTATTGTATTAGATTCTGGTAAACCCCATGATAGATAAAGAATCCTTGTCAGATTTTCTAGTTATCAACCCATTTTAATTTTTAACAATTCATATATACAATACTAATTTTTACTTCCTGTTTACAATAATAAAATAATAAAAAATCATCATATCACCGTTAAAGATTACACCATTTAAATTATTTAGCACTTAACCAAAAAAGGATAAAAAAATTAAATAAAGTATATTGATAATTGAATGTATGTTCAAAAATAAAAATAAAACTAAATGAATAAAGACTAATAAAATAAGAAACTAAGCAGATTAAGAAATAAAAGACTTGAAAATTAAAAACGATGTACATTAAAATATGTTATTGTGTAAAATGTATAATAAATATATTTTTCTAACTAAAACTAAAAGAATTATGAAAATAAAAACCAATACTGAAGACATGTAGATAAAAAAGTCATATTAACACTCTATTGGATATATACTAAACCATTATTACTGACAAAATATTGATAAAAATATTAAAATACACTAGTTTAAGATAAGATAGTTTTTTTAATTTATTTTAAAACTTATTGATTAGTTTGATTTCCTTTAGCTCATTGTTAAATTCATTCTTATAGTAGGGCCTTTAATGTATAGTGTATATAAGCATTTATTTGTTGAGATAAAATGAGAGTATAGTTCATGTTACGTTTGTGTATTGTATGGTATGATTTTCTTATACATCATTAATATTAGAATTATAGTTATTTCCCCATATAAAGTTACAATAGTTTAGATGTGGTACAATTAATGAATTATATAATAATATTAACGTTTTAAAATCAAAGAGATCTTTTACATTTTTTAAAATCCATATTAATTTATATAGTTTTTAATTGCTGTTATTTGTAATTTCCAGTTTAGCTTCTGATCTATTATTACACCTAACAATTTTGTATTTTTTTCACAATTAATATTTATACCAGCTATATATTCAGATTTTATATTTAGATGTAGAACATTGGATGAGTTAAAAATCTTATAATATTTTTTTTCTTCAAATATATAGATAGTCTATTTGATATCAACCAGTTATTTATTTTTATAAGTTCATCATTTACATTTTCGTGAAGTCTAACTACGTTGTTTTCTTCTAAATAATAAAGTAGTATCGTCAACGAACATTGTTAATTTTAGAAGTTTAGAAATATTTATGATGTCATTTATATATATTAAAAAAAGTATTGGTCCTAATACAGTTCATTGAGGTACACCATAATATTCATTTGATATTTCATCTTTAAATTGTAGAAATTGAAGTATTTTTATTAAATAATTCTATAACCAAAGTAATGGTAAGCCATGTATAACGTAGTTATTAAGTTTTTTAATTAATATTTCTGAATAACAGTATCGAATGCTTTTTTAAAATCTATAAATATTGCTGTTCATATTTTATTGAAATTTATACTTCTAGAAATCATATTTTCTAAATTAACAATTGCATTCAGAGTACTTGAATTTTTTCTAAATACAAATTGGGAATCACATATGATATTATATTTATCTAAAAAAATGACTAGTTTATTATAAAATAATTGTTCAAGTATTTTTGAAAATATACAAGTCAATGAAATATGCTTATAATTTTAAAATAAAATTATTTAATGATTTATATAGGGAATAATACGTGAAAATGTTTAAAAGTGTAGAAATGAAATATGGATAGATTAACATGATTAAAAACATTGATAATTTATTTACATCTATATATGTCTTAGGTTAAATTTTTTCAATTACTATATTGAGTTGGTTTTCTTTAATTGGTTCTATAAAAAATAATTTATATTTGGTAGTTTTAAAAAATGATTAAAATAATATTGACAAGTGAGTGGTATTTCTGCATCTGAAGTTACTCCAACTTTGTTAAAATAATTATTGAAATTATTTGCAATGTATGTATTATTTATATATTTTATATTATTTTTTACAATAAAGTCTGGCAATATAGCGTATTTATTACTTTTCAATATATTATTTATTACATTCCTTTAAACTATATAAAATAATATGGATTTTTAAAAATGTAAAAGATCTCTTTGATTTTAAAACGTTAATATTATTATATAATTCATTAATTTGACCACATCTAAACTATCATTAAAGTTATGTAAAAGATTGTGATAATATTATTTTTTATTTTTTTAAATATTTAATTGAAATTCAGTTTTATAATTTGATAGATTTTCAGAACTTTTATTATTTAAATATTTGATATATAATTTTTGTTTTAATTTACTGTGTTTTTAAGGTCATCGTTAATTTAAGGTTTATCATATTTCTTATTTTTTTTTAAATTATAAGAGGGACAACATATGTTATATTTATCTTTAATTGTATTAATACATATGATCCATATTTTATTTAAGGTATTTTCTTTTTCAAATGGTATATTACAATTTAATTGTTTTAATTCTACCCTTAAACATCCAATTGTATATGTATTTATCATATTTTTAATTGAAATGTTATTCTTTTGATGTGAATTAATGTAAATGTTTTTTATTATAATGAATATATGATTATGATCTGATATGTCAATTAAAATTATTCCAGTTTTAATATTATTAAATAATCCATTATACAATATATTATCAATTATAGTAAATGATTGTATAGTTACTCTTGTTGGATTGTTATTGTTTTAAAGCATCCAATTTCATTAATAGTATTAATAAATTTATATAAATTTAGGTTATCAGTTTTAATAATATCGAAATATAAATCAATACATATAATCATTTTTTTATTTTTGAATGTATTAAAATTGTTTAAAATTATGTTATTTAATTCAGAAATAGCTTCATTTGTATACCTAGTTGCTCTATATATAGCATTAATAATATTTGTATTTTTGTCTATACATAATTCTAGCGTAATATAATCTAAAATATTGTTAGAAAAAGATATTTTATTCAACATTTTTAATTTAAAATAACATTTGACATAAATTAAAATACATCCTCCTCTATTATATGACATATTGGTAAAATAATGGTTATAATTGTTAATTTTATAAATAAATAGTATATCATTTGTTATCCATTTTTATGTTAAACAAATAATATCATAATCTGCTTGGTTAATAAAGATATTCAAATTATCAAAAAAATTGTAAACTTCTAATTTTTAGATTAACAAGTGTCAAGTTACATTTGCTAACTTTATATTGTTTTATATATGAGGATAATTCAATTTAGTTAATATATTATTTATCAACATAAAATATTATTATATCATCATTATTATTATTTTATTTAAATCAATGGTGATTTTCTATAATTATAAGCTATTTATAAATAAAAATAAAAAGTTTATTAATATAAAATTATTTAATATAAAAATGATTACGATAACAAAAATAAAACTAAATAAATAAAACTCTACCAGAAAAAAACTATCAAATGAAATATAATTTTTGGAATAATAATTTATATTTATATTTTATGTATTTAGAAAATGTCTATAGACTTTCAATTTGTATTTGTTTGTCTTTTTCTTAATTTTTTATAAAAGTAACTCCATTTATTGTCCAACAATTCAAATTCTTATTATCTTTCCTTAATTGTCTTGCTATGTAATATATTTCAGAGGTTACTTTTGTCAAATATTCGTTAATATAAATGTTTGTATTTTTGAGTTTTTTAATAATTTGAATTGAATTAAAATTAAACTTCACAATCGTTTTATATTGTTGTTCATTTCTTATAGGTTATCTATGAATTGTTCTTGTATATTTATTCTATTTTATAGTAAAGTCATTTTAATGTTTTTAGAATTCACTGTGTTGTCCAGTATTTCAATGTTGTTGGTTATTATCGAAACTGTATTTTTTAGACTAGAAATTGTATATTTAATACTAGAAAATGTGTTCTGCAATCAGATATATATAATTAATTTAATTAGTATTAATAAGGAATGTTATTTTATATACCTTTAATCATATGTTCTTCCTTCACCTCTCTATCAGCTGAATATATTTTTTATTATATTATATATATATATATATATATATTTATATATGTATATGTAAATATCTATATTAATTATTTATAAATATATATATATACTTAATTAATTAAATTACTAATAATTAGGAATGTTATTTTATATACCTTTAATCATATTTTCTTCCTTCTCCTCTCTTTCAGCTGAATATATTTTGATTATATATATATATATATATATTTATATATTTATGTATATGTATATATCTATGTTAATTATTTATACATATATATTAGAATCAGATAGAGTGTAAAACTCAGGAAAACACAAAAGCGAAGCTTGACTAGGTATTTTCCCACTCAACTTGATAACAGCATTACAAGAATAAAAAAATAAAAAAATATAAGTAAATTATAAAATGACAATAACTTATTTTAAATTTCAATTTTGTATATCATTAGAACTATAATGTTGTATATATATATATACTATTGTATATATTATTAAAATGATTAGAAAAAATATAAAAAATTATAAAATGACAATTATAAAATGATAATAATATATTTTAAAAATTCAATTTTGTATATAATTATAAATATAATTTTGTATATATATACTATTGTATATATTATTACATTTATTTGATTTTTAAATGTGATTCGTGTACATGAAAATCGTGCTGAATAAATAAGTAAGTATATACTTGAATATTGTTATCAAGGAGAGGTCATCATTTTAAGTTAAATACAAAATAAAATATAATAAATAATAAAGTATATATAAATAAAATATATAAATGTATATTAAAAGAAAAAATATATAACACAAATGAAATAAATGTATAAAATATGTAAAAAATATAAAAATTAAAGAGAAAAAGATAAAGAAACTAAACACAATAACAAATATAAAAAGTTAACTAATACGAAGAGGTAATACATAATTTAATATTTTTTTTATTTCTATATATATATATATATATATATATATATATACTTAATTAATTAACTGTATTACTAATAATAAGGAATATTATTTTTAATACCTTGAATCACATTTTCTTCCTTCTCCCCTCTTTCTGCTAAATATATTTTGATTATATATATATATATATATATATATTTATATATTTATATGTATATATGTATATTAATTATTCATAAATATATATATATATATATTTCCATAACTAAAAGAGCATTAAAATTACCAACGAATATAAGTAGAATAGGTACAAGGAACAAACGGAAACTCAGAGGAGCATTTAAAATTCATGAATTAACAAGATAGCTAGATAGATACCGATGGTACAATATTGGTCTGGCGGAGAGTAGATGAAAACTATGGTGAATTAATAACTGAGGAAGTCCTTAAGATTGTCTATAGTGGACAAGAAAAATATCTCCAACAGGGAGTAGCTTTTATAGTGCGAAAATAACTCACCTCGGCTATCCTAAACTACAAAACAATCTCCAGCCGAAGTATATCAAAAATACTAGCCGCACAGCCGAGAATATATTTGAATATATTGAAATTTCTATGAAGAGATAGAAAAAACAATTGCGGAGACAAATAAAAAATATATTTTAATTATACAAGGTGAATGGAATTTAATAGTATGTGATTCTAAAAAAGAATGGAATAATGCAGTAGGTACATTTTCCCTTGGTAAGAATAAATCAAGAGGCATTATACCTCTCTAATTTACTACTAAGCATAATTTTACACTTGCTAATACTCTCCATCCACAAAAAGACTCAAGAAAAGCCACTTGGAACTCTCCAAATGGTGTCACACATAATCAAATAGATTTTTTTCTAACTCCTCAGTGGTTCAAATCAAGTATAAAAAAATCATCAACAATTTCATATCCTGGTTTTGTAATAAATAGTGACCACGATCTGGTTCATTGTAATATGAGACTGAAATTATATTCACAAAATATGAAGAAAATAAATATAATACGGTGTGATCTTGAAAAACTGAACAACACACATATAGGGAATGAATATAAAGATGAATTAGAAGCTAAACTACAAAATATGAATATAGATGAATTATCTACTGATAATGCTTATATACAAATCTCAAAGTCAATAACGGATACAGCACAAAATATTCTAGGAAAATGCGGATTGAGAAAACAACCTTGGATAACGGATGAGATTCTGGAATTATGTGATAAAAGATAAAGCTTGAAAGCAACAAAACATAAGAGTAGTAAGCATGCCGAGGAATACAGAATAGTGCACAATCTTATAAGAAGAAGCATGAAAGATAAAAAAGATGAATGGTTGAAATCACAATGTAATCAAATTGATTATGAATTAAAAAGAGGTGTTTATAGCAAGATAGCTTATAATACTATAAAAGCAATCAATAATCAAACAAATAGGAAAATATCAAATATTGAATATGCTAACGGTATTCCATTAGAAAACGATAACTCAACATTGGATAGATGGACAGATTTATGTAACTACCTAATAAAACTGACCGAGCCAAAGTAGAAACAGATAATATCCGTGGAGATGATGAACAACCACTACCAATACTGAAGTCAGAAGTGATCCACGCCACAAAAAGTCTAAAAAATAGCAAGTCACCAGGAATTAACAATGTACCAAGAGAGCTATTAAAAGGAGGAAGTGAAGCGCTAAATGATATAATCACAAAGCTTTGTCAGAAAGTATGGTTCACCAACCAATAGCCAGATTTATGGTTAACCTATCTAATCATCCCTATTCCAAAGAAAGGATATCTCAAAAAACGCTCAAATATCGTACTATAAGTCTTATCAGCCATACAAACAAAATTATCCTGATAATCATATTGAACAGATGAATTCCACAAGCCGAAGATATTTTAGCGGAAGAAAAAGCCGGCTTTAGAAAAAATCGAAACACAACTGAACAAATTCTCAACTGCAGAATAATAATGGAAGAACACATCGATTAAAAACGTCAAGTTTATCATAATTTCATTTCCTACAAGAAAGCCTTTGATAGAGTATGGCATGAAGATTTATGGCACGCGATGTCTTCTTTTGGAATAGGTAATGATATAATTCAATGTATTAAATCACTCTATAATTCTTCTAAAAGTAGCGTAATACTAAATAATAATATTGGAACAAAGTTTAATACAACAGTAGGTGTGATACAAGGGTGCTTGTTATCGTCATTTTGTTCAATATATTCCTGGAAAAAATAAAGATGGACTCTGTAACAAAGCAACCATCTAGTATATAAAAGGCTGAAAATTCAATAACCTGAGATTTGCGATATTGATCGTATAGAAGGTTCCGAAAGAAAAGTACAAACTATAACTGATGCACTAGAAAAAATATCGACAGCATACGGCATGGAAATTAATCATGATAAATGTAAAAATTCTTGTCAATGGAGAAGGTCCAACACCAATGATTTATATATACTATAAATAGATTGAAAATGTGGAAAATTTCCAATACCTCGGAGCAATGCTTACGAATTCCGGCAACTCAAAAATTGAAATTCTTATAAGAATAGCTACGGCAGTTCCAGCACTAGTACAACTGGAATATATATATTGAATATATATATTGAATCGCATTTTCTTCTTTCTCCTCTCTTTCAGCTGAATATATGTTGATTATATATATATATATATATATATGTATATGTGTGTGTATATATCTATATTAATTATGTATACATATATATATATATATATATATATATATATATATATATATAATTAATTAATTAATTAATTTAATTACTAATAATAAGAAATATTATATTATATACCTTGTATCTCTTTATTTTCCCTATCCTCTCTTTCAGCTGAATACATTTTGATTATATTAATATATATATATATATATATATATATATATATATATATGTATATATTTATAGTAATTATGTATACATATATACTTAATTAATTAAATAAATAATAATAAGGAATGTAATTTGCTATACCTTGAATCGCATTTTCTTCCTTCTCTTCTCTTTCAGCTGAATATATATTTAGTATATATATATATATATATATATATATATATATATACTTAATTGATTAATTAAATAACTAATAATAATGAATATTATTTCAAATACCTTGTATCGCTTTATTTTCCCTATGCTCTCTTTCAGCTGAATATATTTTGATTATATTTATATATAACTCAGAAGATGTAGCGAACTACTGGGTAGAAAAAAATCAAGGCTTATCTAGTTCTACCCTGTTAATTATTCGAGAATGGAAAATAATTATACAAATATATATGATAAAAAAAATAGGCAATTTGATAAATTTTTACAAAACTAAAAAAAAATAACTAAAAGGATGCAATCTTATTTGATAAAATTTTATAAATAAAATAATGTTATTCAATAAAACAACGATATTTTCATATCAATATATTATTTCTATAAAATATATATGAATATACATATACATATATATATATATATATATATATATATATATATATATATATATTTATATTTATATACACATACGTACATACATACACGAATATACAAATGCACACACATAAATACATATACATACATGTAGGTTTACCACTACAAACATACCTACATAATCAAACATACACATATACAAATATAGAAAATGAAAGAAGTCTCTATTATCACTATATAATTTATATGAAGATACTGATGAATACATATTAACAAAAATAATTAAATGTAAAATATAATAAATTCTACAGAAAAAAATTGCCAATTTGGATATTTATATTATATAATAAAAGCTCATATATCAAATATGTACATTAAAAATAAAAATGAATAAAAAATGAATAAAAAATTAAAAAATCTCTAGTAATTACTTCATCATGTTTGAATATAAATTAAATAAAATAAAATTTAATAAATAAAATTAAGTACATAAAATTAACTAAAAATAATTAAAAAAAAATAAATAGTTGGAAAATATGTATAAAATATATGTAAGATATAATATAAAATACAGAATAAAATCAGTTACAGCATTTAATACATCGAAATATAATTATATTTTTAACTTCGAGTAAACGTATTTATATTATATAATAATTTAAATCTGTTTTCAAAAAGATTCCATAAAAATGGACCATTGTGAGTTATGCAAAATTTGTTATATTAAGACGGAAAGAAGGAATAACGAATTTAAAAATTTGTATCTGACTATATATACATTGTATAATAGAGAACATATTTGTGATAATGATTGGTGTAAAATTATTAATAATCCTAAACATAAATTTTATAAGAGTATTTCATTTTACAATATCAGTAAATTTCAAGATATTCAATATTTTATAATATTTAACTGTATTACATCTATTAATATCTATCATATATATAAATAAATAAATAAATCAGATTTATCATTCGTCTCCAACAGGCAAGGAATGATAGAATAAACAAGTTAATGTTTTTACTAGAATTTCCCCAATCATCATATTTTTGGATAGTCTAGATTCTCATAAAATAAATAAAATATTAATATAATTAAGAATGTAAAAAATTAAAATTACTCTAAAAAAAGAGAAAGTAAAATAAAAAATGGAGTTGCACCTGAATACCTAACATAAAACAAAAATAATATTTTTGATTTTATTATTTTTTGTGATTTTAATTTAATTTTTTTTTTTTAAATTAATAATTGAATTAATGATTATTTATATATATATATATATATATATATATATATATATATTTATAAATTATAATACTGAAAATAACGATACCTTATATAAACGAAATAAAACATAAAGATTATATATAATAAAAATGAAAATTAGAGATTATTTAAAAAAAAGTTAATACTGCAGGGGAAAATACTTTCTATAAACAAATAAACAATGTGTAATAAATATATTAAAATAAATGAATAAAAAGAAGAAAATACATTTATTAAAAATTGTAATACTGAAAAGAAAAATACCTTATATAAACGAAATAAAAATGAAGATTATAAATAATAAAAATTAAAATTAGAGATTATTTAAAACAAAATTAATACTGTAGAAGAAAATACTTTTTATAAACAAATAAAGAATATGTAATAAATATATTAAAATAAATGAATAAAAAGAAGAAGAATAAATTTATTAAAAATTGTAATACTGAAAATAAAAATACCTTATATAAACGAAATAAAAATTAAGATTATATATAATAAAATAAAAATTAGAGATTTTTTTAAAAAGTTAATACTGTAGGGGGAAATACTTTTATAAACAAATAAACGATGAGTAAATAAATATATTAAAATAAATGAATAAAAAGAAGAAGAAGAATAAATCTATTAAAAAATGTATATGGATAATATCTATGAATACTGTTTTAAGAGGTATTTTTTTTTAATATTTTTAAAATTATTATTTTTTAAATGCATTGATTTTTAATAATTTCATTCTATTTTTTTGGACCAGAAAATAATATTGAATTATGATATCGTGTATTTTTTATATATGGTAGAGTATACTTAAAAGTTGAATATCTATATTTATTATATCTAAGAACACATTTCATATTTATGAAATGTGTATATATGTTAATAAAATTAAATATTGTTAGTAATAGTAAAATTAATAATTATCAATATAAGAAATTGTTAACATTTTAATGAATAACTTGATATTTTTTATCAATTTCATCTTTGTATTTAGTTTATTCCATAGTTTAATACTATCAAAATTTACTGCATGTATGCTAATATTTAATCTACATTTAGGAATACCAAATGCGTATCTAGGTCTAGTTAATATATAAGTACTTTTGACAAATTTACGTAAGATATTAGTGTTAGCATTATCAGTATAAGCAATATATGCATTTTTTAATAGTGTTATATTAACTATATCACATATTTTTAAAATATTATGTCTTTTATAGATAAAATCAATATTAGATCGTAATGGTAGTTTATATATACATTTCAATACTTTGTTTTGCAAAATAATTATCTTATTTAAAGTAAGCTTATAATTTGACCCCCAAGAGGCAGCAAAATATGTAAATCTTGAATGAAATAAAGAATTATACAGTAATAATAATGACTATTTATCAATTTTATTCCTAAGTTTGTAAATTACTTCTAGTATTCTAGATAACTGAGAAGCTAATATTGTAATATGAGGTTTCCAAATAAGTCTATTGTCAATAGTGACACCAAGAAATTTGAATTCATTAGTACATTTAATAGGTAAGTCGTTTAATGAAATGTTAAATGTATGAGGCTTATAAAGGCCAAAAGTCGTATACTACGTTTTATCTAAATGTAATGTTAGTTTATTAAAGCATAACCATGAATATATATTTGTTAGCTTTATTTTCCAATGCACAGTGGTCCATATCAGTAAATAGTAGCGTAGTGTCATCATCAAATAGAATACAGCTATTTTCATCCATAACTTTAGTGATATCATTAATATAAAGCAGAAACAGTAACGATCCCAGTACAGATCCCTGAGGTACACCTATATTCATTCTACGTAAATTAGAGTCAACATTGTTGTAAGACACATATTGTTTTCTATTAGTTAGACAGCTATGTAATAATTCAAACGATATTCCTCTGATACCAAAATTAGATAACTTTTTAAATAATATACCATTATCTAATGTATCAAAAGCTTTCTTTAGATCTATAGATACAGTTAAACATTTATATTTATTATCTAATTTGTTAGAAATACTATCTACTAAGCAGTCTACTGCATTTGCGGTAGACCTGCCTACTCTAAAACAAAATTTATTATCTATCAAAATATTATGTTTATTAATATAATTTAGAAGACGTTCTTTAATAATTTTTTCTAACATTTATGACATTTGAGGAAGTAATGAGATAGGTCTATAATTACCCTATTATTTGTCTTGCCGCTCTTATGAATAACTATAACTTTGGCAATTTTTAGACAATTTTGGAAATATCCAATTGTAATACATTTATTAAATAAATATGTGAGAGGAATAGCAATATAATTACCAATTAATTTAATAAAATTCATACTAATATCATAGTAATCGCATGTAAAGCTATTTTTAGATTTGTCTATAATTTTAATAATTTCACTTACTGATGTGGGTTTGAAGAAGTGTGATGATAGAATAGGAATTTGATTAATATAATTATCAATATTAGATACTGGATTAATTATTTTAGATAAATTAAATCCAACCTCACTGAAATATTCGTTAAATTTATTAGAAACTTCAAGATCGCCATCGCAAAAAATAAAATTATCTGATTTACAGGTACCATCATTCAATAATTTATTTAAACGGCTCCATTTATTTTTAGAATAGTTTAACAAAATAGAATTATATTTAATTTCGGATTCGCGTATTAATGTTGTGCATTTATTCCGTTGTAATATATATGCATATTTATTCTCTTGGCAAGAGTTAGAAATAAATTTATTATATAATTTTTTTTTTTAATATCTCTTTTTTAATTGATTTATCAATCCACGAAATTTATTTTTAGAATTACTAGATTGATTTTTTTAATTAAAGAAAATGAGTGATACATTTCAGTGAGGTAAGACAATAGAGTAGAACAAATAATTCTATATCTTCAATACTATATATAAATTTCCAATCTGTAAATTTTAATTTATCAATTAAATTACCTATATTATTCTTATCAATGGTTCTATAATAATTTAAATTATTAGTAGTATCATTCACCTTATAAAACATATTTTTAATTGAAAGTGAAATTGGAAAATGATCAGTAATATCATTTATATGTATATCATTTTGATCATAATCTTTATTAGTATTAGTAAATATATTATCAATTAGTGACATGCAATTATTTTGAATACGTGTTGGTTTATTTATAGTTGGAAAAAAACAAAATTGGTAAAATAAATCAATAAAATTGTCAATTAATAATAATTTGTTTTTATTATATAATAAATAGAGTATTTTTTTCGGGAGAATAGTACTAAGTTTTTTTAACATATATATAATTTTAGATAATTTAATTTGAATACTTATTATATGTTGTTTAAAATCTAACTTTGTATCTAATATAACGCCCAAAAAATTATATGTTTTACATATAGATAATTGTTGTCTTTCAATACAAATATTTGAAGTTAATGATGCACCTTGTATATAATAATTTATGTTTTTGCCGTATTCAATTTCAATTTGTTTAAATTAAGCCACTCATATAAGGAATTGACTCCGATATTAACTGATTAGTTAAATCTATATTATTATTTTTACGAATGCTAAAAAATGTATCATCAGCAAAAAGTATAAAATTTCTATCATCAGATATTTCTAAACATTTATGTATAACATTTATATATAATATAAATAATATTGGTCCTAAAATATATCCTTGCGGAACTCCTATATTTATATTCAAGTTTGAAGAACTATTTTCACCTAGTTTAGTAATCTGACTTCTATTACTTAAATAGCTCTTTAATAATGTCATTGATTTACCTCTGAAACCATAATATTCTAAATTTTTTTAAAGTATATCATGATTTACAGTATCAAATGCTTTTTTTAAATCTAAGAAAATAGAAGCCATTTTATTATTTTTTTGGAAACAGATGTCAAAAAGTTATAATTATGTATATGTGCATGTACTGTTGATACATTTGCAATGAAACCATATTGATTTTTATATAATATATTATTTCTATCAATAAATAATAACATTTTTCTACTGAGAATTTTTCAAATATTTTTGAGAATTGAGCTAATAAAGAGATTGGATAGTTATTTATTTCTTCATGTTTTCCATTTTTATATATAGGGATTATTTTTGCAATTTTCATTTGATTAGGAATAGTAGATATATGTATTATTTGATTAAAAATGTAAAGTAAAGGTTCTAAAATCAGATTAAAAACAATTTTGATTATATTCATGTCAATACCATTTATATCTCTAGAATTTTTTGATTTAATATCAATTAATGCATTATATATATATCATTTTTTGTAATTTTATGAAAATAAAAACTATTAATAATAGGTTCCTTCAAATATTTATAAAAACAATTATCCTCGACTGAAGGAATAGATTTACTAATATCAGATCCAATAGATGCACAAAAATCATTAAAAGTTTGAGCTCTATCTGATTTATCTATTAAAGAATCTTGGATATACAAATTATCGGGAATAGTATCCTTACTATTTTTATTTATTAAAGTTTTTATTTTTTTCCAAGTTTCATTGACTTTGATACATACTTTACTACAGGAAAGTATGCATAAAATGATTTTTTTGTCTTCTAATCATTATATTAACTTTATTTCTTTCTTTCATTCTTTCTATATATATATATATATATATATATATATATATATATATATATAAATATATATATATATGTATATATCTATATTAATTATATATATACTTAATTAAATAATTAAATAACTAATAACAAGAAATGTTATTTGCTATACCTTGAATCGCATTTTCTTCCTTCTCTTCTATTTCAGCTAAATATATATATTGAGTATATATATATATATATATCTATTATATAAAAGAAAGTCTATTTAATTATATATATATATATATATATATATATATATATATATGTGTGTGTGTATCTGGTGAGGTAACTCGAGAACCGGGGTACGTCGCGAAAATATTTTATACCCGATCTTAATAAATTTGCAACAGTATGGTCTTGGTCCGGAAAATTTTTTGAATTTTATACCGCGTACCCCAGAAAAACCTGAAAAATTGACTTTTTGCCATTAAAATGATTTTTTGTCGTCCAAAATCTTCGGCGTCGCATTTTTGAAATATTTTTTTTACATTTTTTCGAACTATTTTTTTGAATTTTTTTTGATTTTTTTTTGAAATTTTTGGAAATTTTGGAAATTTTTTGAAATATTTTTGAAATATTTTTGACATTTTTTGAAATATTTTTGAAGTTTTTTTAAATATTTTTAAACATTTTTTTGAAATTTTTTTAAAATATATTTTGTAATATTATTTATATTTTTTGTATTTTAAAAAATATTATTTGAAATAATTTTTTATATTTTTCAACTATTCGTTGAAATATTATTATTTTAAGATATAATTAAAATATTATAATTATATAATAAATATATAAATATTATAAGATATAATAATATACTTTTTAAAATATTTGTAGAACATTTATAAAAAATATATTTTGTAATATTTGGAAATATTTGTTGTATACTAGGAATACAGAATCAGTAATAGCTATAATTAATAAATAATAGATAGGCAAACAATCAAAAATCGATCAACGCAGGGTGCGGTTTGGGTTTTCGATATTTATTAAGTACTATTTTGTAATATTGGAAATATGTGTTGTATTTTTTTAAATATTATTTGAAATATTTTTGAAATATTTTTCCACTAATTTTTGAGATATTAATATTTGTATAAATTTGTTTGAATTTTAGCAACAATTTATGTTATTGTATATGAAAAGCAGAATCATGAATAGCCATAAATAATAAATAATAGATAGGTAAGCTATCAAACAACGAGTAAAGCAAAGTTGGGTACGGCAAGAAATTCCAAATCAGGAATAGTTATAATTAATAAATGATAGATAGGCAAATAATAAAAAACCGAGCAACGCCGATTTGGAACTGTTTGGGTTTAGGTTTTCAACATATTTTGGAATATTTGAAATATCTGTTGTATTTTTTGAAATATTTTTTATCTAATTTTTTAAATATTAAAAAAAATATGTTTCTACATATGTTTAATTTTATTTAATTGTATATACTAGAAATCTAGGATCAGGAATAGCTCTAATTAATAAATAATAAATAGGCAAACAATCAAAAACCGATAAATGTCGAGTCGAGTACTGTTTGGATTTGGGTTTAGGTTTGAGTTTTCGACATTTTTTTAAAACATATTTTGTAATATTTTAAATATTTTTTGTATTTGTTAGCAATTATATATTTTAGAATAATCAGGAATAGCTATAATTAATAAAAATAAATAGTCAAACAATCAAAAACCTAGCAACGCCGGGTAGGGTATGACTGCTAATATGTTGAAATATTTTTTATATTTAAAAAATATTTTTAGACACTTTTTAAAAATATATTTTATAATATTTTAAAGTATTTTTGTATTTTTGTATTTTTACAAAATATTTTACGAATAAGTCTTAAAAAGAACAACGCTAGATCTACATCGGATACAGTTAGATTTATTAAATATTAGTTAGAAGACAACAATTAAAGAATAGCTATGCATAATTAGGAATAACTATAATTAATAATTGATAGGCAAATAATAAAAAAACGAGCAACGTCGGGTTGGGTTCGGCAAACAATTCTAAATCAGGAATAGTTATAATTAATAAAGTATAGATAGGCATATAATTAAAAACCGATCAACGCCGTTTTGGGACGGTTTGGGTTTGGGTTTTCAACATATTTTGTAATATTTGAAATATTTGTTGTATTTTTTAAAATATTTTTTGAAATATTATAAACAATATTTTTCTATATTTGTTTGTATTTTAAATAAACTTTATTTAATTGTATATACTAGAAATATAGAATCAGAAATTGCCCTAATTAATAAATAATAAATAATAGATAGGCAAACAAACAAAAACCAAGAAATGCCGGGTCGGGTATGGTTTGTTTTTAAAACATATTTTGTAATATTTTATATATTTTTTTGCAATTTTTAGCAATTATATATTTTAGAATAATCAGGAATAGCTATAATTAATAAAAAAAATTAATAGGCATTAAAAATCAGGTATGGCTACTAATATGTTGAAATATTTTTTATATTTCTTAAAATATTTTAAGACACTTTTTAAAAATATATTTTGTAATATTTTAAATTATTATTTGTAATCTTACCAAATATTTTACAAATAATCTTAAAAACGAACAACGCTGAGTCTACATCGGATACAGTTAGAATTAGTAAATATTAGTTAGAAGAAAACAATTAAATATTAGCTAAGTATAATCAGGAATAGCTACAATTAATAGGCAAATAATCAAAAACCTAGCAACGCAGGGTAGTGTACGGTTTGTGTTTGGGTTTAGGTTTGGGTTTTAGACATTTTTTTAAAACATATTTTTTAATATTTGAAATATTTGTTGTATTTTTTAACATATTATTTGAAAATGTTTTCTACTTTGTTTTGTATGTCAGCTAACATTTATTTTATTATATATATCAATTAAGAATCAGGAATAGCTATAATTAATATATAATATATAGGAAAATAATCAAAACCGAGCAACGCCGGGTCGGGTACGGCTATTTTTTGAAATATTTTTAAAAATTTTTTTTCAAATATTTTAAAACATTTTTTTGAAATATTTGTAAACATTTTTGTGGACATTTTTTTGAAATATTTTTTTATATTTTTCAACTAATCTTTGAAATATTATTATTTTAAGATATAATTAAAATATTATAATTATATAATAAATATATAAATATTATAAGATATAAATATTATACTTTTTAAAATATTTGTAGAAAATTTATAAAAAATATATTTTGTAGCAATACAGAAATACAGAATCAGAAATAGCTATAATTAATAAATAATAAATGGGCAACAACAATCAAAAATCAAAAATCGAGCAATGCAGGGTGCAGTTTGAGTTTTCGACATTTTTTAAGTAATATTTTGTAATATTGGAAATATGTGTTGTATTTTTAAAAATATTTTGTGAAATATTTTTGAAATATTTTTCCACTAATTTTTGAGATATTAATATTTGTATTAATTTGTTTGAATTTTAGCAACAATTTATGTTATTGTATATGAAAAGCAGAATCATGAATAGCCATAAATAATAAATAATAGATAGGTAAGCTATCAAACAACGAGTAAAGCAAAGTTGGGTACGGCAAGAAATTCCAAATCAGGAATAGTTATAATTAATAAATGATAGATAGGCAAATAATAAAAAACCGAGCAACGCCGATTTGGAACTGTTTGGGTTTAGGTTTTCAACATATTTTGGAATATTTGAAATATCTGTTGTATTTTTTGAAATATTTTTTATCTAATTTTTTAAATATTAAAAAAAATATGTTTCCACATTTGTTTGT
Organism: Osedax fenrisi; assembly: GCA_964019155.1. Taxonomy (NCBI): domain Eukaryota; kingdom Metazoa; phylum Annelida; class Polychaeta; order Sabellida; family Siboglinidae; genus Osedax; species Osedax fenrisi. The sequence continues at coordinate 25,240,975 of OZ025241.1, read as the reverse complement.
ATTTTAGATAAACTTTATTTAATTGTATATACTAGAAATGTAGGATCAGAAATAGCTCTAATTAATAAATAATAAATAGGCAAATAATCAAAAACCGATAAATATCGAGTCGGATACTATTTGGATTTGGGTTTAGGTTTGAGTTTTCGACATTTTTTTAAAACATATTTTATAATATTTTAAATATTTTTTGTATTTTTTAGCAATTATATATTTTAGAATAATCAGGAATAGCTATAATTAATAAAAATAGTCAAACAATCAAAAACCTAGCAACGCCGGGTAGGGTATGGCTACTAATATGTTGAAATATTTTTTATATTTAAAAAATATTTTTAGACACTTTTAAAAAATATATTTTATAATATTTTAAATTATTTTTTGTATTTTTACAAAATATTTTACGAATAAATCTAAAAAAGAACAACGCTAGATATACATCGGATACAGTTAGATTTATTAAATATTAGTTAGAAGACTAAAAATTAAAGATTAGCTATGCATAATTAGGAATAGCTATAATTAATAATTGATAGGCAAATAATTAAAAACCGAGAAACGTCGTGTTGGGTAAGGCAAAAAATTTAAAATCAGGAATTGTTATAATTAATAAATAATAGATAGGAAAACAATCAAAAACCTAGCAACGCCGTGTCAGGACGGTGTGGGTTTTGGTTTTAGACATTTTTTTAAAACATATTTTATAATAATTGAAATATTAGTTGTATTTTTTAATATATTTTTTAAAATATTTTTCCACTAATTTTTTAAATATTAAAATATTTTTCTACATTTGTTTGTATGTCATCTAACATTTATTTTATTGTATATAAATAATAGTTAGGAAAAAATTAAATATAAATATTTAGCAATGCAGAATTAGTAATAGCTATAATTAATAAATAATAATTGGCAAAAAATCAAAAACCGAGCAACGCCAGGTCGGGTACGGTTTGGGTTTAGGTTTGGGTTTTCGACATCTTTTTAAAACATATTTTGTAATATTCAAAATATTTATTGTATTTTTTAATATATTTTTTGAAATATTTTTCTACTAATTTTTTAATTATTAAAATATTTTTCTACATTTGTTTGTATTTCAGCTAACATTTATTTAATTGTATATATAACAATGAAGAATCAGGAACAGCTATAATTAATAAATAATTGATAGGCAAACAATCAATATCCGAGCAACGCCGGTTTGGGTACGGTTTTGGTTTAAGTTTGGGTTTTAGACATTTTTTAAAACATATTTTGTAATATTTGTTGCATTTTTTAATATATTTCCACTAATTTTTTAAATATTTTTCTATATTTTTTTTGTATTTTAGCTAACATTTATTTTATTGTATATATAGCAATGCATAATCATGAATAGGTATATAATATATCTATAATTAATAAATAATAGATAATATATTTTATAATATTTGTAATATTTGTTTTATTTTTTAATATATTTCCACTAATTTGTTAGATATTAAATAAATTTTTTCTATATTTTATTGATATTTTAACTAACATTTATTTTATTGTATATATAGCAATGTAGAATCAGGAATAGCTATAATTAATAAATAATAGATAATAGGAAAATAATCAAAAACCGAGCAACGCCGGGTCGGGTACGGCTAGTATATATATATATGTGTGTGTATATATCTATATTAATTATTTATACATATATATATATATATATATATAATTAATTAATTAATTTAATTACTAATAATAAAAAATATTATCTTATATACCTTGTATCGCTTTATTTTCCCTATCCTCTCTTTCAGCTGAATACATTTTGATTATATTAATATATATATATATATATATATATATATATATATATAAATGTATATATCTATATTAATTATGTATACATATACACTTAATTAATTAATTAAATAAATAATAATAAGGAATGTAATTTGCTATACCTTGAATCGCATTTTCTTCCTTCTCTTCTCTTTCAGCTGAATATATATTGAGTATATATATATATATATATATATATACTTAATTGATTAATTAAATAACTAATAATAATGAATATTATTTCAAATACCTTGTATCGCTTTATTTTCCCTATCCTCTCTTTCAGCTGAATATATTTTGATTATATTTATATATATATATATATTTAATTGATTAATTAAATAACTAATAATAATGAATATTATTTCAAATACCTTGTATAGCTTTATTTTCCCTATCCTCTCTTTCAGCTGAATATATTTTGTATTATATGTATATATATATATATATATATATATATATATATGTATATATCTATATTAATTATATATATATACTTAATTAAATAATTTAAAACTAATAACAAGACATGTTATTTGCTATACCTTGAATCGCATTTTCTTCATTCTCTTCTCTTTCTGCTGAATATATATTGTATATATATATATATATATATAACTAATTAATTAATTTAATTAGTAATAATAAGAAACGTTATCTTATATACCTTGAATCGCTTTATTTTCTCTATCCTCTCTTTCAGCTAAATATATTTTGATATATATATATATATATATATATATATAACATGTCTTGTTATTAGTTTTTAATTATTTAATTAAGTATATATATATAATTAATATAGATATATACATATATATATATATATATATACATATAATACAAAATATATTATAAATATAAATTTAAATAACAGAAATATTGAAAGAGTTACATTTTATAAATATAAATTTAAATAACAGAAATATTGAAAGAGTTACATTTTATAAATTTTTAGGCGTAATTATAGACGATATATTAAACTGGAAACAACATATCTTGTTTTTAAAATCAAAACTAAAAAAAATCATATGGATTACCAACATTATTTCCAAATTTATAAATAAAAAAGCATTACTTCATATATATAATTCCATTTTCTTGCATCATATAAAGTATTGTAACATATTTTGGGGAAATACATATAAATCTAATGTATCATGCATATATATTCTTCAAAAGCGAATGATAAGAATTATATGTAAAAAACATTTTTTACATCATACTAATGGACTATTTATTGATAATTCTTTATTAAAAATAAATGAAATTACATATATAAGTACATGTGAATTTATGTTTAAAATTTTCAATGATCTTCATCCTGTTATAACAAATGCATTTTTTTCTGTAACTTCATCATCTCACAACACTAGGAGCATAAATAATTTCTCAATTATTAATTTCAAAAAAGAACTATGCAGAAGAACATTAATATACATTGGACCAATTACCTGGAATAAGCTTGATAATATTTTAAAAAATATTTCAAATTATAAATTATTCAGGAAACGAATGTATACAAATTTGTTATCTTCTTACTCAGTATACTTATAATCTAAATCTCATTTTTCTAATTTATATCTTTTATCATGTCTTTTATCTAATATTGTATTATATACTAAGATCCATATTTTATTCTTATTTTAATTTATTGACGTTTATGTAAAAATTAAAAAAAAATTAATACTTTTGAGTGTTTTACTTTACTATATTTTATTTCCCCGACATTAATAATATTATTTTACTGAATTTTTGCATTTTATATTTGAATTTACTTTCATTTTTCTTTCTTTTTAATTGACGTTTATATAAAAATAATAAAATTAAAAAAAACTGTTAGGTATTTCTTTTTTCTTTAGTATTTTTTATTTCCCTCTGACTAATAATATTATTTGACTTTATTTTTAATTACATAAACATTTTGTATTGAATCTTTTTTCTTGTATACTTGATTATACTTCTTTGTTTTATTTCTCTTTATTGACACTTATATACAAATTAGTAATTAAACTAACATTTCAGTTTGAACAAATATTTTACATTCTTTATATTATTATAAAGTATTACAAAAACATTCCTAAAACTTATTTACTGAAAAAAAAAAAAAAAAAAAAAAAAAAAATGTTACATGCAGTTCTTACCATCTTTCTAGATATTCTTTTTGTTATGTTTTATTCAGTTTTATTCAGTTTTACTTCATTTTTTTCTTCTTTTATACTAATACATCTATATTTTTGTTTAGTGTATTATTTTATAGTACTTATTATTTATTTTAGTTATTTATTTATAAATAATTAAATGATGATTACATAATTTTATGGCAAGTTCAAACAATTTATATTACTTTTCTATTTTATTCATTGTATTGTATCTATGTAAACAGGAAGTCATCTAATATTTTATAATATTTTATTTATTTAGTTTTTTTTTGAACTTGCTTTAAAATTAAGGGTAATTGTCTCGATAAGCTTTAGCTTCTACAAAAACCCTGGTGCAAACCTAAATCTGATAATAATAATAATAATAATATATATATATATATATATATACTTAATTGATTAATTAAATAACTAATAATAATAATAACTTTTAATTACCTTGAATCGCATTTTCTTCCTTCTCCTTTCTTTCAGCTGAATATATTTTGATTATATATATATATATATATATATATATATATATATATATATATATGTGTGTATATATCTATATTAATAATTTATCCATATATATTCAAATAGCAACCATAATAGCAACCAAATTAAAGTCGCTTTATTTACTTTCGCTAATAAATATCCTTTAATTAGATTTTTACTATAAAAATAAGTATGTATTTATATATTTTTTATAGTATATATAATATTAATATTAATTAAATATTATTATCCTACATGTTTGAAATATATCATAGCGTATAACGCATTTTAATGTATATTTATTTATTATTTAGATACAATTATATTTAGGATTTGTTTTAAGCTTTAGAAAAAAAAATAAAAAATAAATAAATAAATAATAAACAAATAAATAATAATCACAAAGATTATAGAATTATATTTTACACTCATTAATTATAATTAACTTTTAGTAATTATAATTAAAATATATCATACGATCTATAATCTTCATACCCCGGAGATATCCTCTGGGAGCCGCGCCTTAGGTAGTGTCACCTACCTACCTTCAATATAAGGTTAGCCACTATTAACCATTAACGGATACATCCTGCTGCTCTACCTTTTATACATTTAGTCAATCTGAAACGTGGTACTATCTGGAATACGACTACTGAATACAACATACAAGAACTTACAAGAACATACAAAGTGAATCTGCCAGAATACACGCGAATACTCGACGACATTCTGTTTACACGGCTCGGTATCATCTATGATCATCTGCTGTATCGGAGGACCACTCTCCCTGATATAAAGATCATGTACACTCACAATTCGTATTACTATTATCCCGTACTATTATTTAATTCATATTATTATTACTATTAACTTATGTACATATATATATATATTTTTTTAATTTTTAAAAATTTATATATAATTTTTTTTTTTTTTTTTTTTTTTTTTAATTTATAATATTACTATACAATTTGTTTCTATATAGTAATTGTTATCCTTTACGAAATATATCATATAATAAGAAAACTATACTAGTAGATTGATGAGATTATACTGATTATATAGACTATAGTATGAATATATAGATGCATACAATTATAGAATATGTAAACGTTAGATAGTCACATCATAGATATAAAATATCATAAAATGAATTACATCTGAAAACTTACATCAGAGTATTTTATAAACATATATCTTTATTTATTTATTTTTTATCTTATACATTTTTTTTCTATATTAATCTCATATTAATTATTTTTCCATATGAATGCCGATAATTCACGAAAAGATATATTTCAAAATAATTTATATAAACAAACTTTAGATAATCTCGATAATCATTTCAATTCTAGCGATAGTATTCATTATCATCATAAAAAACAACTTTATAATAGTATAAATAATCAATGTAACTATGATAATATACCAAACCAAATACACACGAATAGTAATATATCCATCATACACTTTAACGCACGTAGTCTGATAAAAAATTTTAATTCTATTACTAATTATTTATATTCTTTACACCATAAATTTGATATAATAGTTATAAGTGAAACATGGTTAAATGAATATAATAAAGATCTATATTTTATATTAGACTATAATAATATACATATAACCAGAAATCATAAACGTGGTGGAGGTACCTCAATATTCGTTAAAAAATCTTTTAAATATATAACTATTGATACACTCAGTACAACATTACCAAATAAATTTGATATAGTTACCATTAAATTAATAATTCCCAATTCTAAAGATATTATAATAAGTGGTATATATAAATGCCCCGAATTTGATATCATTAATTTTTTAGATGAAATATATAATTTATTTAATACACTCTCTACTGATAATACAATATTTCTTTGCGGAGACTTTAACATTGATATATTAAAATTAACTTGTCCTAAAGTCTCTCATTTCATTGATATACTTATTTCATTAGGTCTACATCCAATAATAACCAAACCCTCACGCATTACTAATATAACGTCCACCTTAATTGATAACATATACACAAATTATAATCATGTACCAATATCTAATGGTTTATTATATAATGATATTAGTGACCATTTACCCATTTTTTGTATTTATAAATTAAATAAATTTAACAATTCTATTAAAAAAAATAATGAATTCATATATTATATGACACAGAATAATATAAGCGAGTTTAAGCTCTATCTTCTAAATTATAATTGGTCAGCTTTATACAGAATAGATAATGCGCATCATGCTTTTGACTTATTCATTTCTACTTTAGAAAACTCTAAACAAAAATTCCTTTCTAAAAAAAAAATATATACAAAAAATTCTTATTTAAATAAACCTTGGCTAATAGAGGGCCTTAAAAATGTATAATTAAAAAAATAAACTTTACCAAAACTTAAAAAAAAAACATTCTGTATCTAATGAAACTATTTATAAAAAATATAAAAATTGTCTTTCAAAAATCATAAATAAAGCTGAACGCTATTACTATAGTCAATATTTTATTACTAACAGAAATAACCCTAAGCAGATATGGAATAAAATAAATACTATTATACATAACAACAAAAATGGTAATATAGTTCCTAATGTAATAGAAGATAATAAACGGTGTGAACAATTTAATGATTATTTTTGTAACATAGGTGAGAAGTTAGCTTCTAAATCAGAAAAAAATTGTAATACCAATAATACATCTAATTATATACATAATAAGTATACAAATTCATTATGTATTACTCCCACTAATCCAATTGAAATAACTAATATTGTTGAAAAAAGTAAACCAACAAATAGTACTGATTCTCATAACTTTTCATTTAAACTAATTATTCAAATCATTTCTTCAATAAGTAATATATTATCATATTTAATTAATCTATGTATACAACAAGGTATATTTCCTAATTGTCTAAAAACTGCTAAAGTCGTAACTAAATATAAATCTGGTAATATTGATGATCCTTCTAATTATAGGCCAATTTCTCTATTATCATCTTTCTCAAAAATTTTAGAAAAAGTCTTAAAATCTAGATATATAGATTTTATGGAAAAAAATAAAATAATTAATAAATCACAATTTGGTTTTAAAAAAGGAGTTTCAACTTCCGATGCATTGACTGACCTAACCGGAACCATAGCTTCAAATAAAATGAAATATTGTGCAGCTATATCTATAGATCTAAAGAAAGCATTTGACTCCATCAGTCATGATCTATTAATAAATAAGTTAGAGAAGTATGGTTTCAGAGGAGTTGCTTTAAAATTATTAATATCTTTTCTTAATAATAGAAATCAATTTGTAATATTCAATAAGTCTAAATCACAAATAAAGAATATTAAGTTTGGTGTCCCTCAAGGATCTGTCCTCGGTCCCCTATTATTTTTAATATTTATAAATGACATAGTCAATATTAAAACACAAGGCCATTTTGTTTTATTCGCTGATGACACTTCTATTATATTCCGTGAAAATAATATTGATTCTATGGAAAATTCCATGAATAAAACTTTAAAAAATCTTGATATATGGCTATCATTAAATAAATTGACAATTAATTTAAGCAAAACTAATTATTTAATATTTAATAATAATAAAGCAAAATTATCTATTATATTAAATAATATTGTCATTATTCAAAAAAACTCAATAAAACTCCTTGGTGTAATTATTGATTCGAACATGAATTGGAAACTACATACTAATATGGTTAAATCTAAACTTTATTATGGATTATCAATTCTAAGAAAACTAAATAATATTTTACCCATCAATATTTTAAAACTAATATATTATTCTGTATTTCATTGCCATATTATTTATTGTACACATATATGGGGGAATAATTATGATGCAACATCAAAACAAATAAGTATAGCTCAAAATAAAGCTATAAGAATATTATATCGTCAAAAAAATAGAACTAATGTGGATAATATTTACAAAGAACAACACATTTTAACTTTTAAAGAAATAATATTCTATAATGCCTGTAAAATTATGTTTAGGATTAAAAATTATCAAATTTCAACAACAATTATAAATTTATTTAAACTACAACACTCTACTCTTAATATGCGCAATAATAACAAATTTAAAATACCTTTAGTTAATACCAATGCAAAAAAGTGTAATATAACTTATTATGGACCCATTTGCTGGAATAATCTACCGATACATATAAAATCATACAATAGTCAAACCACACTTAACCAATTTTGTTCAAAAATTAAATATTTAATATCATGTAATCTCTAATCTATATTAAAAATTCATATCTTTTATAATATTTTGTAATATATGTACATAAGTATTATTAATATGCGCACTATTATTATTTATATTATTATTATTATTATTATTATCATTTATTATTATTATTATTATTATTATTATTATTATTATTATTATTATTATTATTATTATTATTATTATTATTATTATTATTATTATTATTATTATTATTATTATTATTATTATTATTATTATTATTATTATTATTATTATAATAATAATTATTATTATTATTATTATTATTATTATTATTATTATTATTATTATTATTATTATTATTATTATTATTATTATTATTATTATTATTATTATTATTATTATTATTATTATTATTATTATTATTATTATTATATTATTATTATTATTATTATTATATTATTATTATTATTATTATTATTATTTATTATTATTATTATTAATATGTATATTCGATATAAATATCTTGTATTACACCATTTTTGTTATTACAGTTTCTTATTTCATAATTATTATTATATATTAAATATTTAATATTGTTGTTATAAGGATATTCTTAATATAAGCTACGTATAGCTTCTGAATATCCTTCTGTATATTAATTAAATATTCAGTAAATAAATATTCATTCATTCATTCATTCATATATATATATATATATATATATATATATATATAACTAATTAATTAATTTAATTACTAATAATAAGAAACGTTATCTTATATACCTTGACTCTCTTTATTTTCCCTATCCTTTCTTTCAGCTGAATATATTTTGATTATATATATATATATATATATATATATATATATATATATATATATATATGTGTATGTGTATATACAATTACTCATACTTTAAAACTGAAGAAAGTATTAAAATCATTTTTTATTAAACAGTAATGGTAATTTTTTTATAAATATTAATTATTATAATTTTGGCAAACATCTTTTTTTTAATCATTCTAAAACAATTACACATATTTATTATAAACAGTATTACAAAATGTACACATTTTTATTATAAACAGTATTACACAATTTAAATTATAAACTGTATTAAAAATAAACTATTACAAATTAAACAGTATAAAAAAATATAAAAATTATAAAAATATTATAATCTTTAAAAAAAACAGTATTAAAATTATAAACATGGTTACATTACAGTATTAAAACAAAATCTAAAAAAAATATTTAATTTATTGTATATTATTTTATCTTCATTTTTCTTTTTTTTTATATTACACTATCGCGATATTAACCTATTACATTTTTATGCTTATTATATAATAATCAATTATTACTTTAACAGTTTTAATTTTAGTTTTTATTTAAACAGTATTAATATGATTTGTATTGTAGAATTTAATAAGCTTTATAGTGAATATAATAATATTAATATTAGGATGAAAAACTACATATAAATATCATAAATAATTAACTTTATTCGATGTTAGGTTTGATTTTACCAATAGAAAACTTATTAAATTCATTAATAGACTTAATATTTAGTTTTTTCAAATTGATATTTAAACAGTTATGATCAAAAACGTGCAACTAAAACGCGTTAATAAAATATTAGATGTGGATTATCATAATCCATCATATTTAAAATTATCATAATCATTATGATTTAATTTCAAGCGCTATATTACTATTCGTGTCTATAAAAGTTTGTGATCTAGGGACTTCATCCATTAGATATATATGCATATATTATATACATAGGAGTATACAAGTATATTGTATTGCACTATAATTAACTAGACAATCATTAAATAACGTAATAATTACATTTAAAGTTACGAAATTATTTTGGAAATAGTAATTATTATATGAAAAATACGTTTTTATAGTGAATTATACATACTAATAATGGTGGTTTAATGATGTTAATTACTGACATTTGTGAAATAATCTAATTAATATTATTTAATAAATAAAATAGATTTATTGAAATATTTAAAATATATTTGTATTATTTTAAAAAGCAGGTCATATAGGTCATGCTGGGTCACGTGACTTTTTATTTAATTTAAATTAATCGAAGTGACGTGCAACCCTACACTCGCGCCCCGGACAATACAATACAAATAGTAACATTTTTTTCTTGTGTTTTGATTTATCGTTGATTAAGTTCTTTATAAACACAAGAGAAAATCAAGAACTGCCTGGAGTCGAACCCGGGAATTCTGGCTTTTGGTTGTCCCACTGAGCTATCGACTCCAGACAGAAATATATATATAACTATATATATATATATATATATATATATATATATATAGTTACTTAAATGATACGTTATTAAAGGTTTTAGATACTTTTGCTCCTTTAAAAAAATCTAATTTTTTCCCTCACCCATCTTCTCCTTGGTATAATTCTACATTATCTAATTTAAAAAGAAATTTAAGAAAAATGGAGAAAATATATCTACATGAACCAAATTCGATACATTATCATGAATTTAAGAATATGCGATTGGTGTATAGGAAATCATTACTATCTGCCAAAACTAGTTATTTTCAGGATAAAATATTAAATTGTGGAAATGATTCTAAAAAAATGTTTTCGTTTGTTAATTCTCTCTATAATAATTGTCCTACATCTTTACCAACACATACTGATAAGGATCTTTGCAATTTTTTTTCTGATTTTTATATAAATAAGTTATCTGATATTTGCTCCACCATTTCTAATAAGTTATTAGTATTAGATATATCATATGATCTAAACTCTGTGAATTATTCTTCCGTTAACAATTTTCAATCTTTTTGTTCAGTTACAAATGTTGATATATATAATTTAATCATTACTTTAAAATCTTCATCTCCTCTTGATCCTCTTCCTATTTCCTTATTTCATAATCTTGCTTCTTTTCTAACACCTTTTATATCTACGATTGTTAACCGTTCTCTTAGAACTGGGAAAATAACTGATATTTTAAAGTATGCAGTAGTTTTACCTCTTCTTAAAAAGCATAATCTTGATAAAGAAATATTATCTAATTATATACCCATATCACAATTACCATTTATTAGTAAAATTATGGAAAAAATTGTGGCTAAGCAATTACATAATTATTTATTACATTTTAATATCTTAGATCCCAAACAGAGTGGTTTCAGAAAATGTCATAGTACAGAATCTACTTTACTTTCTATCACTGATGATATTTTATGGACTTTAGATAATAACAAAAATATACAATTGTTACTTCTAGATCTATCATCAGCATTTGATACAATTAAACATGATTTACTAATAGATCGTTTAAAAATGATCGGGATATCTGATACTGTTTTATTATGGTTTACATCGTATCTGAAAAATAGATATTTTTCTATAAAAATCAACAATGAATATTCATCTACAAAATTTCTCAGTCATGGTGTACCACAAGGTTCAGTACTTGGTCCTATATTATTTTCAATTTATCTGTTACCCTTGATTGACATTTTCAACCAGTTTCCTGATATTAATTATCATCTTTACGCGGATGATTTACAAATTTATACTGAACTTCCTTTACATGCTCTTCCTTCTGATAATTATTCTTTGTTGAATTGTTTAAACACTTTAAATACTTGGTTTTTACAAAATAATCTAATGTTAAATATGTCTAAAACTTCTCTTATTAATTTTTCTCGTGTTACTTCCATTTTTCCTCCAGTAAATGTTGATGGACAAATTATTTCGCCTACAAATTCTGTTAAAAATCTTGGTTTTGTTTTTGATAGTAAGCTAAATTTTATCGACCAGATCTCTAGTGTATGTCGATCATCTTTCTTCAATTTACACAAAATAAAAACAATTAGAAATTATGTTCCTGATAACATTTGTAAGCTCCTTATTGAATCTACAGTAATATCTCGTATAGAGTACTGTAATTCTTTATATCACGGACTTCCTTTATTTTCTACAAATTGTTTAAATAGAGTTATACGGTCATCTGTACGCTTACTATATCGCATAAAATTGTCTAATCATGCATGCACTTCTGATAAATTGTACTCTATGAAATGGTTATCAGCTAAACAGCGTTCTATATATAAAATTATAATGATTGTATATAAATGCCTATATCTTAAATCACCTAAATATTTGAAAGATTTGTTGATTTACCGCACTGAGTCGAGAACATCTAGGTCGTCTTTCAGCAAGGTACTTCAGTACCACAAGTTCAGGCTGGCTAGACATGGAAAAAGATGTTTTCGGCATTCGGCAGCCGTACTTTGGAATGGTCTACCTCGAGAATTAAGAATGGTTTCATCTTTAGAACGTTTCAAAAGCAAAGTTAAAGATTTTATTATTGGTAATTTTTAATATTCGTATATTTTTGTTATATTTTTATATTTTTGTTCACGTTTATTATTCTAACAATCCTATTTTTTTCTACTTATATACTATTTTATCGCTTATTTATTATTATTATTTTTGTTGTTGCTAAAACACAAATGAGAACACTCGTTATATTTGTGTCTAAATAAATAATCTATCATCTATCTATATATATATATATATATATATATATATATATATATGTATATATCTATATTAATTATATATATATATATTTAATTAATTAATTAAATAAATAATAATAAGGAATCTAATTTATTATACCTGTAATCGCATTTTCTTCATTCACTTCTCTTTCTGGAGAATATATATTGAGTATATATATATATATATATATATATATATATATATATGTATATGTGTGTGTATATATCTATATGAATTATTTATACATATATATATATATATATATATATATATATAATTATTAAATTAATTTAATTACTAATAATAAGAAATATTATCTTATACCTTCGACAACCTTCTCGTATATCTTATCTTTCTTCTCATATATATCATCTGATTATATTGTAATTATATTTATATATATATATATATATTTATAGATTTATATGAATACTATATATATGAATATATATATATATTTATATATGATTATTTAAAATTGTAAGATACATTATACTTTTTTGTAACATTTCAATGATGTTTATAATTCGAGAATAGATATCATTATTATATTTGTATATATTAAATCACCATCATGATTATATATAATAAAGGAAACTCTATGCAGGTTTATATTGGCTATATTTGCATTACGCATTTCGTTCATTTCCATACTTATACTGAGCTCATTAAAATAGCTACATATGCGATTATAAATATATGTCAATTACGATAAATTTAATTTAATGCTTGTATATTAAATAATAAAAAAAATGTAATATAAATGCATTGAATGTGGTTTTTACCCGTATTTACTTAAAACATCTAAAGTTATCATTTTTTTAAATAATTATCAATTTGGATTTTTAAAATCTATATCAACGTGTGATGCATTGATAAATTATATTGATTACTTGAATATCAATAATAAATTATTTATATCCATAATATCTATTGATTTAAATCATGACATTTTATTCAACAAATTATATATATATATATATATATATATATATTACCCTATTAAAAATCTATTTGATAAATAGGTATCAATAGGTCAGCCATAATAATACTATTTCTAAAATTCTTAAATGCTGTGTATCACAAGGTTCAGTGTTAGTACCAGTATTGTTATTGATGTATACATACATGATTTACTAATAAATTACTAATATAACTAATATAACTAATAAATGCAAGTATACTCTTTTTGCTGACGATACTATATATATATATATATATATACTATATTATACTAAAGTATAATTTAACATATAAATATCATAATTTATATGATCTAGAAACTAAAAAAATGCTACTTTTGTTTTAATGTGACAGGTTTTGCGGCAATAAGCTTGTTCTTAATATTGACAAAACAAAATTAATTTGAATACATTATTTGAATACAGTATTTAGTAATTAGTATAGGTAGTAAGCATAGATTCGACTGTAAGTTATACCACAGTTAAAAGGCATATATATATATATATATATATATATATATATATATATTTAGTTATGCTGTGCAGGTATATTGATATTATAAAGAGTGAATTAGGAACATATATCTAGAGTATATTTATTTATTTATTATTTATTTGGAAAATAGAGACAAATATTATGAGAAAAATAGTAGGATATAGGCCTAATCATTTTTGAGAATAGGTGCGGTAAAGTTATTTATAGATAATATGTAAACATGTATAGATTATACGATATTATTTTGTTAGCAAATGTAATTTATGTATGTATGGAGAAATACGAATGATATAGATCATATATATTTGTATATTTGTATATATATATGTATATACATTAACAAAAATAATCTATGTATATATATATATATATATATATATATATATATAACTATATCTTGTAAAAGTATTATACATAAATAATTATAACCTTCATATCGTTGCCTTATCATTTCTGCTTTAACTTTCAATGAATGTGTATAGTTTAAAATAAACATATAATATTAAATAATATAATATCATAAATCTGAAGCATATCATATCATGAACCCAAATATATACTAATATTTGATCTAACAATAAATTAAAATATATATTATAACGTTAAATATAACAATTATATAAACTAAATTATATATTAAAAAAACGTAAAATAATTAATAATACACGACAATAATTATAACATAATATTTCTCTTAATATATTTCATCGTGTATTAAAAATGAGGATACATTTTAAAATACCAAATAACTTATAATAATAAAATAGTAAGTACATTAATTGCATAATTATACTATATATGCATATATATATATATATATATATATATATATATATATATATATATATCTACAAAGTATATAAATTACTATAAAATATACATGAAATAAAAATAAATCATAGTTATATAGAAAACATAGAATATATAGAATAAATCAAGAAAATATTACCAGAAAAAAATAAATTAAATATTAAAAAAAAAACTATTGTAATAATACATAATGTTATAATAAATTATAAATAAAATGATTTATTTAGTTATAATCTATAAAAATAAAAATAAAATTAAAAATAAAAATATATAATGTTATGTATTTATATGTTTATTAATAATGTTATAATTATATATATATAGAATACACTAACTTCTTTGCAGATTAT
This sequence comes from Osedax fenrisi, assembly GCA_964019155.1. NCBI lineage: Eukaryota > Metazoa > Annelida > Polychaeta > Sabellida > Siboglinidae > Osedax > Osedax fenrisi. Next base: position 25,225,115 of record OZ025241.1, on the reverse strand, counting down.
GTAAAGTTATCTAATTTTTATATATCGTGATTTTATAGACAAAATAATATATATATATATATATATATATATATATATATATATATATATTATATATATTTATATATATTTATATATATTTATATAGTTTACTGATTATTATAATATTATACATAATTATACAAAATATATATTATAATTAGTAAATTGTAAAAATAGAAGATAATTAATGGTTAAAGAATAGAATATTCATACACGTCATATTCAATATGTAACACATATTACTTATTAGTATTGTAGATTATTATTAATATAGATGGTTCTTATTCTAAAAGCAAAAAATCAATAAAATAAATATGACAAAAATAGATTCGTTTTGAGACAATTTTAAATAGAATATACTATATAATATATAATTATGATTATATAAATACTTATTAACCTAATTAAAAGTATAAGTAATACTTTTAATATATATATATATATATATATATATATATATATTTGGATATTCATGGCCAGGAGCAATATATTTCCATTGTATTCAATTAAATAACATAATACATATTTATTTCTTAGTTTAAAAGTTATAACATAAAGAAAAACTTTCTGTTTATCTGTCACAGGTCTTAGACAATGTAATTACTTAGATAATTATATAAGACAGATTTCAAATTACAATTCATTAAAACAAAAATATTTATTGAATTACCCTTATATTTTTAATTGTTAATTTGACTAATGAAAATATTAATATTATTAATTTTTAAATTAACTTATAAAACTAATGCTTTTAACTATGAGCTGACTCATGGCATCATTTATTTAACTTTTATCCGACTTATAATAATAATTTACTTTTAAAATCATTTATTGAAAATTATATCTGAGTAATTTGTTATAATGCTATAATTATTATTCTAATTTTTACTTTTATTTAATTTTTTTTTAAATTTAAGATGTTTATTTTTATTAATAATATTAATAATATAGTTGTGTATTTTTTTTCATAATTATATGGTTTACTATAATTTTTTAATATATTTTATTATTTATTTATCTAGTTTATATATATTTATGTTTTTTTTTAAATGATGATTATATAACGAGGAATTTTTTAATAATATATTGTATATTTAATATGTATTCTATTCATAATGTTCAGCTCTCTATAAAGAATATAAACAGATACATTGTTTACTATTTATAATTGTATTATGTTTAGTTAATTTTGTATTTTATTACTTTTTATATATTTATATTTAAGATGAGTAAAATAATGAAAGCATTTTTTGTGTGTATATCGTCGACCCTTAATTCATGAATGTGTCATATTTTATATATGGTAGTATAAATGTTTTTACTGGCTCCAAATATTACGGTGTATACAATATTGGCGAAAGTATATTTTCTAATGTTTAGACTTGATGATCCCACATTCGGAAAGTTGATATACTATGGGAAATTTATAGTTTATGAATAAATGATTTATCTTAATATTTGAATTTGTTACTCTATATATACATATATGCGTGTGTCTATATTATATTATACTGATTATAAATAGCGATTAATGCATTTATACTGTATTAGTTTTATTAAATATTATTGTCTTATGAAACAGTATACAAAGTTGTATAACTTTCATTTATTATTATTTTACCCATATAGTATTACAGAAATAAATATCATAATTATATTTAATCATATAAAATATACCTTCACACGATATTAGTATTTTTTATAAACCATAGTGAGATCAAATAACATAATTTATAAATATATATATATATATATATATATATATATATATATATATATTAAATAGAATTTATTTAACTTATATTATCTAATATGTCCAATTGTACATATTGTGATAAGCCATGTAGCACTGACAATAGCAATTCTTGTGCCATTTTCAATTATTGTATTCATTATAAATGCCCTTTCAATGCCGATATGCTCCCTTGCGCGAGGTCTAATAATAATATTCCTCCTCAATATGCTTGTGCGATTTTTAATTCTTACAATTTTCTATTTTATTGTAATAATTGTCTGGTATATAAAAATAATGTTTCTTTCTCCTCCATTGATGTTGTCACCTTGAACTCTTTATCTATACAAATAAATAATATAAAATCCTTAATACTCGATTCTAATAATATTATTAAAAAAATACAACATATGCTAATACACTAATATCCTCAATTGAATCTTCGTTTAGTTCTATGACATCTAAGATTAATAATATTCCGAGTTAAATAACACATACTCCAATAGATGATTTAACTGCAATTATAAAAAATATATCGAAATCTAGCTGTAATATTGATTATATTAATGATATGTTTAAGTATTTTAGTATCGATAACGCTACTATCTCTGATGTTAAAATTATTAATGGCACTGCCATAATAAACTTCAACTCAAAATACTCTAGAGATATGTTTTTAGATCTAAAATTTGATGATAAATATGATAAATGTTTATATTCCAGTCATTAATACTCGATACTAGGAAATTGGGCTTGCTTTATTATCATGCTATTAAATCAGGTTCCATTAAGTCCCTCAAATCGGTGTTTAATAAAATAACCATTTGTTATGGGTTAAGAAGAACTATCAATTATAATATTGACTAGATATCTAATAAATATAACCCTAGGCAATAGGAAATATCCGCATGGAAGATATCTTTTGAACCGTTTTCCAAATCAAAATATGAGACTGAATCTAATAAAAAATGACTATGTATATCTGATGTAATTAGCAGTTCCTTTATTAATATTCTATTTCGTTACTCTAAAAGTGTACTACTTCTTGCCTATCTAAAAATTAAACATATCTCTATTATTGGGATCACTGAAACATGGATTAACTGAAACATGATACGGATATATTCTCATTGTGCTATATGGCGGGATATAATCTTTATCTCCAACCTCGTAATTATAGTCGTGGGGGAGGCATTGGTATCTTCCATTTCTTGTTTTACTTTTTATTATAGTGATTGCTTATCTTGCACGTTTAATTTCCCTTCCGATATACTTCGTATTGTAGTTATTTATCTGCCTCCTAGGCCTGATTATTCCATCTTCTTTTATGAATTATCTGATTGCATAAATGATGGCATACATTCTAGCTCATTTAAATTCATTTCAATTATCATTTTGATTCAATTTTTCAACACCATTCCTTATTTAGGAAATTAACTGAATCCCTTGGTCTTTATCAACATATATCCTGTACTACTCACACAAGTGACAATATTATTGATCTGATTTTTACTCCTAATGATATAGTTCATTTCAGTTCATTTCACACTGATCTTCATCATTCAACATAACATTCGTTCTGATCTATTTACTAATCATTATCTAATTCATACTTATATATCTCTAAGGAAACCAGTATCAACTAAGTCATTAGTTTTTTATATGGATTTGAGGAAATTAAACTATCACGAACTTGGGTTACAAATTGATAATAGATTATCCAGTGATCATATATCCTTTAATTTTTTAAATTACTGTCTTTCATCTACTTTGAATAACTTAGTTCCTTTGAAATATCATTACTTCACTCTACATACTTCATCACCTTGGTTTTCTTCTTATCTTGCTATAATGAAACGTTCTTTCAGGAAACTTAAGCGTAGAATTCATTAATCTACTTATCATAAGTATATTTTTGGAGGCAAGGATTGCTTATAAGAAAGCAATTTATTCCCAAAAAGCTAATTTCTATGAGCAAAAACTCAATACCTGTGGTTGAAACTCGCATACAGTTTTCAAAATAGTGAATAGAATACTTGGTATTAATTGAAATCCCATAACAAATAAACTTTCCGACTCTAATATGGGCTCTTCTGTTGTATCTAGTTTATATAATAAGATATCTAGTATTTCTAAATGTATTAAATATAAACTATCCAGGTATGATTACCCATCAAATCACTGAACAAACTTTATGTAAATTATTAAGTTTTTCCTCTCATTACATTTTTAAAATACACACATTGATTAGTATGTCCAATTCAATATCTCCTATTGATCCTCTTCCTTTGGTTGTCTTTAAACATTTAGTATTATTACTTTATATATGTATTATTACTTTTCGTATCCAACAAAGATTCGCCTTTACGGAAATATTCCACCACTAACAAGTATAATACGTATACGAAGAACACGTTTCGCAGGCATCTGTTATCGAAGTGAGGAAGAAATCGTAAAAGATATTTTGTTGTGGACACCGAACCATGGTACAACAAAGATTGGACGACCCAGAAAAACCTATGTAAAACAGCTATGTGATGATACGGGACTGACGACTGAAGAACTGAAGACAGCTATGAAAGACAGGATGACGTTGAAGAAAATTGTTGAAAGTGCTCGGGAAACTATCCCGATCCGGTAAGGTAAGTAATTATTACTTTGATTACTATCTCGAATTTAATTTCGTAATCACTTAATGATGGGATCATGGCTAAATCTCTAAAATATGCTATTATTAAGCCGATTCAAAAAATCATCTCTTGATCCTGATGATCTTATGAACTATAGACCCATATCCTAACTTCCGATAATCAGTAAAATCATGGAACGTGTAATCAGTAGACATATAGTTCCTCATGGATCAGTACTCGTACCTTTATTATTTTCCATTTACTTGCGTCCTCTAATTTCCTCTAATATTATTAGTAAATTTTCTAATATTACCTACCATATATATGCTGATGATATACTGATAATTATTAAAATTCCTATTAACTCGCTTAACTCAGACTTGGAACTTCTGGAATATGCATCTGAAATAATTAATTGGGTTCTTAGAAACGATCTACTAGTAAATACCTCTAAAACTGAACTACTAAATGTATTTAGGGTATAAACTAATTTTCCACCGGTAATCATTTATGGTAGGATTATACATTCTCCTGCTTCAGTTCGTAATCTTGGAATTATCATCGATAGTACATTATCTTTTGATGCTCATATTAGTTCTATATCAACATCTGCTAACTTTCATCTCGTAGGATTGGTCATATTAGAAAGTATTGCTCTAAGCGTATTACTAAGCTACTTATTAATGCTCTATTATTATCCAGAAATGATTATTGCGGATCATTATTTAGTGACTTAGAAAATGTAGAGTTCAAAAAGATTTATAGAATTATTCGCACTTATATATGCTTTATTTATAATATCAATCATGGTGAACATTTGAAAATATATGAATACCAACATAATCTTAAATGGCTATTATTTAGAAAGAGATGCAAACATTGTTTACTCTGTTTAGCTCATAAATCTATATTCCTAGGTAAGCCTGACTTTCTACATAATCAACCGAAACGTCGTTGCATACTGAAACAGATTCGTACATCTGATGCAATTCTGTTGGAGAGCAATACTTTATTTAACGGATTTAGTAATCGCGCATTCTCCTCCGCTATTCCTCGCATATGGAACGTCTTATCGCATGACTTACGGAAGGTCTAATCCTTATATTGTTTCAGAAAGAAACTAAAACATAATTTAAACGCTTCTTAATTTATTTTGTTATACGCTTTATTTCATCTTTATATCTAAGTTAATTTAATTTTAATTTTTGTTATTTTGTATTTTCTATTCTTTTGCTTTTATTATTTTTCGTTATTGTTATACACCAGAAAGGGCACCCGCTATATTGGTGTTTAAATAAACAATTCAATTAAATTCGATATATATATATATATAAATAAATAATAATTGACCTCTATACCAGTTGTTCTCGCATTTGGAAGATATTTCATAAAAATACTTTTCAATAAGTTATAATCTGAACCTGTTAATACTAAATATTAGTTATGTATATATATATAAATATAGATATATATATATATATATATATATATATATATAAAGTTATACAAAATAAATCATATGTATATAAAACAGTATGAATAAGTATGCAATTTCTTTATTGACCAAAAATTATTTAATATATGACATTATTGCTAATTATATGATGTGAATATGATGTGAATGTGTGATCAATTACATTATTAAGATATGTATTTTGTATTCATGATTTTTAAATATATTCTATTTTATAAAAGTGTAGTGATATAGTTAGTGCAAGATATAATGTTAGTTATATATCAAATAGTATTATAACTAAATATATGATAATATAGATTAAACTATAGTTTAAAATATATTTGATAATTATAGAGAATACGGTAAGTAATTTGAATATTAAAATATAGATAATATATGAGATTATACTAGAATGTAACATAATTTATTAGTGATATATTTAAGAATAAAACCATTTGTATTAAGGTAATGATTGGATCATTTACACATATTAGACATAGATAAAATTAATCCGACGTTTAAATAACATATTGTAATTGGAATAGTAAGAAGATGGAATATTGTATTATGGATATATAATGGTAGTAAATAGGAAAATTAATGGGTTATATTTATTATCAATAATTAATTTGTATTATATATATACAATTATATACCATATAATTAATGTCGATACATACGTTTCATATATATTTAAATATTAATAACTTACATGAAATAACATTTGTTATGTAGGTATTTAATTATTTTAGATATGGGATATTATTTAATGAAAAAAATAAGTGATTTAGTAAATATCAATATGTGATAACGTAATATTTCTTTTATAAGAATACTTTTATTTGGTTATTTGAATGGTAGAATATAGCTGGATAATGTATGATCTAAAACATAGAAAGTACTTCAAATTTCCGAGTAAAAAGAAATAAGGATATTATTCTAGGATCAGATGTATAATCAATTAATGGTAACTGAATATATTATAATAAAATTAATGTAATAATTGTAATAAAATGTTTTTACAAGAATCTCATTAAATTTGTATATTAAATATATGGTTATATTTACTAATATAACTTTTTAATTTGACAATGATATTATTTAATAATAATAATACAGAAGGATAAAACAAGATAGTTAAATAACACAAGTTAATTAATGTGAATTAGTTACAACAATTTGATCTTGACAAGATTTGCTGATAATAGGTTTGATGTATACTTTTTAATATTAGAAACATTCAAATATTTAATAATCAGCGATTTTTTTAATTATTAGACTTTAAAAAATGTTTGAAAATATATATAGGTTAAGGTAAATTAACAAATTAAGTATATCTATATATATATATATATATATATATATATATATATATATATATATACATATATATATATATATGCTTTACAAATAGAATATACATTGTTCAATGATTAACGATCGAATTTGATTTATTATATTGAGGTATTGAATATTTATATTATTTTGTGTCTCTTTAGAAAAAAACGTTATAAATATCTTTATAATTTAATAGAAACAAAATTAACATTTTTCTAATAAATATTATTATTATATTATTATTATTATTATTATTATTATTATTATTATTATTATTATTATTATTATTATTATTATTATTATTATTATTATTATTATTATTATTATTATTATTATTATTATTATTATTATTATTATTATTATTATTATTATTATTATTATTATTATTATTATTATTATTATTATTATTATTATTATTATTATTATTATTATTATTATTATTATTATTATTATTATTATTATTATTATTATAAATATTATTATTATTATTATTATAATTATTATTATTATTATTATTATTATTATTATTATTATTTTTTTTATTATAATTATTATTATTATTATTATTATTGAATTGAATTGAATTGAATGAATATTTATTATGAATTTTTCAAGTTCGATTTAGTAATAACATATAACGATATGTAGTGATAAATTCACAAAACGACAACAAAACATAGACAGTTCACATATAAAAATAACAATAGTAAATTAGAAACGTATTACATGTGCCGGCGATAAAAACAATTAATAATTTATAAAATTATATATATATACATATATATATATATATATATATGTATAAATAAATATTAAGTTATAATTTTTTTAATATGATTTTTAAAGGTATATAAACTATTTGCTAATACAATATGTTCATCAAGACCATTCCAAATGTTGGCTATTCGATTATTTAGTAGATTTTTGTTACATTTAGTTTACATGTATTCATACTAATTTTCAGAGAATGGCCTCTGGTATTGTAGTTGGTCTTTTTGATATTAATAATAGATGATGTATTCATAGATACCAATCCGTTAAATAGTTTATATACCATAACAAGATCAAATCTAGTTCTTCTGATTTCTAGAGAATCTAGATTTAGGTATATTAATCTTTCATTATAAGGTTTATAAGGTAAACCGCATCTCTCGATTAATCTTCTCGTAAAGAATTGTTGGACCTTCTCTAGTTTTATATTCAGTCCTTTGAATGTCCTGGTATCTATTCCCGGATTCCAGACTGTCGACGCATATTCAAGGTGGGGTCTAGCATATGATATATATGCTTTTCTAATAGCTGGCATATTATTAGTAATGAAACAGCGAAATATACGATTGATAACACAATATGCACTTGTACAGCACACATCAATATGTTGAGAGAAATATAATGATGGATCAAATTTAATACCAAGATCACGGTACGATCTATAGTTTATTATTGAAACATTATTTATAGTATACAATGGTGTATTAGTATTACCTAATGTAAGAGCATCTGATTTTTTTGCAGCTGTTTCTAATTGCCAAGAATTAGACCATTCAAAAAATGTATCAATATTATGTTGTAATTTATATCTATGATCTATGTCATTAGATATAAAACTTAATGTAGTGTCATACGCGAAAAGATTAATGGATATATCTTTATCAATCACTTCGACTAAATTATTGATATATATTAGAAAGAGTAACGGCCCTATTACATATCCTTGTAGAACACCAGATATTATTTTAACTGTATCAGACATTTGATTGTTAACTCTTACTCTTTGAGATCTACCAGATAGAAAACTACTTATCCAAGAATGTATGTTACCACCTATACCTAAATTAGTTAATTTGACAAGTAATTTACTATGAGATACCTTATCAAAAGCTTTAGCATAGTCAAGATATATGATATCAATAAAACTGCCTTTATCAATTGTAGTAATCTATTTAGTATAACAATTTAATAGTTGCAGTTCAACAGATTTTTTATGACGGAATCCAAATTGAGAATCAGAAATTAATGAGTTAGGTTCTAGATAAAAATTAATTTCCTCAAATAATATACGCTCGAATACTCTAGACATAATTGAGGTAATTGAAATCGGCCTATAGTTTTCCCTATTTGAAGGGTCACCTTTTTTGAATATCGGAACTATATAACTTACTTTCCACATGTCAGGACATACACCAGCTGATAACATTTTATTAAATAATATCGTAAGTGGAATAGATAGTTCATATGAGAATTGTTTGAAAAATATTGAAGGGGGATTATCTGGTGGCAATGTACATGATAGTGAAAGATTTATTAAATGCTTTCTTATGTTATGCCTATAGAATAAAAAGTTATTTATAGTGGAATTATGTTTAGGTGGAGATAAATGAGGAATATTATCATTATTATTAATAAATACAGAAGAAAATTGATTATTGAGTATATTAGATTTAACTGTATCTGAAAAAATATATATATTATCATCAGATTTAATGGGACCTATAGTGGAAAAAGAGGAACATCTTGAATTAATATAATTATAAAATCGTGATTTGTCATTAGATGATAACATTAATTTTTCTCTATCGATAGTTATTTTTTTAATGTTATAATCTAACAATTTTTTAATATTTTTCCAATTTATAAAATTATTATGTGAATCTAATCTAGTTTTATAATATTTTAAACATTTTACTTTTAAACGTAGAATATATTTTGGATACGTTTTTTTATTTTTGATATGTTTATAAGCTGGAACATTATCATTAATAATATTATATAAAGTATTATAAAAAATATTAAACATATTATTAATATCTGTTGAATTAGATAATAATAAATTCCAATCAATAGAAGTAAGGGATTGATGTATACTATATAAATTAGACTTTCTAAAATTTAGCCCAACTTTTTGATTTATTTTTAAATTAGCTTGGAAAGGTAGAGAAAATGAAAATGATATATAGTCACTAATATATTTACCAAATCCAAAAGGGGGACATTCATTAATTTTCGAAATAATCATAGGATTATTGGTTAGTAATAAATCCAGCAAATTATTATTACGATTATTATTATTATTATTTTTATTATTATTATTATTATTATTATTATTATTATTATTATTATTATTATTATTATTATTATTATTATTATTATTATTATTATTATTATTATTATTATTATTATTATTATTATTATTATTATTATTATTATTATTATTATTATTATTATTATTATTATTATTATTATTATTATTATTATTATTATTATTATTATTATTATTATTATTATTATTATTATTATTATTATTATTATTATTATTATTATTATTATTATTATTATTATTATTATTATTATTATTATTATTATTATTATTATATAGAGGAGGTGTAAGAATAGTTTGACAAATATATAAGCAATACGAAGGGAGAATAGGGTAATACTATACGCATACGAGGGGATGAGAATGTAAATAAACCACATTTTTTAGAAGATAGAAGTGATAAAGTTAGAGTCAATGTTTAGTTTCATGACATTTATATATGATGTGATTGCTCAATATAAAATACTACTCAATAAGGAGTATTAGTAGGAGTCATATGTTATTGTTAATTAGTTATTGGAGGTGAAAAAGTAAGATAAAAGTATACTCTATGGATAACTATATTTATGTTTAAGTATAAGTAAACTATTGCATACAAATACATATTTATATTGATAGATATATCATTAGGAATACATATATATATATATATATATATATATATATATATATATATATAATACTAATATTTTAAATAAACTTACCTAATTTTATATGGTATATGTTAGTATTATCCTCATACGCATTTACATTTGCATTATAAGTATGTTCAAAGCATATATCTTTTAAAATATTATATATATATATATATATTATTATATAATTCAATTTACATAATTCACTTTACATAATATATATATATATATATATATATATATATATATATATATATATATATAATATTACTTACATTCCATATCAACACATCCTTTAGTTGGCAAATCATCAAGATAATAGTGCGAGGTCACGTACTTGTTATAATTCGTTAAAGTTCGTTCATTCATAGCCATACTAAATCTATATGTACGCGTGCATCCCCTGGTAATGTGTACCTGCTGATGAATTGTACGTATTTTAGTTCAATTGTTCACGTATAATAGCATAAAGTAACATACAAGTCTATATAATAAATATAAATATAAGAAATATATATATATATATATATATATATATTTATATATATATATATCGACAAGTAGTAAACAACTATACTAAGTAATTCTATTTTAATTTAAGAAATGAATAACACGACTATTTATCTTTAGGAAGATAATTAGTAATACGTTTTTAAGATGTACCTACATGTAGGCAACGGGCATACTTAAATATATTATGATTTTCGTATATATGTGTTGTGAATAAATATTTGACATTATGTATATATGGTTATTAATACGGTGTTAATATAAGTATTTGCATTATTATCATTTATAAGTTAAGATATTTTAAAATTAGATATATATATATATTCAAGAAACAATATTATTATTTATTTATATGGCAAATTTATTAATGGCGAATATCATCTTGACTAATATTAGATAAGTTATACATATCCGATCAAGAATATAAATACATGGATAATAATATATATATATATATATATATATATATATATATATATATATATATATATATATGTGTGTGTGTGTAAATCAGACACGGAGTAATATCATGTATAATTGTATATTACTACCAAATAAATTCGGCTATTTAGTAGAGAACCGTAAATAGAACTATAAATAGAATCGTACAACAATAACACCAATATGGATTATGTGATCAATAGGTGTAAATACCATGGTTTAATCATGAATCTGAATATTAATAGATAATTAGTTAATAACTAAATATACATAACATAAGTGATAGGTAATATAATGATAATCAGTTTACATATATATTTATATTTGTAATCTTATAGGTATAGATATATTATTTCATCATATCTAGCTTCATTGTTGGGTATTTAAATTATAACAATTAAACCATCGTAATGAGATTCATAAATTTAATATTCTATATTAACTGAGAATAAATATATTTTTACAAATAAAACAATCAAGATAGTAAATACATAATTATAATCGGGTTTATATGTTAATAATATTAACTTAATATATATATATATATATATATAAATATATTTATATTTTATATATTCTGTACGCATTATGTTTATATACAAACTTATATTAAATTAAAATAATGTATTCATAAAAATACACAATTGAATTTAGGTATAATTATATACCTATGTTAGATTGATTTTATATATTTATCTTATATTAACTATTTTCGAGAACATATATAAATATTTAAATATTTAAATAAATAAATTGAATTTAAATATTTAAATATTTAAATAAATAAATTGAATTTAAATATATAAATATTTTTAAATATGTATAATGCTATAAATAACTAAATAAGGCAAGAATTGTGATATATAAATATTAAAAAAGTTTACTTCAGGTATAAAAATCAATATGAAGAAAATATGAAAATTAACTAATAATATGTATGTGTTACCTATATAATTAGTTAGTCATTTTATAATGTATTATGGAGTTTTTACTATATTTAAATTTATTAGATAATATATAAATAATGTTATAACTATATTTTATTTCGGTCGAAATAAAATAATATAAATCTAATTTACCTAAGAATTTGTAATAGTATGAATACATAGTAATAGTAAATTGTAATAATACTATGTATGATATATGTATTATATAACATTGTAAAATAAATTTAAATTAAAATACAAATAATATATTAAAGATATATTAAGAATAAATTTGTAAAAATAACTAAATTAGAATATACATATATATATATATATATATATATATATATATATATATTCTATATATATTATAGTATATACATATAATTTTATCAATTTTAGTTTACAATATTTATTTGTATTCTAAACTATAACATCTACCATTTTATAAAAATACAATAATTTGATCATTCTTTGAATAATATGAATTAAATTATTTAAACTTAAAATATTATACAATGTTAAAAATGACCTTAGTTACAATCGCATAATTGTTTTTAATACAATTTTAATAGTCTATTATATGTATACTATATTAATATATATGTAGTATGGTATACTAGTGGTAATTATGATAGAATGTAGTATGGTATACTAGTGGTAATTATGATAGAATGTATGTGTGTATATATGTGGGAATGAGAAATGTGAACATTATTATGTAATATAGAAATGGATGTTTTTGGAAATGTACAATTATAATTATAACTGTTGATTGGAATTAGATTTGATTTTATATTTGTAAAGAAGGGGGCGTGGCGTCTGATAGATTAACTGTTTTTATATATTAAATGTTATTATTCGAATACCTGGATGACAGGATATTTATAAATTGCTACAGTGAATGCTTACACTCGATGCAACACAGTCGTATAAAATCATTTACATTATCTACTACGAATTATTGTTTTAACATTATTAACGTTAACATTATATATTATATTATATATATTAATATCTGTTGATACTAAAAGGTAACGTAATGACTTGTAAATATAATTCAATATTAATATGTATAATACCCATGTTTATAGTACGGGGTTCTTGTTCTCTTCGTAATAAAACGTATAACCTGATTGTGAACTATCTTTGCGGAAACGCGACAACATTGGTGACAGCGGCGAACAACAGCACGTACGATTTGGAGACATTAAAGAAAACCCCGGCTTATGTTAGTTAATCTATTAGATAGACACGCCCGCTTATTTTTTAATAAAAAAAAGTTCTGAATGACTAAGTGTGGTGTGTGTATGTGAATGATATTAAGATCTGGTAAAGTCATGGATATTAAGGATAGTGTGAAAGTAATTAAGGGAAATAGTAGTGATATGTCATATGTGAAGTTAGAAAAGTTTGATGGTAGTACAGAAGTAGGTAGATGGATACGAGAGTTAAATGAATGTGTAAGATTAAAGGGAATAAATGATAGTGAGGCTGCATCCTTTGCTTGCTATCACGTGATAGGTGCAGCAAAGATTTACTTAGTAATGATGTTAGGAGAAGATATGACGGATATTATAAAAATAAAGGAAAGTCTAAGAGATAGATATGCATCGAGTAAATCTAAAGGCGAGATGATTTATTCGATAATGGCTAGGAAGCAAGGGGATACCGAAAGTGTTAGTAAGTTCATAGATGGGCTTTTAGAATTAGGCATGGAGTTAAAAGTAGTAGATGGGAGCTGGGAGGATGTCATAATTGAAAGTATAAAACATAATTTAAAATCTGTAGAGTTAAGAAGGAGTATGATTTTGCTTGGGAAGTCATCGATTAAGGATCTTAGGAGGGTTGCAGTAAAATGGGAAAAGGAAGGTGAAGAATTAGCGGAAGAGGTGTGTTATAAGGTAGAGGTTAGAGATATAGATAGGTCGAGGGAAAATAACTTAGAAGAGAAATTAAGGAAGTTAGAGTTAACTAATAGGGAATGGGAATGGAGGTATCGTGCACTAGAATCGAGTATGAATAGAAGAAGTAGAGTAGAAATAGTATGTTTCTGTATGAGAAAAGGGAAGGATATGATGACAGGTTAATGGTACCAAGTAGTCTAGTAGGAGAGGTGTTAAGAGGAGCTCATGAGGATAATGGTTACCAGGGTATAGAAAGGACAACTCAAAAAATAAATGAAATGTATTCGTGGATAGGCAAATATAGGGACATTAGGTCATACATTAGGAGGTGTGAGACGTGTAGTAAAGCTAAAGAATTATGCAAGAAGCCTAAGATAAGAATGGGGAGTTTGTCAGCAAAAAAACCTTTGGCTATATTATTTATAGATTTTATGACCGTTGATAAAGCTAGTGATGGCAGAGAAAGCATACTCGTTATGTCAGATGCATATACCAAATACACGAAAGCAATACCTACCAGAGATCAAACGGCGTTAACGGTGGCAAAAGTAATAATGAATGAATGGATTTTTAATTTTGGAGTACCCGATAGAATCCATTCGGATCAAGGCAGAAACTTTATGTCTTCATTAATAAAGGAGTTATGCGGACTATTCGGAATAGAACAGAGTAATACAACACCGTATCATCCAATGGGAAATGGGCAGGTAGAGAGGATGAATCGTACGATTCAAAATTTACTAAGGACATTAAGTGTGAATGAGAAAAAAAAATGGCCTTCACACTTGAATAAATTGACATACGTATATAATCGTACCCCGCATGCAGTAACTAGTTACTCGCCATTTTATTTGATGTTTATGAGGAAAGAAAAGTTGTTAGTCGATCGGAAATTAGGAGGGATAACGGAATATGAGGGCAGTGATTGGGTAGAGGATACGCGGTGTAAGATGAAAGAGGTAGAACGAATAGTTAGGGAGAGTAGTAATATGGAACAAATTGTAGATATGAAATATGATATATTAGAGATAGGAGATATAGTTAGAGTAAAGAATAGAGTTTTAGGAAGAAGGAAGTTACAGAATAGTTGGGATGATAAGAAGTGGACAGTGATATAAAAGCTTGGCGATAATGCGGTTTATCGCATTAAGAATAATGAGTGTATTAAGTGTGAGAATTTAATGAATCTGAAGAGAGTGAATGAATAATTGTGGTGTGGAGGAATTTTTTAGTAGGGGTGAATGTAGTATGGTATACTAGTGGTAATTATGATAGAATGTATGTGTGTATATATGTGGGAATGAGAAATGTGAACATTATTATGTAATATAGAAATGGATGTTTTTGGTAATGTACAATTATAATTATAACTGTTGATTGGAATTAGATTTGATGTTATATTTGTAAAGAAGGGGGCGTGGCGTCTGATAGATTAACTGTTTTTATATATTAAATGTTGTTATTCGAATGCCTGGATGACAGGATATTTATAAATTGCTACAGTGAATGCTTACACTCGATGCAACACAGTCGTATAAAATCATTTACATTATCTACTACGAATTATTGTTTTAACATTATTAACGTTAACATTATATATTATATTATATATATTAATATCTGTTGATACTAAAAGGTAACGTAATGACTTGTAAATATAATTCAATATTAATATGTATAATACCCATGTTTATAGTACGGGGTTCTTGTTCTCTTCGTAATAAAACGTATAACCTGATTGTGAACTATCTTTGCGGAAACGCGACAACATATAATTAACGATCATGTTTATTTAAATATAGATATAACCTGAGTAGATAACCATATATATATATATATAAATACGTAAATGAGTTACTATATTGATTACATTTATAACTTAAATAAAACTGAATAAATACAATTATATTATAATATTTATATAATGATATTATAATATTTAAATAATGATATTTAAATATTTAAATATTTGTATAATTATTATTATACCACTTTATTCAATATGCCCACAATCGTAAAACATTCGGATACACAATATATATATTCAAATTTAAAATCTAATTGAACTGTAAAATATAATTTTATTTAAATGTATATATTAATACATATATAGTTAATTATATATATATATATATATATATATATATATATATATATATATATATATATATAATACTATTATAACTTATATACAATTAATAGTATATAATATAAAACTAATAATTATGAAAGATGCATATAATAGTTCATATTTAAATATAGAATATGGATTATATTATATTCTATTTATATAATCATATATTTTAATTTATTAATTTTAAATTAATTATATAATTATAAATTACAAGTAATAATTTATAATTATAAATTTATTTTCAAACAATAAATTTAATAATTAAATAATAATCAAATGTGGTTGTTTATAAATTAAATAACTTATATCAATAAAGATAATATTATTATTTGTATTTAACTTTCATATTTATATTATTGAATTCTGAATTATCTTGATAACTATAACGTATAGTGCATCCATGTAATCCATGTATAGTGCTGGTAATATAACGACTATTAATTATACACTTTTTATAAATAAACACTTATTATATTGATAGAAACTAGTCGGTGAACTAACATAACTAGAATACTGAATAAAACATAATTTGTATTGAAAGGAATATACTTTCGATTAATAAAATTAATATTATAAATTTAAATAAGAAAATTATAACAATAATTATTTGTTATTTTAAAGCAATTGTGTTCAATACATCTTTTCTAACTACTAATAAGGCAAATTATAATGAGTAATTGTATATATAATAAATTCTTATAAATAACTAACTAAATATCAGTTTATTGGTTATATATTATTAAAAATAATGTATACGAATATACATTTCCATAATATTTATATAAATAAAGTTACAATATTTTATACTAATAAATAATTGATTAATAAATAATTAAATACATACGTATTATTTAACAAATTTTGATATGTTTTTTAATTTTATAATTTAATTAATATATAACATTATGTTAATAATAGTAATTTCAGCGAACGCGTTAATTTAATCAATCATTTAATTATGTATTATAGTAATATTTAATATTAATATTAGCGAAATATTAAACCGATAACAATTTTAACTATCATTAATTGTTATATATATGTATATTCATCTCATGAATATATAATATATACTAACCTATTTCGCAGCTAGTCGGTGCATCTTCTATATGTCGAATACTTAAACAATTTGCACATCTAATTTTAGCTCCATGTCTAAAATATAATATGTACATGTGATTCTTTATAGTTTATTTAATTTTATATAATAATATTATTTTAATGTATCATTATTATAGTATTTATTTTATAAATACCCACTAAAATATATAAATTAATATTAATAATAATGTTATTCTTAAAATATAATATTTCATTATAATATATTAATATAATAACTATAATTTCGTATATCTGGAAATTAAGCAATAATTAAGTATGCTATGAAATATTATTTATTTTAACAAAAATATATAATACTAGGATTTGTGAAACCTTAAGTATCAACATTATTCGTGAGAAATTTGTGTAATTAAAAAGTAATAATATTGTTATTGATTATTTGATTATTAAGAATTTCATTTGTTTTCCCGTTTTGAAAATAAAATATGATATTATCATAATAAAAATGTATATATCATTTGAATAATTAATATTCATATTATTTTATCATATTTTAATTTAGTTAAAATATGATTATCCGTAACTAGTGTTAAGATTGAAATTTTGATAATTTATATCATCGTATGTATATAAATTAAGTGTATTAATATATTCCTATACAACATAGAAATATAATCAATCGACAATGATGTATATATATATATATATATATATATATATATAATCTATACTATCCAAAATATAATGATTAGGAATATCAGAAAAAATATTAAATTGGTTATTCATTAAAAGTTACGATTGACTGGAAATCTTCAGTAGATTATACTAATTCGGATTTTACGAAATGGAAATTATCATTTAAAAAAAGCGATAAAAATAAGTCGACTCCTAATACAACAAATAGTTTACTATATCCTACTATTAAAGTTTATTATTTTAATTCGCGTAGTATCTGTAATAAACTTACAACTCTCTTAGCTATTGTTAATTCACGTGATTACGATATTCTTATTTTCACCAAAACCTGTATATCTAATGAATTCACTGACTATTTTATTATTATTATCAGATTTAGGTTTGCACCAGGGTTTATGTAGAAGCTAAAGCTTATCGAGACAATTACCCTTAATTTTAAAGCAAGTTCAAAAAAAAACTAAATAAATAAAATATTATAAAATATTAGATGACTTCCTGTTTACATAGATTCAATACAATGAATAAAATAGAAAAATAATATAAATTGTTTGAACTTGCCATAAAATTATGTAATCATCATTTAATTATTTATAAATAAATAACTAAAATAAATAATAAGTACTATAAAATAATACACTAAACAAAAATATAGATGTATTAGTATAAAAGAAGAAAAAAATTAAGTAAAATGAAGTAAAACTGAATAAAACTGAATAAAACATAACAAAAAGAATATCTAGAAAGATGGTAAGAACTGTATGTAACATATATATGTTACTATCTAATTGCACTTATTTATTCACTATTCAGACTTGATCGAATCACTAAAACTCATGGTGGTGGTATTTTATTATATATTAACAAATCATACTATCTTTGCACATATCACGCACAATATCTTTAGTTCATAATTTTAACTAATCGGTATACTATTCTATAATTATTTACTGATTGTGGTATATAGACCACCATCAATGTCTCTAATCAATACTATTGAACTATGTGACTTTTTTCTAATTTATTGGTTTCGTCGAATATATGTTTATTATATGGAGATTTTAATCTACCCAGAATTTATTGGATAGCAGGATCTGGACATACTAGAATTGATAAATACTTCTACTCATTCACGAAGTTCACATCTTTCAACTTTAGAAAAGCTGATTTTATTACTATTAAATCAGAACTAATGTCCACTGATTGGGATGCTTTCCTCAATAACTCTATTGATGGATCAGTTATGATAAATAATGTTTCTAATTTACTTATTAAAATGTGTAATAACTATTCCCCTTTATATTCGCACAAAAAATATAAATGTCCTATTCCTCTCAAAATATTATTAAATAAATGCAGACATTTGCATACAAATATTAACAATTCTCTAGGATATGTGAAATGTCAATCAGAATTTGATATTTTTCTAAAAGAATATTTTATTGATAAAGAAAATTTAGTATTAAATTCAATAATAAATCGCTATTTTATAAGTATTTAAATGATAAGATCTCCATACATCTAACTCTATATCACCTTTATTATACTCAATTACAAATAATATATTAACATCTGACGATGAAAAGGCTTTCTGTCTTTATCGCTAATTTAGCTCTGTATTTGTTAATAATAACAGTACCAGTGTTAATTTTCCTTTTATAGCTAGACCTACACCTAATATTAACCAATTCTCTAATTATCCTATATATCCTAATAATGTTAGACAATGTCTATGTTTACTGCCCAATACATATAATAACTCCCCTGACGGGTTACCAATGGCTATTTAAAAAAAATTATCCTATGAAATTTGTCACCCCTTATCGATTATATACACCCTTATTCTTGAATCTGGAACTTGTCCTAGTATTTGGAAAAAGTCTTTCATTATATCTATATTTAAAAAAGGTGATCCATCTCTCGCTGTGAATTACAGACCAATTAGCTTACTCCCAAGTTTATTAATTGTTTTCGACAAAAACTCTCTTACCATTTATCCAATTATTTACGAACCAATGGAATCCTAACTGAGCAATCAAAAAATGAATATATGATATCGGATATTACTTATATCGATATGGCTAAATATTTTGATAAAGTGCACATTCAAAATTGTTATTTAAGCTAGATTATTATGGTATTAGGTTGAATGTACATAACTGGTTAGATTCTTATTTATCTAATCGAACTCAATGCACTAAAGTCAATAAAACATATTCTAATTATGTAACTGTTACCTCTGGTGTTCTCCAAGGTTCTGTGATAGGTCACTTACTATTCCTTATATACATAAACGATCTTACTGATACAATAAATCCACATGTATTAACATCGTTATTTTCAGATGATGCAAAGCTAGCTAATAGCTTTAAATTACACGAGACAACTAATATTCAAGAAGATATAAATAGTCTATGCAAATGGATGATTGACTGGGAACTAGAACTGGCTCTTTCTAAATGCGTTATTATGAGAATTGGATGCAATGAACACCCCCGTTTACTCATTGAATGGAGTACTTTAACCTGTTGTCAAGTAATTCAAAGATCTGGGTATTTTTCTGTGATAATCTTAGTTTCAATATACACATTATTCAATATGCTCAAAAGCATATATACTTATGAATAGAATTTGTAGATGCTTTATAACTAATGACTATATTTCTTTTACAAGCATATATAAGCTATGTGCGCCTAATACTAGAATATAATTTATCAATTTGGAATCCTCATACAAATTATATAGGTAACGCTAAAGCTCTAGAAAGAGTCCAAAGACTATTTACTAAAAGATTATTCTATAGATGTAATATTAGCATGGCTCATTGATTGATTGATAATTTATTTAAGCAAATACATAGCCGAAAATATAATCGAAAGTATAAAGTATAAATATTTGCTAATGATAACATACGTTATAGAAATAAATAAAGAATAATACGAAATTAAAAAAGTAAGGAAATTAAAACGTTTTACAGTTACCGTAAAAAAACGAAAAACAATCGAAAGTAGAAATAAATCATATAGTAAAAATAAACGAAAAATGATCAAAATAGAAATAAAAGATAGCGTAAAAATAATCGAAAATAGAAATAAAATACATTATTTTGTAAGTGGCATCGAAATATTCAATTCTACTTTAACTTTATAGAATTCTTCATCTTGTACCCTGTTTCTTGTACCCTCGTTATTCTAATCATTTAATTTATTTTAATATCAAATCTCTATCTCACCGCAGATTAATTAGCGACATTATACTCACATACAAGATACTGAATGGACTTGTGGATGTCGAGGCAACATCTATATTTGATACGTATAGCAGCCAATGCAAAGGTCCTCTAATCAAACTACGACCCAGAAAATATAAATCTACGTATTACCTGAACTATTTTGGAAATAACTTCATTATGGAATTCGCTTCCCAATAATATTTCATCATGTAAATCAGACAATTACTTTCGTTTATGTTAAAACATTCTTATTGGCTCAATTCCAATAAATGTTCACACTTATGATGTTTTATTTATCTTTTTATATATATGTGCTTACTTTTATTTATTTTTTTAACACTACATATATTTCATTTTATTATGATGTTTTGCTAGAGTTTTTTACACATTTGGATTTTGTGCAGCCTAATTCTATGGGGTAGGATATTTCATACCACTCTTTATCAGGTACTATATCCATCCCTAGGTATTGTATCCATCCCATATGGGCCTGTTCACCCCGAGACTTCAGCTCTAGTTTTTGTTTCACACTTTCAGTTTGTTGTATTTAACGCTTTCACTATATTCATATTCATTTTGGGATATGTTTAGTACACGTTTAAATTTTAGGCCCGTTTAAATAATTTTTTTACCAATATTATAATATATTTATTTTAAATTTCTTATTTCGTGTCGGATTTTTTGCTTTATTTTAAATTTAATACTATTATTATAATTGTATTTGTGTTGATAAACAATACACTTTTTATCTATCTATCTATCTATTCATTTCCAAATTAAGCTTGTAACAATTAAATAAATGTAATTAATATACAACATAATTTTGAAACATGTACTTATTTTATATAAAATAAAATGTAATAATATAATATAATTAATAAAAAATATATATATATATATATATATATATTAATAACGTATATTTCTGAATCTGGTGTTTTGAAATAAAAATGTTCTCTCTTTTTACTGAAAATAGTAGTATTAGTAGTAGTAGTAGTAGTAGTAGTAGTAGTAGTAGTAGTAGTAGTAGTAGTAGTAGTAGTAGTAGTAGTAGTAGTAGTAGTAGTAGTAGTGCTAGTAGTAGTAGTAGTAGTAGTAGTAGTAGTAGTAGTAGTAGTAGTAGTAGTAGTAGTAGTAGTAGTAGTAGTAGTAGTAGTAGTAGTAGTAGTAGTAGAAGAAGAAGAAGTAGTAGTAGTAGTAGTAGTAGTAGTAGTAGTAGTAGTAGTAGTAGTAGTAGTAGTAGTAGTAGTAGTAGTAGTAGTAGTAGTAGTAGTAGTAGTAGTAGTAGTAGTAGTAGTAGTAGTAGTAGTAGTAGTAGTAGTAGTAGTAGTAGTAGTAGTAGTAGTAGTAGTAGTAGTAGTAGTAGTAGTAGTAGTAATAGTAGTAGTAGTAGTAGTAGTAGTAGTAGTAGTAGTAGTAGTAGTAGTAGTAGTAGTAGTAGTAGTAGTAGTAGTAGTAGTAGTAGTAGTAGTAGTAGTAGTAGTAGTAGTAGTAGTAGTAGTAGTAGTAGTAGTAGTAGTAGTAGTAGTAGTAGTAGTAGTAGTAGTAGTAGTAGTAGTAGTAGTAGTAGTAGTAGTAGTAGTAGTAGTAGTAGTAGTAGTAGTAGTAGTAGTAATAGTAGTAGTAGTAGTAGTAGTAGTAGTAGTAGTAGTAGTAGTAGTAGTAGTAGTAGTAGTAGTAGTAGTAATAGTAGTAGTAGTAGTAGTAGTAGTAGTAGTAGTAGTAGTAGTAGTAGTAGTAGTAGTAGTAGTAGTAGTAGTAGTAGTAGTAGTAGTAGTAATGTAGTAGTAGTAGTAGTAGTAGTAGTAGTAGTAGTAGTAATAGTAGTAGTAGTAGTAGTAGTAGTAGTAGTAGTAGTAGTAGTAGTAGTAGTAATAGTAGTAGTAGTAGTAGTAGTAGTAGTAGTAGTAGTAGTAGTAGTAGTAGTAGTAGTAGTAGTAGTAGTAGTAGTAGTAGTATCATTCTGTCTCTATCATTCAGAGCGAACAGACGTGTTTTGCATTCTATTGTTTATAACTATTGAATCAAAATGCAATATTGATTTTCACTATGCTGATACATTCGCTATATAAATAACAACGTATTCCTATAGATAGCGTATATACATGTATATGAACTATATCTAGTGCCATTAATATTAACAATATTATCACACGGATTTGTTTTTACTGTGGTATACCCTATTACCATACATATCTTGGCCACTGTCCAGGAGGATTATCCCGTGCCTGGCTTGCTCTGGTTGTCGGTAACCCACGTTTAAACCGTCGTGGTCTTGAGATTAGTTTTTAATTATTATAATACATAATGTTTTTTAATATATAATATCTATATTTCTAAATTTTATAATTGACTTATTTACGTATATGCTGATTTGTTTTTAATATATACATATACATTTGTTTATGTGTATATTTATTCACTTATACTTACAGTTATATCACAATATATACCTATTTATTTATATACATTTAATTTATAATATATACATTACAAATAGTTATCAACATGAATACATGCTATCACTGTTCACTTTCTAATGATTATCTAGTAATAGAGTGTTCAACATGTAATAAATATATTCACCAAATGTGTCTGTTTAATGCTAACTGTTTACCAGAAAAATGGATTAACAGTAATACGCCATCAAAAGCGGTTTTACAAATATTTAACAGTGTTAACTTTGCATTCACATGTACTTCATGTATTGATGCTATATCTATTGATAATCAATCACAAAGTACTATATCTGATATTTCTACAAATACGATACTAAATTCTGAAAGCTATAATACAGATACAATTACTGACACTACTTACCCTACAGACACGTATACATATATACCGACATTACAATCAATTGCTGATGATATAAAGGAAATAAAAATAATATTAAATAAAACGAATATACCCACATACGCTGAAAAATTAATAAAATCTACTAATAATATGATAGAAACCAATTTAAATGTAACTAATAATATCAAACTACTATCTAAAGCACCTGACTCATTTAGTATCGTAATTGAAAATATTAGGAAGCTAAATTCAAATAATAACATAATCAATAATATGTTCATACAAATGCAACTAAATACAAATATTATTTCTAAAGTTAAATATAATTACAAAAATATTGAAATATCATTTAACTCTCATTATGCCCAATCTCTTTTTATATCGTCAATTCATTGTTTAAAACATTCAGTATACAGTCAATTATTTATTAGGAATTCTGTTGACGACAAAACACTCCTATATGGTAAAATTATCTATCATGCAATAAAATCAAAATATGTAGTAGATCATAAATGTGTTTTCAATAGATTTAGAAATACTTATTAATTGAGATCTATAAATGCATATACTAAAAGAATCGACTGGTCAATCAATCCTTTATCAATATCAGATGATAATATAGAAAAATATACTAATAGCTATAATAATTATATATCTAATATACAAATAAATAAAAATTCACAAAATAAACGCGTAAACCCTACAAATAGATATTCTAATCTACACAATAATATTATAGATAAACCTACATGACTTTTAAATGATAAATATATAAAGTGTGCTTTGATCAACGCACGCTCAATAAAAGCTAATATCGAAATATTATCAGACTTCATTACTGAATTTAATCTCGACATAATAGCAATTACTGAAACTTGGCTTACACATGACTTTACTCCTTTAATTTCCCAACTTATTAACGATACTTACATTTTTAAACACACTCCACGAAATACACTACATGAAAACAAAACCGGAGGTGGTATTGGTATTCTTTTTAAAAAATCAATGAAATTAATAAGCTACACAAACTATATTATCTCTGGTTCTGAATGCATCATAGTTGTATTACAGACATCTACAAATAATTACACTAGATTTGTAATAATATACCGACCACCATCTAATAATTATATATCATTTATAGATGATCTCAATGATCTTCTTATTTCGATTAAACTAAACAATACAATTTTACTCGGAGATTTTAACTTCCATGTTAACCTAAAGGATACCCCCTCATTACGACTACTCTCCCTGACTGAATCACACTTACTTCACCAACACGTCAATAAACCTACACATACTTCTGGAAATACTTTAGATTTAATTTTTTCCACTAATAGTCAATATCTCATACTCAATAATTTCGAAATTCGACATATAATAACTGATCACTATGCTGTCACTTTTCTTCTCAATATAAAAAGTGATAATATTAGCCATTCCCAAATTAAATATAGAAACCTCAAAGCAATATCAATTTCAACATTCTCCTTTGATCTTTTATCGTCGCTAACTCACGATATAAAAATCAATACATTAAATAATATCCTAACAAATATCCTTAACAAACACGCTCCTCAAAAAAATAAAACTATTCGAAATAACAGAAAACGTTGGTTTAATAAAGAAACAATATTAGCCAAACAAAATATGAGAAGATGTCAAAGACAATATTCTAAACATCCTAATATCCAACTTCTTAACCAATTTATAGTTTCCAAAAAAGTATTTAAAAAATCCATTGTAGCAGCTAAAATTCAGCATTACGAAACAGAAATTAATAATTGTAACGGAGATATACGTAGATTATATAAATTTACTAATACTTTATTAGGAAAAACGAAACAAAAATATCTACCTGATATACCCTATGATATCATGTGCATTCAGTTCTCTCACTTTTTTACTGACAAACTTAACAAACTACATACATCCCTCACACTTAATTATAATAATACAATACCCATTACACTACCAAATACTACTTGTCATCAACTTTCATTATTCCTCCCAACAAATAATGATAAAATAAAAATATTACTTAATTCGTCTAAATCATCTGCTCCTCACGATCCCATACCCGTATCTCTTATGAAATCTCTTATGAAAAGAATCATTAATAGTATTACAATACCCATTGTTAAAATAATTAATGATTCCTTAAACTCTGGATACGTCCCGACACAACTGAAACACGCAATAGTAACTCCGATACTTAAAAAAAATAAACTAGACATCAATGACCTAAATAACTACCGACCCATATTACCTACAATAGCCAAACTTTTAGAAAAAGTTGTAT
Organism: Osedax fenrisi; assembly: GCA_964019155.1. Lineage (NCBI taxonomy): Eukaryota > Metazoa > Annelida > Polychaeta > Sabellida > Siboglinidae > Osedax > Osedax fenrisi. Next base: position 25,198,194 of record OZ025241.1, on the reverse strand, counting down.
ATTTTCAACTTAATAATTACTTACATACTTACCAACTAATAGATAAATATCAAAGTGCATATCGTTTACATCATAGTACAGAAACTTCTGTACTACATGTTATTGATAATGTTATTAAATCTCTTGATATTCATTC